>JANPWX010000099.1:1865714-2343828 GCA_024734555.1 Trochalopteron elliotii | reverse complement strand
GTAGTTTCGAGTTTAAAGGTGCCCCCCCGGGCACCGGGGGAGGCGAGCAGCGCCCGCACGGCCCCCGGGGCAGCGGCGCGGCCGGAGGAAGGCAGACGGCTGGGCGGCCGCCGGCCACTTCGCACCCTTTTCCCTGTCCTTACGAGCGGAGAGAGGGCGAGGAGGGGAGAACAGCCCGCGGAGCACTAAGTGTGGGAGTCCGGCTGACCCCTCCTCGCCTGTCCTACTGGACTGGAGGGGGGCGAGAGGGGCACCTCCTACTTTGGCAAACACTTTGGCACTTTGCTGGATTCGGAGCAGAAGGGCTGGAAATATGGGGAAAGTTGGAACTTGCCTGGTTACTTTGGCCGGACTTTTCTTGGCAGCGGGAGCGCAGACGTTCTCAGGTAAGGAGAGTCGGCTCGCCAGCCCGGGGCCGGGCAGCCTTCCCGGGGGCCAGGGCGGAGAGGCAGGGGGGAGCGCGGGCACTTAGGAGGCGGTGGGGGTTTGGTTTGGGTTTTTTGTTTTCGTCTGTATATTTTTTCTTTTTTTCTTTTCTTCTTTTATTTTTCCATCCCCATCCCCCTGACGGGTCTGACACTTCGGAACCGCTGCGTCGATGGGGTGGAAGAAGTGTCCCAAGGCGGCAGCGGTGCCGGGATGCCGCTCCCCTTGGCGCCCCTGAGTCCCGATGGAAGGTCGAGAGGCTGGCGGGGCTTGGGCAGCCCTAGGGCAGGGCTGGAGGGACGGGCGGGACTCGGGCTCGCTCCGGCGTTTTTCCGCCGCTGACTTCCCGAAAGTTTCCCGCTTGCCCCAGCACGGGAGGCGGAGGGGCGAGGTGAGCCGGTCCCCGGCGCTCCGCCCGCCGCTGCAGCTGGCGACGGGGGAAGGAGGGCTTGCAGTGCTCCCCGGAGGGGCCAGCGGGCCCCCGCGGCTCTGCCTCTCGCCGGTGCCTGGGCACTGGCCCCCGCCGCTCCCCGCCCTCGGTGCTGCCCGGAGGTGCGGCCGTGAGACGCCGGGAGAGCCGGAGGGAAAGCCCCGGCCCCGCGCTCTCTGCAGCCTCCAGAGCGTCACCTGGGAGGGCAGGGCAGGAGCTGCCCGCGGCTGAGGGATGCTGGTATTCATAGCCAAGAGCAGCCCGGCGAAGTGCCCCATCAGCGCCGGCGTTCCTCTGTTTCCCGAAGCCCCAGACCTGCAGATGGTTATTTTGGTCTCGAGTCCCCTGCCTGCACCCCTGTCCTATTTATGTGTTGGAGAAACCCGTAATTTTAGGCAGAAATTTGGATTGTGAAATAGTTCTGTGTGCTCCACTGCAAAGAGTAACTTCGGAATTTTTTTTTTTGATTTGTTTTGTTCCTAACATGAAGTTAGTGCAACTGAAAGCACGTTAAATTGAAGACATCTGGTCCTCAGCTCGTGCGAAGTGTGCTTTGATCTGGTGGGAAGCAATCCTTCTGACTCCTTGGTGCTCAGGCTGCAGAATAGTTTATATTTTGCACATTACATGTTGCTTCTATGGAGCACTGTAGCTAAGCCAAGTTTTATGGCTGGGAATTGGTGGTCTGGTTTAAAACTTCTTAAAAAAATTTAAAATTCTGGTTTTATGTTTGGTTCCAGGGACCTCTTGTATACGTAGCTGCATTTCCCCTAGCTTCTTGAGAGCATTTTTACTGTAGATGAGACAGAAGATCTCCAAGTAGAAAAACGTTTAGTTCCAAGGTGATATGTAACAATGATGAAATATTTTCCAAACTCCTGTTAAAAGGAAGGTATGCTCTGCAGCGAGTTATGAAACTGGACTCAGTTATATTAGCTCTGCAGCTCATTAATGTTGGAAGCCTAGTGTCCAGACTTCAATGGGAGCACTTGATTTATTAAGATAAATCTGTAACTCATTGCTGACCTGTGTGAACTGTCTTGCTTTTTGTTTAAAGTTAAGCTGGGATGACTCTTCTTCTGGATATTTAAATGGCTTGTGCATGCAGTGTGCTGATACTGTACTGGGATCAGCACTGAAGTGCCGTTCGTGTTGCTGAAAAACAATCCCATATTACTGTTTGATTCGTATCCGTTGTATTCATTTACCTGACACACTGTGGTGAGAACAGTGCTATAAACCGCAAACAATCCACCAATGACTTGTGCATACAGTTATTCCAAGGTGCAGTTCCACACCGTCTGAAGTACTCAGTAACAGAGGCTGCTGTTCACACGTTTCAGTGAGATTGCAGAGGATGGCATGGGATGCAGAACCTGCCCAGTTTTCTCCCCATATGTGCATATGTGTATGTATGTTAAATATTGAAGGTAAAGATTATTTGTGAAGATGCATGTACAGATTTTTTTCTTTTTAATATTGATTCGTGGCACAAAATTGATGAAATTTCCATTTTTGTACTTTACCATATGAAGCTTGTGTCTGGGTATAATTTTTGCTTGGGGGTAAAAAATGCTGTTTCTTTTGTTAAAACGTTGATGCATTAGCATCATGGAAATTAAATGACAGAAAAATCCATCTTAGAGTTGGGTAGTTATCTTTTGTAATAGCTGTCCCTTATTACAGAAGGGAGTTATATGACTAACCTATGAAAAGTTTAAAAACAAACAAAGAAAAAAGAAACAAAGCCAACTCCACAGATGTTCTAAGCAAAGAATAGCAGTGTGTCAATTACGTGCCTGTGGCATTTATAGTTTCATTTTTATTTTTGCCCTTTTCTAAACTGACTGATTTGTTTCACAAAGATTGGTTCTAATGTTACGTTCAGCTATTGTCTTATTTGAGTTTCTTATTTAGAAAATAATCTTACTGAAAGATCAGATCTTGGCTTTTTAAGGCCTGGGAGCTTTCAAGTAATCTTTTGAAAGCAGCTTAACAGTTAATAACAATGAGATTTTCTCTGAGTCCTTAACTAAAGATTTTAAAATTCTGGATTCATCAGTTAAAGAAGTAAATGATCTCAAGAATTTGAATTCAAGAGATAGTACTGAAAACATTGTTTTAAATGGACAGTGCTACTTATCCTAAGTTTTTAAAAGTAGCTGGACTCTTTCTGCAAGATTAGTTTTGGGTTTGGGTTTTTTTTACTATTTTTTAGTTTCTTTCTGAGAAACTGTAGCACATCTAATTTAGCTGGTTTTGTTTATAATTTTAGCAAAATGTTATTAAGTTGGTCTCATGTGAAGACTGAATGTTAATATTACCAAAGTCCCTGAAAAGTGGTGTTCAGTCATAGAAAATGCCACTTGTCTCCATCATGTTCCTTCGTCCACCTTCTTTGGTAGATTATTCAGGCTAGGGAAGGCAATTCACTCCTGTAAGGGATTTAGGTCAAACATAGAGGTAAGGGAAATTAGAAGGGACATAGTAAACTTAAATATTTGATCTCACATAAAATTAAGGGTCTGGATGGGATGAGTTCTGTCAAATACAAAAACGGAGCTGAAACTGAAAGCAAGGAAATGTGTAATAGAACTTGGAAACTGTGTTTTGATGAAGGCATTCGTATTCAGGTAGATGTAAATGTGCACACAGCCTGAATTCTGAAATTGGTGTTTCTTGGTTACAACATGACTCTTATGGAGAGAGGGCTATTATTAGTCTGTTGTATTCTCTTTTGCTGTGAAAAGCACTGAGGTTGTATAGAAATGCTCTTTTTATGGCACTGGTTTAAAAAGTTTTAGTTTTTCTCTGAGAAGGACTGCGTCCTATTGCAGTGAGAGGGATGGACAGACTGACTAAAAATGCATGTGGAAGGCCATTCGTAATGAACCAGGACTAGTGGCAATTATGAAGAGAAGAAAAGGAGGAAGAGTGCTGTACAAAACTTGAAAATTACTTTTCCTAGTGAGTAATATAGGTTTTACCTAAAGAATAGTAATTCTCAAGCAATTTCATGGATTAAAAATACAAAACCTTGCATTCTGAATAGATGTTGTGCCTTAGATTCATCTGTTCATTTTTGGGTGTAGGCACTTTAAAAAGAAGGATCACATTTTCCAGAAAAGAGATGTAGGGAAGAAGTTTGACATGCTGAAGTTGAAACTTACTTGATCATGTTGGTGTTTGGTGACTGCAGAGAAAAGAAAGAATATAGGTTAAGTCTTCATAGGGCCTGTCCTAGCTGAAATGGAGCTCCTGACAATGACTAGAAAAGAAGAAGTTTCTGGTATAATTAACTATGTTTAAAGAGATTGCTCAGAGTATTCAGAATCTCTGTTTGGAAGTCTGTAATAGTTATTCTGATCCCTTTAAGCAACAAAGAATTCCAAGTGTAGTTACATCTCACTTTAGCAAATTCTGCTTTTGTTTGCATTGTTTATTCCACCCACTTTTCTTTCTCTCCACACATCCATCAAGTCTGTGTTCCTGTATCTTCCAAGGGAAGTAACATACACCAGTGGAGATGCAGCTTTACTAGTGGCTGATGCAGTTTGTCAGCTCGTCTACAAAACTATTCCAGCTACAGGTCATAGCATGGACTTGGCCTTACTAAACAGTGAGAGCTGAGGGGGAAGAATCTCAAACCAAACTTCCCACTGTTAAGAGATTTTTGCTGCTGCTATTACAGCTGTTAGGTGAATAGGTGAATGACTTGATTTCTGGTTTACATCTAAGACTATTCATCTTTAAAATACTCCAGCAAATTAATGGAAGCATTTTGAAAAATCTGCTTCTAAATGTGATATTGTTTTTTAGGGTTTTTTTAAAAAAGTTTTTGCAGTTACAACAAATGAAATAATTTGCAAAATATTTGCAAAATAATTTTTGCAGTTATAACAAATGAAGTAATGTTTGTGTTACCATGTAAACTGGGATGTAATTTAGAATGCTTCAGGTAAAAATGACTCAGGGCTTTGGAAGTGGCACAGTTCATCAAAAAAGAAACTCTGTGGTGGGTATGTTTTTTTTTAAATTTTATTTTATTTAGCTGTTTTGGTTTCAAAAGATAGTAATAAAACATCATCAGAAATTAAAAATAAATCTTACAAAATACTGCAAGAATACTGGGTGCAAAAATGCTATGGTGTTCATTTGGTCTCATGATTTAGCGGTTGTCAGAATTCATGAGGAAAACAAATCACAGTGTCCCAAAACAATATAAGTGCAATAATATATGAAATAATAATATCTTCAGTCCTCACAGAAGTTGCTAGATTGATAGACAGCTAGAGAGACCAAATCCCCAGGCAAATCATAAAACACGTTAGAGTAGAGTAAGCAGGCTTCTGAACTCCACCTCGCTAATGTCATTTGAGTGTGACCTGGAGACGTGTGGGGATGGTTTATTTCTCATGTGCGCTCACCCACACCCTGCCACGGTCAGCGAAAATGTCAAACAGGCGAGTTCCTGGTGGCCAGGTCAGTTTTGCACATTCCTGCTGAGACCACCCTTGAGTGTGCATCCTTGGGTTCAGCTGGGGGGAAGATAATAACTGTGGACTTGATGGAACAAAGTCCAGTGATGTTGCGGGGTTGGGATCAATGAATTGATCCTGTATTTCATGTGTTGCAACTTTATGCTGAAGAAAAGGCTTTTTGAGAGGGATATCTATAGTGTTTAAAGCTTGTTAGTATCACTGTCAAACACTTACTTCTGTGCTACGTCACTAAATTCTGAAGATGTTTCCCCAGGAAATGGCATGCAATTACGAACCTTTCAGCTCACAATTATGACTCTTGTGTAAAGAAGTAGTAGTTTTGAAAATTTTCCCAGGAACAAACTGTTAATGTGCAAATGCAGCTGAATTATCTGCTCATTTTCTTTAGGAAAAATTGAGACTGTTCTTATTTCTTTTAATTTCATTTGGTATTGTTGATAACTTCCAGTTCTCGTATTTCTGATGTGTAACGTTATATGTTAAAACAGGATTTTGAGACACCGAAACCAATTTGGAGCATATGGTCACATATTTAGGGGAAAACAAAAAGTAGCAATAAAATTTCCTATGTCAATCTGTTCACCCAAATGTATTCAGATACTTCTTTCTGAATTTTGTCATGTCTTCCAGAGTTTTGCCTGCTGTGATCTGCTGCTGATCACTAGGTGTAGCTGCATCTCTAAATCCATTTTTCTGAGCGTAGAAAGAGAAAGGGCTGTAAGCTAGGTTTTGTGAGAATGTAGGTGTATTTGGAGGTGGGGAGGTGTGAAAATAGATGGATTTTTGTGACCTAGAGAATTTTATTCCATTGGTGGCTTGTTTGCATCAGTTTGATTACAATACAAATGAACTTTTAATTACATGTAAAAAGGCTGATTTCAGTATTGGTGTTAATATTCAACAGAAAGATGAATGAATGTTCTAATATGACAAAAATACATAATAAAATGCATGCAACTGCAGAGAAATTGTCAGTACTTTCCTAGTGTTTTAAATATAAGAATTATTTCTGCAGAGATCTGATAAGCTTTTCTTTAAGGATCAGTCAAGATGGTTGAGATATAACCTCACGTTTTCTGTGAGTACATGTCTCCTCACAACCTATTAAGAACCTTTCTGATCCATTCAGAATAATTATCTATGGAGGTGATATTGCTGTCAGTGGAATTCTGTTCTCCTTTTGGCATAAGGAGGTGTTGTGTTGGTTTTCAAGCTGTGTGGCTTCTCTTAATGCTGTGAAGAGGTTCAGAGGGTGAGGTGCCATGTGTGCTTTAAAAATGAAGGGAAGATATTTTTGTGCCCAGATTCCTGAGCGTAATAACAGTAAAAATTAAGGCATATTTATGCCTCTAAGCCATACCCATGCTCAGTATCTGCAGAGAATAGGAAAGAAGTGTCTCAGCCAGAAGTGTCTGACTCAGTGACCCTTTGCCACATAAGGAGCAGTGATAGGAGAAAAAAAAGTAATGACCACAGTTGTTGAGACAAAATCATGGCAATATTAGCAGGAAGGAGTTCTGAAAACAGGCTAGACTTAGTGTGTTTTGGGGGGGGAAGGTGGGAAAGAAGGTGTAGCATTTGCTGGAAGAATGAAAGAGAAGAATGTTACTAGAAAAGAAGATGTAAAAAAAATACTCTGCAGTCTAAAAGGCAGCTGAATTACTTGTGGAAAACAGAAGTGAATTTATAATTATTCACGTTCTCTTATTTTTTGTTATCTTTTTTCAACACTTTTTTTTAATAATGTATTAAAGGCTCAGATATGTCTTCTGACGTTTTACATAGCAATAGTTGATTATCTTTACACATATGATTAAATGTAATGATGTTAATTAATCCTTAATTTTTTTTTTCTGCGAAATGGTGTAAACCCAACATTTTACTTATGACTCTTTGTTTTTCCCCTCCCCACCCCCCATGTTTAATCTACCCTGATTTACAATAATAATTTTTGGTTAGAATGGGATTTTTTGAGGGGTAGATTAGCTTTTTTATTGCTCTCCCTTGGTTTTTTGTCTTTTTAATCTTCTTCACTGTTAAGCTATTATAAATATCTCTTACAGCATTTTTTTTGTTAATCACTAGAAATGTGTTTTTGCTCTGGAATAACTAACAGCTAATTACCTCTTTTATCACTTCAGCTCTTCATCTTCTAGGAGAATGAAATAGAGCATCACATGCCTGTTTTAGAACAGATTTTTTTTCCACCACACATATTTTTGGGGGATTTTTTG
Source organism: Trochalopteron elliotii (assembly GCA_024734555.1). NCBI lineage: Eukaryota > Metazoa > Chordata > Aves > Passeriformes > Leiothrichidae > Trochalopteron > Trochalopteron elliotii. Next base: position 2,336,236 of record JANPWX010000099.1, on the reverse strand, counting down.
CTTGTTTGTTGTTTCATTGTTTGGCTTTTTTTAATGTTTAAGGTATGGTTATTTTGGGGAAGTTTTCAGAAAGATCATGCTTTATTATCTTGAATCCTGTCACATCTTTTATCCTGAACTATAAAATCAAATATGATTTAGACTATTTATAAATAATGTAGTGGATAGAATACTTTTGTCAGTGGATCTTTGTTTTAATTCTGTAGCACATAAATGTAGGCTCATTAGGTGGAAGAACTGTTAATTTGTGCTGATAAGATTCTAACATAAGATTGAAGAGGATATTACAGGAGTTTTTGTTTACTTTCAGGTGGATAAATAGTGGATCAGTAACCTAATACTTAAGGTCTGCTTGATGGAGTTGCTGTTACAGATAAATTGAGTGGCTATTCAAATATTTTTTTCCTGTGAATATACATTAGACTGAGTAGTAAATAATTTCCACCCCTGCTATGTGCACGTACATACTTGTGTATATGCCTGTAATCTGTGTACTAGTTTGTATGTCACTGTCTTAAAGTTGATGAGTTACTACCCATTAGCAGACCTTTGCATTTTTCATGGTGTACTTGACGTAGAGGTAGTGGTGGGGGGGGTGGGGTGTATTTTTTTCCACTCTATGGCCAAATAATTCCTCATTTTGGCAGCTGATGCTTAGTCATTCTTCTATGGCAGATGCAGTGTTTTGTGACAAAAAAATGGTCATCTGTATGCACATCTTAAAGTTTTGGTTACCAAGTCTTACATAGTTTCTGAGGGTAGAGTTTCTCACAGTTTCTGAAAAAAAGGATCTCCAGTTTTGAGAAAAAGAATGTTACCAGGTTACATCTCAAGGAGAGGTGATGGTTTCCAAAGTGGATTCACATTGTCCTCTACCTCGATAGAAACTTCTGTTTCTCTGGCTTGTGTTATTTTTTACCTTCATGGCTTTTTACTGTAGTAACAAACAGTTCAGCGAACAGTTGAAAACAAACATGAAAGTCAATTGCCATTTCAATGAACTGTGTGAGGCACCATAGCAGACATAACTGTTTCCTCTATAGCTGCTTAGTTTAGTACAGTTGCTCTTTCTTCTTATGTGATTTAGATATTTGTTTTGTTTGATAAATTTCACTGTTGCTTATTCCATCTTCCATCCTTCTCATCCACCGTGAGAAGTCCAGTGTTTCCTAACAACTGTACAGCCTGCTCAGAGTGTACTCAAAGGTGTGGCAGAAACTTGAAAGAAAATATTTTTGTTTCAAGGTGTTTGACACTGTTTGCACACCTGTCAGGACTATATATAGCATATTGTAATCGCTGTGATGTTTCTGTCAAGCAGTGTAATTCAGGAACAACAGTGTTCTGATGATTAATTTGGAAGTTAATAGTGTTTCTATAATGTAATACCTCTTTTTATTTAACTGTTTTAAGATAAGTCATAAAATCTTAACCAAGAAACTTTTTTTTTCTCTCTGTGAAACTTTCTGAGCCTGGAGATTTTTCTGGTTCTGAATTGGGATGACATTGCCTAACGTGAACCATGCCCCTGGAGGACATCATGAAGAAGATATATGTGTGTGTGTGTATATACATATATATATTTGTATGCATTTTTTAAATTCCTGTTTTAATAGTTGCTTAGTGGTCAGAACTCCCACACAGGTGTGGGAGATCCAGATTTAACTCTGTGCTCTGGCGTTTGACTGTGACATGGAAGAGGATCTTCATAGCCAGACTAGTTAGAATTTCTTTTTTGTTTCCTTTCCCCATGGCTGAGAAATCTGCTAAATATCCATTTACAAAACATTAAAAAAAAGGGTGATAGCTCAGAACCCCAAAACATATTTAGAAAAAATCTACAGCAGCCGCTTCTTAGCCCCTCTAGCTTCAGTTTTCCCTGGAAACTCAAAAACATTGTTAAATACCGTCACATGTTTAGGAGATAGAAGCAGTTATGGACATTTCCAGGAACCACAGTTCTCAGTGGGGTAGTTCTTATGTTAATGACTGAAAATAGCTATAGCCTTTTTCCTTTAATGTTACCTTTTCTGAATTCCGCAGAGTAGATGAAGATTATTTTACAAAGCACTGCATTCAACACTTTAATATAAGCACTTTACATAACACATCACTTAAGCTTTTTCTTTTTAACTTCTGCAGAGACAGCTTGATACTGAAGTAATTCCTCAGTTATGTAAGATAAATTGTTGTCCCAGTAATAATTTTGAGGCGCTGTGCAGCTGATGCCCTTTTTACTCTGTGAGAGATGTCATCTTGACTCCGTCTTAGCTCAGGGGAAAACCTTTGCAAGCAACTTTCTAAATGGGAAAGAAACCTCTTAGGATTAGGTCTGTGAGCGTCACAGACATTGTGTTGGGAAACCAACAAAACCAAAAGACAGCTCAAGTTAATATCTATTTAAAACCTTAGAGGGTGAAAATGTGAAATGGAAGCCTTTATGTTGCCTGACATTAGTACCTGCTGTTTATGGCAATGGCAAAGCACGTGGATTGAACATATAAAGTTCATGAAGTGTGTTTTATTTATTTTACTTGAAGAATTGTTGTTAGAATTGCCTCCATAAATCTAGGCTAGTAAGGGATTTATGTGAATTGGTGTAGCACTTTCATTTGTGGATTTGGAGAATGCTGGGGTTTGTTTTATATATTTAAGAGTGTTTGAGGCAAGCACACGCCCTTTAGAGCAAATATGCATCGAAATTGCATAGGGCCTAGGAGCCCAAGACAAACTGAAATACAGTTTTGACAAGTAGAACCTCTGATTTCTGTAGTAGCCGTGCACCACCAGCAGATATGGAAGAGGGTTTTTAAATGAGTCTTGCAGAAGCTTCAGAGCTGGATCTTTATATGTACAGTTGCTCTTTGGAAGGTCTGTCCATGAGAATCTGGTACTTTGCATCCTGAATTTTGGGCACTTAAATGTTACCCTTGTTATAATCTTTCTGTGGCCACACAAAGGTGTGAACATAAAAAAGCCTTAAAGTGTTCTTGAAGTTGTAGCCAAGTATATAGCATAAGGCTATCCATGCAGGGAAATGATGTGGAAATTACCCCTTAAAAACAATTTTCCTCAGCTACTTCTGTTTTCAATCACAGACAAACATTCTGTAGTGCCTGTGGGTTGATTCGCTGGCAGATCATTCCTGACTGTGAACTTCAGCCTTATTCACCTGTACCTTCCTCAGTCATGTAGTGGAATTGGAGTGTTGAAGAGCAGATACTAATTCTGACTTGGAGCAGGGGTGAAGCATATGTTCAGACTGAGAATTTCAGATAAAGACTGTCTGGGCTTTATCTAGCTGAATGGCCAAGGTCAACTCAAGGGGAATTAGGGAATGTAAACAGTGCATCTGCTGTGTTTGAAATTTTTTCTCTGATTTCTACAGAGAAACACATACAGCCTTTGGAGGTCTAAATTTTTATTTTGGAAAGTATATGTAATGACTTGGTGATGAATGAAAATGGAAAGCAGCAGCTGTGGAGTCATTCTGGCATCAGTCAGAAACTACTTCAGAGGTTTTGGTTGTATGGATTGGGCTGGAGTTTAGGCTGCAGCATGGAAACTTGCATTTTTTAAGTTACTGCTTGCCTATCATTTGTGTTGAGCCCACTGCAAAAAATGGGACCAGTTTCTGATGTGTAGCCTGAACCCCAGGACTGCAATGAGTGCTGTTCATATTTTTGAATTACATTTAATTTCAAAATGAGCATAAACTTGTGGTTTCATGAAGTGGTCCACAGTAAATCTCCTTCAGTCAAGCAGTATCTGACATGCTTGTTTGCTTCAAATCAATGCTTCTAGTGGGTGGATCACAGCTTTTCAAACAACACTTTGGGAACCACTCACTGGCTGTGAGTGAGAAATCTCACATTTCCAGAACTCAGTCTGTTGAAGTCTTCACAAACTGAAGAGTGTCACACCAGATCTGTAGCAGTGAAAAATTAATTCTTGCTTGTATGCCAGGATTAAAAAATGTGTATTTCTAGACCTTTGGGAGGAGAACTTCAAAAAAAGGGGTATGTATACTTGAAACTGGCTTTGAACAAATATGTGACATTCATAAGCAGCCCCATTCCCATGATTTCAGTGCTTTGACTCTGCCCAGTGGTCTAGCAGTAAAAGAAAGAATTGGCCAATTATAGTAATCTTCCAGAGCTGTGTACTGTGGAATTTTGTGCAGGGGAAGAGGGAGGGTTCTTACCTGCTCTCAGTTCTAAAATTGTGCTTTAGTACAATGTATTCCACAGCAAATATAATACATATTTAACAAAGCTGTTAACCACCAGGCTACCTTTAAGAATACAGAATACTTAGCTGCTACCTCCTGAGCCCTCTCCTCTGCCTTTTCTCTCTTCATGTCAGCTCCTCATTGCTCTGTTCCACAAAGAGAATCATAGAATGGCTTGGCTTGGATGGGGCCGTGCAGATCATCTAGTTCCAAAATTCTTTTCATGGATAGGAACACCTCCCCCTAGACAAGGTTGCTCAAACCCTGGCCAACCTGGCCTTCAACACTGCTAGGTTGGGGCATGTGCAACTTCTCTGAGCAACCTGTTCCTGTGCCTCACCAGCCACACAGTAAAGAAATTTTTTCCTAATATATAATCTAAATCTACTATCACTTGGAAGCTATTTCCCCTTGTGTTAGTACTTCCTGATGAAGTGGCCCTCTCTGGCATCCTTGTAGGCCCCATTCAGGTACTGTAAAGCTGCTATGAGGTCTCTGTGCAACTTCTCCTCGAATAATTTGTTCCATCCTCTGGGGAGAGAGCTGAGCCTGCGGGATGGCAGCTCTGCTGTGGACTTCCTGTGTTGCTGTGGGGCGCTTTTGCCCTTACAGTTCGGAGAAGTATGTGCATGTTTTCAGAAGGCTGCAGAGCCTCTGGGTGGCTGTGGTGGAAGCTTGGGGATAAAATTCCTGGCTGCCTGGGTATCATTCATAGCAAGTTAGGGGGTTTGCCTTTTTTATTTCTCCTTGAGACAGATAAGCCCAAAATGACGCACATGATGGCAAAGCATGTGCTTATGAGTAAGTACTGTGAATGAGTGATGTTGAAGTCTTGCTTTGCAGTGAGTGTGTTCACACTGAACACTTGACAGCAACAGCAGGCAGTGCTGGTGGGGAATGAGATACAGTGGCCAGATCTCGATTTCAGACCAGATGGACGTTGTTCAAAATATTATTTGGGCGTGAATGGTTTTTACTAGAGTGTGAAGTAAACTGACGAAGATTTTTTTGCTTGTTTTGTTTTCAAGCGAAAAAGAATTAGTAATACTGGCCCTAATTATACAAACACAAGTTTAAAACCTTAAGATGAATACAGTCAGTTTTCAGCACACTGTCAAAGTAATTAGAAAAAGTTCCTGTTATTGCAAGTAAATCAGATGTTAATACAAGTCAGCATGAACTCACCAATATTGGCATTTTGTGGAATTGTAGTTACACGTATAGTTTTCTGGAAATTGGAACAGCACTTTTCAAACACAGCATTTGAAATTTTAATTTCTTACGATAAGTAGAGTGGTTTTTTAGCCTACCGTTGAAAACTGATTTGGAATATTTTTTGTGTGAGCAAAGTGCCATTAAGAAGCATGCTTGAGATACCAGCTCTTTTTAAAAATCTTTTGGGCACTGTTGGTGGGAGAAGATAACAAAGAATCTTTTATTACGTATGTCTGCTTCCATTCTTAATAGAGACAGAATAAATGTGGTTTGCAAGGATATGGAAGCGGGTTACTTCTTTATTCAAATATTGCAGTCAAATACTGTATGATATAATATTATATTATTAGGTCGACCTGGGGTTGACTTAGGTTTGTCCATGCTGACTTGTTTAATTTTGGCCCTCGTTTCTGCGTGCCCTTCAAATGCATATGCAGTATATTTCACACTAATGGTACAAATTTTTACTAGTGAAAATTACGATTTAAGATGAGCTCAAAAGTTGCCACTCTGTACTTACTGTGCAAATTATTATTGTGGTTCCTACTGATGAAATTTCAGTATATGAGCAGGTTGCTGGCCATGCTCACATCATCCTGTACAACACAATATATGTTCGCATTAGCAGAAGCTGAAGTGGTCTATTAAAGCATTCAAGTTCTCACTCCCATATTGAGAGCAGCAGATTCCTTCTTAATCCTCATATAGCTGATGTCTCTGCTGGAGTGTTAATAGATAGTCTAATTTGTGAGCTAAATTACTAATTGTATTATGAGCCTAAACCTTATTAAGCCTTTTGTGTAGAATTAGATCACAGAGCTTTGGGAAACTGAATGCTGGTTGGGTTCTGTTCCCTCTCTTTAATGACAGGAGCAAGTTTTACTGGAGTCTTCAGCATTACAAAGCTCTGAGACTGATTTTTTTGCTGACTTCTACACTATCAACAGAATCATAAGTTTGAAAAGCAGGTTGACTTTTTAAAAATAGCTGAAGGTTTCTGAACAGGGTCTCAGGTATCCAAAACCAGTTAGATTAGGTGAGGTGAGGCCGTGATTGGGACTAGAAAAGGATTACTCTAATCTTGTGTACACACTGTGTGTGCAGGTCCACCTATGTGGGCATAGTTTAGATCATTCAAAAACTGTGTAATGGCTGCAGTTGTATAATGGGATAATGGATGTAGTAGAGGTATGTTCCTGTAATAGTTCAGGTAGATGAACTCTTAAGTCACTTGAGTTATTTTCGTTTCTGCACATACTCACTACCCACCTAGAGATGGAAAATTCATGCCTTATCACGCAGCTATGCCATAGATTTCATGAGCACTCCTCATCTGTTTCTGTTCAAATCTATCTGTTTTCAGAGGTGGTTCGTGCTTCCCACTCTTGAGTCAGCCTGCTAGTGCAGCCCAGTTGGGGATGGAGCTAATTGCCTCCAGCAGTGAATCAGTAATAAACAAACAAAGTGGGGCTTAGTGGATTTTGACATCACTTGCGATAAATTTTTATGTTGATGTGGAAGGTGACTGAACTACTGCGCCTTTGAAATAGGAATATTGCACTCAGGGCAATTAATTTTCTTTTAAGAGAAAGTATTTTCAGCTACTCCATACGTTTTCCTGTGCATACACATGATAGAGTTGCAGTGATATGGAGTTTTACTCTCTGCACTTTATGCACGACAGAACCCTAAGCTATTGTGAGAAATTGTTCTGTTTCACATCTGAAATTCTCAGAGCTCTGTATGTACTAAATGGCTTTGCTTTTTACTATTGTAAATTAATACCATTTGACATGCATGGGTAATAAATGAAAATAATACACTATATTGCTTGCATCACATCATCTTATGTTTTTAAAGAGCTTTTTCTGTTTCTTTTCTTGCATTACATTTGGTTTTCTGCATCACATTTAGTAATATATTTTTTAGAGTATAGTAATAAAAAATTGACATCTGTCCTAAGAAAGAGAAAATCAGAGGCTTCAGCATTGGACTGTATGAGAGAAACCGATGTTCTCTCAAATTATGTACTGTGTATTTATTAAGGTATGGTGAGTAGAGCAGCCAAAAGTCATTGCCAGAAGATAATTGTTTTCAGGTGTGTTCTGTGTAAGTCTGAATTTGGTAGGAGTTTCTGTGTAACTCCCAAGTTTATTTGTTTTTTGAAGTATTTTGGTAGGTGAATATTTTTTGAGGGAATTTTTGTATGTTAAAAAGCCCCTAGTATTCACTTAATCAAATACAATATGACTGGAGTTGGAAACTCAAGGGCTCTACATTCTAAATTTCTGCTGAAGAGGGGTAATCATGCTGAGACTCACAACTGACCTTGTCTACCTTTTGGTAGCAGTTGCAACTCACATTGGCTTAGATTTAGAGATGAAATAGTTTTGGGATCCAGGAATAAGAGAACTTCAGAGGTTTTTGCATGCTTAGTCAGAGGCATGGCTAGGAATGCAATGACTGTTCCAAATCAGGCTGCTGCTTCTGTAGAAGAGAATAATGCAGGTCATTGAGGCACACACTTCATTAGAAAGGCTGAACTAATGTTATAAACCCTAAAGGCCTAACTGATGTCCTGGGAGGGACTAAAGTGATAATGCTGTGCATCTCTTCATAAAAGCAAGTTAATTCCTCCATCTCTAGACTGTGCTTAAAAAGTACTTCATAAAGAGTGCCTTTCTACTCTGATTTTGTTAAATAGTCTTGGTGACTTTTGTAGTCTGGCCCTGATGGATTTATTTGTGGGGTGTGTTTGGTTTTGGTTTTCTTGCTTACGATAACAAGTGATACTGAACATCAGTAGCATTCTTGTGGTGATTTTCTTCATGCTCTTTTTGTACAGAAGGCCAGGAGTTTGTTGGTAAAAACATCAAAGTTGTATATATGTTCATTTTTGTTTGATCTAGTGCTCTACCTTTTTTTTTTTTTTTTTAATTTTGGGAAGGAGGATTCTTCAGCACCTTTAATTAGTGATTTTGATAGTGGGCTGGGAGCTGCACTACATCCATCCTTCCAAAGAGCATCCAGCCCTACAGAGGCAGAGAGAAGCCATTTCACTCATGCTTTCACACTTCCTATGTAGGAGACGAAAGCTAGAAGCAAAACCTTAATCTTGGAAATTAACTTTTAAAAAACACAAATAAAAAGAATCAGATGTTCTTCACCAGTTTTGTGGGGTTTATTTTTCCTTATTTTTTTTCCCCCTGTAAATAAACTTATGTGATGATGAGAGAGGGGATGGGAGGACGGTTGTGAGATAACTACCTGCTTTACAGTGCTAATTATGGTATATATTACATATTAATAGGGAACTTTCTGTTGCCACAGGCAGAATCTCCCGGTGGGAGGTAGAGGAGAAAGCTGTCTCAGAAGCAGGGAGCGACAGAGAAGCTGGGCTGTGCTCTAGTGTGTGGTGGCAGCACAGGAGTTCCTATTGTTCACTGAAGCTGGGGGGGCTGCTCTGGCAAACCCTGGAGCGTTGCATCCTTGCCGTGGAAGAAGCTAGTGCTGTACTGGCTCAGAGAGAACTGAGCTCTGAGCGAGGGAATTTGTTCCAGAAGTTTTCCAGGGATTACTACCACTGTCACTGCGTGAAATGTAGGGACAGTTTGTGCATGGACATGAAGCTTTATAAAAGCATTGCAAACTAAGAGCTTTTCAAGGTACATTTAGTTGCAGTGCTTTTCTGCTTAGGTTGCTTATGGTCTCCTCTATTGCATTTATGCCATGGGAGTTTGAGAGCTGTGGCCTTAGTGTTTATTCCTAAAGGAGGGAACACTTGTATATTAAAAAAACAGGGGGGGGGAAAGCGCATAACTGTGTGGTTGTTATGTTAAATGAATTTTAAAGCTGGTGAGAAGAGGCATTCAGAGATGAGAATGCTAAGGGGGAGAAATGAAAGCACATTGAAGCTCTTTCCCCTTGAGGGCTTTAGGCAGGATTGAGAAGAAGTGGTGCATACTGTAGCCTTGTTTATAGTCTTTCACTTACTGTTAATAAAACAGGGATGTTCTAAAAGGTTTCCATAATTAAAATGCAGTCCTTGAGTATAGTGCATTTTCAGAGCGGTCTAAAGCCCTGCTGCCTCTCAGACTGCTTAAATCACTATTTATAAAAAATTCTACTATGGACTTTGTGTTTTGAAGTTGTTTTCGATCAGAATGATGTTAGAAATGTTGGGTATTGAATAAATGAAAATAGAATTTATGGGGAAGCTGATAGGCGTACAAATTGACTGGTTAGTAACTAATTACCAGTAAAGAGATTGTTTTTGCCTTTCTTTTTTTCCAAAATTTGCTGAATATTAATAAATTAGGTTTATTTCTGGAAAACAGCAAGTTTTAATGGTCTGGCGGAACTTAATAAGAAAAAGCTAAAGAATTAGCATAATAAATAATTATTGCTTCCAGGGTTTTTATTGTTAAGATAATAAAATGTTAAAAAGCAAACCACTTGAGTAGAAAGTAATTGCACTGACAAGCACCACACAGCTAGCATTCACAATAAAGTAAACCTTCTCTCAATGTCAACCTGATTTGCTATCCACATAAATGCTTCCTCACATTATGGAAATGCGCTTTTTCTATCAACAGAAAAGAATAAAACTCCTGGCATCTAATTAATCTTCTCTGACATTTGATTTCATACTCAGGTTAAAACATGAGGCAGGTGGGTCTGTTTTTGCCCCCCTCCTCTGTGCATGACCACAGGCAAATCTCTCCATTAATGTCAGACTGCATCTATGTGTCTGTGCCTCTGCCACATGTCAGTCATTAATGCATTAGTATCACTTGGATTTGGCTCACATGCACCAGTTTTCTTGTCTGGAGGGCCTGGTAAATAGGGAACTGCAAGGCTTCAGCTCTACATCACAAGCATTTCACCTTGACCCTCCTTGTAAAAGAATAGGGATTCTGCTGTATAGGAGAAGGATTGGAAGTGGTAATTTGTAGCATTGGGAGTTTCTGAGTTGGTATGATCATGGAGAAGAAAGAAGCGAAACCGATTGGACTTTGACATTTTTATTGATTAAGAGTGCCCTCGTTAAAGATTTAGAACTCGTAATAATGCCTAAATGTATTACCTGCAGTAGTTCAGACTTGTTGATGGCAGGATTGTTTTCTAAAGTGCACCAAAAAACTCAACGAAACTAGTTAGATGCATTATGGGTATTTTATTTTCTGAAGTTCCAGTTAATGGTTTCTGCCAGAGGCAGTGTGAAGCTCTTGAAAATGTGGTGGGTCTGACCTTGTATGCTAAAGCCTGGGTAACTCCATTGTATTTTTACATACTTAGGTAGTATAAATATTTAAAAGGGCAGTTAAGAAGTTAGGTTTAAGTAGAAAAATCTGTTCTTAGAAATAAAAGTGTTAATATTAAGCCATTTCATAATGAAAATAACATTAGGAAACTCAGAGATATCTTCATTTACATAGTTTATGGAATAAAGTATTTTCCTGTAGTGTTTACATGCAAAACCCCCTGGTACTGGGAAATATTTGGTTATGAAGTCAGAAAGTATTAGGAAGAATCAGTTTTGTTTTGCTGACTAAATGCAAAAAGTAAAAACATCACTGATGAAAAATGTCTGTGTCTAGCTTTTTCTATTTTTTTAAAAGTTAAGTTTCAGGCTTTTGTCTCTAGTGCCTGTCTCGTACATAGTAGGTGTGTAAATGTGAGTGAAATGATTTCTGTCTCTGTCTGCAGAGCTGGATACCATTTGGAAGGATGGTAGTGCAGCTCCCAGCCATGGCTGTATAGCCGCCCATTCTGTAAGTGACTTGTTAAAGGTGCTGAAGAATCCTTACCAATGAAGAAAAAAAAAAAAAGGCAGTATACGAGATGAAACAAAAAATGCATACATTACAACTTTGATGTTTATGCCAAATTGGTTTATATGAATAGTGTGCTACCAGAAGTTAATAGGCAAAAATTGTAAATGAGCCATATTCTCATTATGATGAGCGCTGCAATGAGTAGATAGCTACTTCATACATCACCTGCTTCTGAGCAGTGACAGGTAGAATCTGGCACTAGAGCAATTAGCATTTAGACCTAAAAAGAGAGAAATTTACTAATGATTGACTTTTGGCAGCTGTGGCTTTCAGTCTTTGTTGTGTTTTGACTGTCTTTTGTAATCTTGAAAGGCAGCCTCACCAGATGGAGGTAGAAGATGGAGCCAGAAGATGCCAGTCTCTGCCAAGTGAGGCTCGACTATGAGGTTCTTGCTGTCAGGTTTTCCTGGATATTTCTTGACAGACTTTGCCTCCAAGAAGCAGATCTAGAAACCAAGAGGAGGAGCAGTAGCATAGCTCTGGTTCACACTTACTAGTTTTTTCCACCTCAAAGAATGAGTATTGCTGGTCTAACAGCTTTTCAGAGACTGTGAAATGTAGATGTGGAGTTGGAGAAATGCCATCCCACTCAGTATCCCATGTCAGTAGAAGCAGAAGACTTTTTTAAAGAGATCAGTAGTAATGCTTTGTATTTATGTGCTGCAATGTCTTTTCAGTTGGTTTTGGGAGGGTTTAGAGTCACGAAACAATTAAAGTAGAAAGAGTCTTCTCAGGGTTTTCCAGCCCATCTTCTGCTCAGTGCTGACAGAGTTAATTTCAAAGCCAGGTGGTGTTACTCAGATTGTCCAGTTGAGTTTTGAATTAAGGATGGAGGGAGGTTCTGCAGCCCCTTTGCATTAAATGAACTTGTAAAATATGATCTCTAAAAATTTTTCAGTAAATTAGGGTAGTATTTTTGTGCAAGAAGAAATATTCCAGTGCATATTAAAATATAAAAGGTATAAGTTAAAGGATTTTTCTTTAAAGTTTCTGAATGTACTGTGCTTGAAATGCATCTCTTAGGAAGCTCTTTCTTCTTTCCATAGTGTTGACAAATAATTTTTAAGAGTGTCTGTAATATAAACTCCTGTTGCTGTTTGTCCTAGTTTTGTTCAGTGTGAATATGGTTGTACCAGTGATTGCTTCTGATTGTCTTATTTTTCCAAATAATAAAACACTCCTCCTATATCAAGGAGGAGTGTTGCTCCAGAAAACATTTTAATTTGGTTTTCAGATTCACGTAACTTAAAGGCATAGACTTAACTATGTTACTGGCAGAAGTTTTCATTCTGTAGTACCAGCCTTCTTGTTTAATAACAGAGAATCCTAGAGGTCTCCTTGACAAAGGTGCTTTTTTCAGTTAAAAAGTTCAGCAAAAAGAAAAGACTGGACAATATTAAACCAAAAAAAAATTGCAGCACCAATAAAATCAATAAAATGTATTTAAAAAAAAGCACAACCCAGTGGAGGGAAGTCCGCAGTTGAAGATAAGAATTACAGAGTTGTTAACTGAGTTTTGTCCCAGATAATGCTGGCAGGGAAAGAGAGGTTGTTACTCTCTGTGATACTGTGGGGAGTTTTAAAGCAGTGAAAGGAAGAATGAGTGATGCCTCTAGAGGAGTTTGTAGAAAGGAACAACAAGCACAAACATGCTTTCCTGATGCAGAAGAACTAGAGTTTATTATACCACGTCTGAAGATTCTTTCCTATACTTTTTTTTTTCCTAATTCCTTTAACTATTGTTGGCTGCCTTTTCAGTAAGGTTCCATGAGTTCCAAATGCTGTAGAAACCTGAACCTTTCTCTTTGTTTGGAGAACAAATAAAAAAAGACTCAGAGGAATGGGCCTGGCTAGACATGCTTAGATCCCCTTAGATGCCAGACGTGCTGCTATTCACGGGGGTATTGGTTCCTTTGAGACGTATGTAATTTAAGTCTCCATTGCTGTTCTCTTTCCTTATTTATCCTTTTGGCAATAAATTTTGTTCTTGTCAGAAATGTGCTAAGTAATGAGATGACACATAATGGTCATTTCCAGGGGATTAAAGTTCATGTTTCCAGAGAATTCTAGGGTATATAATCACAGTAAAAACATCTTGCTAGTAATCACTGAACAGTGATAAGGTTATAGGCTATTCTGTGTTTAAATTAATTACCATGTCAGACTTCTAATTAGGAGTTGGTGTGTAATAGCTGAGGTTTCACAAATTACTAAAATAAATGTCTGTCTTCTTTCTTTTCTTCTTTCTGTGTTTTGGGAATCTCCACAGGCTCTTTAGAATCAACACCATAAAGTAAAGATTCCAGATGCAATTCTTGCACTGTTTAAAATGTTTTGAGATTTTTTTAAAGTTCTTTAAAATATTGCAAAGGGGTTCTTTTTATTCAGTTACTGCTGATTTAGGTAACAGGATACCGATTTTATCTTCTGAGGGGATAAAATGCAGAAGACTAAGTAGCATGCTTTGCAAGTAGTAACGTAGCTGCTATTGTTTGTGTCTCCATGTCCATGCATATGGACACATAAATGCCAATTTTGAGAACTCTCAGTTCAAAGCGAGAGAAAACGAAGGAGTTAAAAAACACCACCACTTTACACTTGCACATCAGCAGAATTATGAATAATTGAGTTGGTGTACATAAAAGATACCTGTGAACATTTCCCCAAAGCTAACGTTTGACTCAGGCCAGCAGGAAAATTAAAACAAAACAAAACAAACCTCCTAAATTTAGAGTATTTTTTTTCCATTCGCAGTCTCATTATTTGACACTCTCAGGACTCAACACGCTACTTTTATTTAACCTTTTTTTCTGCATTAGTATCCTATCCTTCTTGCTCTAGCAGTAATTGTGGCTGTTTGGTCGAGTGCTGCTTGCTGGTGGGAGGAGGGCATTTTAAACAGAAGTTGCTACAATTTGAAGCTTCAAGTTCTGGCTGATTTTAGAGTGGCTTTTTTACACCACAGACTGTTACTTGTTGTCGGACTGAAATTTATCCTTGCGTGAATAGTGGACTACATTTCCATTTTACTGTTCCTTTGGTTCCTTGTCAGTAGCTGAGGACCAGAATGGCTTCACAGAAATGCTGGTGCAGTGGTTTGTGCATGTGGTGATGGCCGTGGGTTTTTGCTGCTTGGAGAAGAAGAGAGCTTTAGGCTAGGGGAAGCTTGGCTGCCGGTAAAAACTGTTACCAAAAGAGATGCATGAGTCTCCAAGGAGTGTCAACATCAGTTCCATGTATTTTTGGCTGTAATTATATTGTTTAGAATATTTAAATTTGTCTGATATAATGCTGTTGGTACATCAGAGGTATTTGAAACATGGAGAACAAAGAGGTGGGATAAAAACAGAACTGGGAAAAGAAAGGGAATAGAAAACACAGGGTTGAAAACTGCAAAGCAGAAGAGAAAGAAAAAACAGATGTGTGAGAAATGTGGAACCTAAAGGAGTATTTATCTCATTTGTTATGTATAGGAAAGGGAAAAATGAAATTAAATGACTGGTAACAGCAAACTGAGAGTTTTCAGTTTATTATTGAATCTAGTTAGAGTATGTTGCAACTCAACAGTTTACTTGCTGTCTGAAGAGTGTGTTTTTTTTTTTTTTTTGTGCACCTGATTATACATGCATTTAGGTAGGTTTGGTTCTGTAGCATATGTCAGGTTAATTTTTCAGTTCTTGTATGCATATTGACCATAAATTGGTACTGTTGTATCTTTCTTTGCAATGATAGTGTGCAATTAAAAAAAAAAATCTTTAAAATTAAGAAACTTCTTGGTTTTTTTAAAATTTTCCACATTTTTCTCAGTCTGGGCAACCCACTGTGTTTTTAATTGAGCGTGAAATGAAAATAGATTTGTTTACTCATGTAGTTGGTGTTATCTGACCTGTCAATACTAGCAAAACTGCATTGGGCAAAGTTTGAGGCTAATGTGTTGCTCCTCTTTTCTTTTTGACATCCTTCAGAAGCCATAGTTTGTATAACTTAAAAAGTAAAGCAAACAAACCCCACATGGTGAGTTTAAAAAAAATGCAACATTCTTTTATCCTTTTCCTAAGCAGGCTGATTGCACAAAGCAAATAAATAACTTATCTTTCAAAATAGTCCAGTAGATCTGTGTATGGGATCATTTGGATTGTCATTGTCGTGACAGAAGTGTATATATATATATGAATTATATACTATTGAACTTAAGCTAATATATTTTTATATCTATTTTCCAACATGTATGTACAGTATTAAACTGAGTTTCTGCAGCTGTGAAAGGTCTGTATATATATTTCATGCTTGAGTTCTTCAGGCAGATGTGGGAAAATGCTTCAGTCTTGCATACTGTCACTCCATCAGTGAAAAATATGTCTATGGTGTATATAAGTTTAGCGATGGAAACATGATTTTGGATCTTACCCAGGTGATCGTACAATATAATTTACTTATTTGGTGTTTCCTGGGTTTTTTTGCGTTGGACAAGTGTGTGATTGGACAGGTGCTCTTGCGTTGGTGTTGCATACAGCCTCTTATGGGTACATTTATATGGATTGAATTATTTGAAATTCTGTCTTTAGCATAAAATGCCCTATGTATTATGACTAGATTATCTTTTGACTTTAAATATTTATTAAGTATGTAGTGGAATTGCAGCGGTTAATTGGTTTTGCTGCAAATGCGTAACATAATGTAGTTTAAGGCTAGGTGGAACTATTAGATTGTGATCTCTTCTGAACTCTGGGGCACACATCAAGAGTTACTGCTGAATGAAGAACAAGTGACTGCTGCACCTATAAGCATTGGGAGAGGAGTGCTCAGGAGTTACAGTGTGTGCAATCAGACGGCACTAATTCCCTTTTGAATAGACACTGGCAATGTGGCTAACTATTTGAAAAACATGGTATTGTCTTGCTTTTAGGATTTGTGTATGAATAAGTTTACGTGATCTGGGTTAAGGTGTGAATGTACATTGTACTGGCAGCTCTGTACCAGCTGTGCAGAGGGGGCTCTTGAAAGGCTGCGTGTGTGAAACAGCAGCGTGAGCCACCAATGCTGGCAAAGCAGAGCAGGCAGCCCAGCTGGGAGGTATTCCAACTGCACTGGGAAAAGTGTGTATGCAGTCTTTATGGTGCCTTATGCTGTAAATTCCTTCTCCTGGGTTTTTTTTTTCTGTGTGTGCGTATCTTATGTCATTTTTTAAATGGAATTCAAGTTCTGACTTCATTATGCTGTGTGTTTATTACACTCCATTTCACTTTTATTGTCTACTGCAGGAGATTCAAGAAAATCTTTTGAGTTGGTCAAAAGATGGTGATTATTTTAAAAGATTTCCCCTTCCTCCTCAGCATCTGTTACTGGGTGGCTTGCAGTAGCTGTTCCTGATGCTGGCATCTTACAAACTTGGAGAAACAACAATAAAAACCCAAGAGACAGTGTAGAAGACATACACACAGAGACAAGAATTTGTTGCTGTTGGTGCGAATTACATTGCCACAGCTGTTCAAAGTTAGATGAGCATGCATAAATGTGACAGCTATTGTGACTGTTTAATTTTTTTCTACTTTTTGAATGTTTAACCTTCAGTGGTTCTTTTCCCCTCTGTGGTATTATACAGTCCAGCTCTCATTACCTGAATTCAAGGGCTGCTGCTTATGGCTGTAATAGGCACTCTTGTGCTGGTGTATTCTCACTTTGCACTAAGGTGTTTCAGAAGAACGAATTACTGAGTAAGACAGAAGCAAGGCAGTGTTCTTTATTTACTTTTTCAGAAAATCTCAAGCATATTAACCATACCACATTATCTTACCTCCCTTTGAAGCTTGTGACTCAGTTGTTAATAGAGCCTGGACTTTTTGCCTCTATGCTGTTTGTAGCATAATACAGAATCACAGAATATGCTGAGCTGGAAGGGGCCCACAAACATCATCAGGTCCAATTCATATTGTTATGAGTGTGTATTTTTAATAGAGTCAATAACATTCATACCCCTTTTTATTTTGAGTTTTCAGACTCTTTGAAAGTTTACGTTAGTTAGATCTCCCATCATTTCCTGTCATGCAGTTGCTGCTTCGTGAACATAGTGCTTGTTGTGTGTGTCACTACTGGTAAAGAAAGCTTCTGGAATTGGAATATTTCTTTATTGTTTTCTTTTAAAGTTCTGCTGGATGCAGTAGGAAAACCAGATTCTCTCTCAGGGTGATGTGGGTGAAATAGTATCCCTTTAGGGATTACTCTAAATGCTGGTTTCTAGTGTAGCAGCTTTTAATTATATTCATTTAGCTAATATTTGCAACTGAACTGCTGCTTCCTGAGCATTTCTTAACTGTTGACAATAATCTAAGAAGAGAAGGATGAAGTCTTGGTGCTTTTCCAATTTTCAGATGTTTTGGTCATATTGTTAGAGTTTAACCAAAGTTCTATATGCATTAACAAAATGTTTATGACTTAATAGTAAAACCTTGGAATAAGCAAAACTTTGTTGCAACTTGTCAGTGTGTTTATTGTGAGCTCTTAATTCATTCTCATAATCTTATTATTAGGTTAATTTGTAAATATTTCCACTCTTTAATAAATATATCATTAAATGTTCTTATTTAAAGCCAGAGATATTTTATTTTTTTAAAAATATTGTTGCAGGGGTTCATATATGAAAATACATATTGGGTAAAAAGTATAAATATGTCACATGATTTAAAGTTAAAAAATATTTAGCATGTGTGCCAAGCTGAAAAGACATATGCTTATTCTCTCCACACTCATCATCTATAGCTATCTTTCAGTAGATCCCAGAGCACATTGTAGAGAAAGGTAACTTTCCTCATTTTACGGAGGAAATGTGGATCATCTGCCTTATTGATTAATGCAGCACTTGTTTTTTTTCCCTAATATGTCATAGCAACTATCAATGCCTTAAAAGCTGTCAGTCATGGTGAAACATGAATTTATTGTCTTCTGCAAGCATTCTGGTAAAATGCCTCTTTATGTGATTGGATGTGGCCCTTATATAGAATTTTTTGTTCTTCTTAACCAATGGAGAGATTAAATGGACTGAAGGAAAGAGAAATTCAGGTATTTGAGCTGAATAAATCTCCATGGATGCAAAACCTGGCTTCTAGTGTAGCACTTTACATAAATGAATTTCAGGCAACATAAATGCGAATGTGCACATACTTCTGTTTCTCTCAGAAATTAAACACAGGCATTTACAATAGTTTTATCTTTTACACTTACGTCCTTTTGTCAAGTGTATTTTGTTTAGGAGAAGCTTATGCAATGTAAACCTCCTGAAAGCAAATCTTATTTGAAATTTGTAGAAGTTTTAAAAATCCACTCAAATACCACACTGTATAGATTAGAATGCTTATCTGGTATGTTTAGATTGGACTGATCTAGAGAGATAGCAGAAAAAATTAGCTTAATTTTTTGTTATAATTAAACAAGTCTGATATCAGTTATGAAGCTTCTTGTGCAAATAATCTTCTGCTTAAGTATATTTTTAGCAGTCCCATTTAAACGATCATGTTTCAATATCACTGTCTTGTAATGCAACTACTGTGACATACTAATTTGCCACTAATTTTTTATTAACATAGTGACAGGAAATTCTAATAAAATCAGTTAAGCTGATATTAATTTGCTATGGCTTTGATAGTCTGTGTCGCAGTATGTAATGTTGTGCTCTCTTTCTGATACACAGTTTACTGAGACTTTGTTTTCTGTTTTTCAAAAACTCTGTGCAGATAAACCCAGCCACTTTGGAAATAAGTTCTGGAAAAGTTTTTGAAACTTCTCACAGCTGGTCTTAATTATAATTGGGTAATATGTAGAGAATTCTGTGATAGACTTGTTAAGTGTTTTTGCAAAGTTTTATTCCTGATCTGCTGCAGAATAAAATCTCTTTGTTATTTTTACTCTTTGTCAGTTTCAGCCAGTAAAAAGCAGTAACAAACCTCTACTTTGTTAATTTATTTTTTTCTGAGGGAAGGTCTTGTAAATTCTTGCTGTTAGGAGTACTTCCATTGAGTTAAAGACGGACAGAGATAGGAGTTTCCTGAAACTACCCAAAGTTGGGAATACCTGCAATGCAGTTAACCTAGATACAGCATGATGGTGTGCAGTGAAACTGGTTATGAAACAGTTTTGACACAACTGGTTTGGGGTTTGTTTTTCTTTCCTGAACACTGAGCACATAGCCCAAGAGTCGTTGCTGCACTTTCTAAAGACAGTCATCATAAATGTTCTAAAAGCTAGAAAATATATGGTCTTTTTACTGTATGGACTTTATTTCATGTGAGGTTTTCACAACAGATGAAGATTTCTATTTTATTTTTCTTTTTAAATCTCTGACAGCCTTAACGGGGAAGCAGCTTAATTATTGATAATTTACCAGGGTGGTATACACTGTTTAGATTTCACCCATGTAAATCTGCTGCTGCCTTAGCAACAGCTACAGTGTATCATTTAGTGCTTAGGCTGTTTGTGGACTGTACAATATTACAATTATAGAAAGAAATATACAGATGTTGAATATAGATGAGTTGTGTCTTGTTGAATTTTTTAGGAGGGATATACGTGATGGGTATGTATATATATGCATCTAGCTCCTAAGTTTCTTGTCCCCCAGTGCTGTTTGTAGGGTAAAGGAGCAGTTGATGATTGTTTAGGGATACTGTACTGCAGCACAGAAGAAAGCAGCAGGAGAGCAGATAGAAAGCAAGAAAGCTGTTACCATTAATTGTGAGAAGCAGGACAGGACTTCAGAATCAAAGGGGCATCATGGCTAGTCCCATGTAAGCAGAGCAGTATATGTATTTGGCCCAGGAGTGTAGGAGAAGGGAATACTGGTGACCTGGCCTGAATAAGTATCAGCTGTGTTAATTACCCAATACAGCCTCGCCCCTGATGAGTCACAGCTATATCCAGTAAGGATAAGTGTGATAAAAGGGAGTGGGTTAGCTAGTGAGGGAGGACTGTTAGGGAGGAGGAACCTTGAGGAAGAGGGAAGAAGAAGGTCATGAAGAAGAAGGGTCATGGGGAGAGAGAATCCCTGCTGTGAGGTCAGTCTGGGTCTGCAGTTAGAGCTTATTGTTGGAACCTGTAGTCATAGTCTAGCCAGGTAAAAGTCTGCAGACTAATACCTGGAGTTACAGTCTAGCAGGAAATAACCAGCAGTCAGGGGCTGCAAGGGAAGCTTACAGCAGGAGCTTGCTGCAGCCAGGGTCAATGAATGGTTGGAGTCAGGATGACTAAGCTGCAAAGAGGAATAAACCAGGACCCTTTTTATGCTGTTATAAACATGAAGTCTGTGTCTTGGCTCATTTCTACCCTCTAACAGGAAGGGTTGCTGCCACACAGGAGAAGCCTACAAGCAGATAAGGGATGAGGTCAACAATGCAGAGAACAAATTGTTGATTAGTGCAGCACTACTAGAAAAATTTCTAAAAGAAGTGCATCTAGATCAGATTCTGATTAGCTCTTTCCTCCTGTTTATAGTGTAGCAGACACCTCTGTCTGGCAGTAACCATAAAGTCAAGAAGGATGATACTCAGTGACTGATTCTCTTTATTTGTTTACAAAGACATGTTTTGCTTTCACACTCTATACTTCATTACTCTGTGTGAACTCTTCTATTATATTGTACATTGTTTTTAATGATGCTAAATACTTAAGATACAGCACGGAACAAATGTAGAAAACTTTGCAAAGCCACCTGAGGAAGATCATTGAAGGTTATTCACTCTCCATTACTACCTTTCTTTTCCATCTCCATTTGAATGAAGGAGTTTGCTGTTAACATTTATTGTACTTACTGTGTGCTTACTTTACCATTTTTTCCAAAAGAATAGAATTTTGCTAACAAGCAAGCTCCTCAGCAGAGCAGCATTTCTGAGAAAGAGTATTAAGAAACCTGAAATATCCTGAATGTATTGAAGGATTCTCAAAATATTTACTTAAGTGTCAGTTCACCTAAGTCCTCACTTGAGCTTCTTTATGGGGGTAAAATGACATATTATTAGTTATATTTTTTCCCTTCAAAAGGTAGTAATTTAGTGCACTATTGTACTGAAATGTCATTGTATAGGGAAGCATGGGTTAGAACAGAGCCATGAGCTAGCAAGGAAAAAGAATTATATTTTTAATGTCAAGTTGTTTTTAGATGTTTCTAAAGAGTTGATGTAAAAAAAAAGCAGCGACTATTAAGGTACTACTTTTAATCTTCTGCTCCAGCCATAATGCGTTCAGCAGTGCTTTAGGACTGCGTTCAGCACAACCAAGACATCTGTAGAGACTTGACATGGCAGAAAAGCATACAAGTAATATAAAGGCTGTACTGTGCCTATTTCCTTAAGCAGTACAGACAGAAAAGGGAATTTATTATTTAAATGTGTATGAAAAGAACAAGAAGTTTTAATGTGTGAATGTGCAGAAAAAAAAAGCCTAATTGAATGGTGCAGAAAGCTGCAGCTTTTAAAGCTAGTGGTGGTTTTTTTCTTGCTGCTTAAATTAGGCTAGGAAGAAGGCTTTCTTTTCCATTAACTAGCATAATTAGCCTTACAGTAGCTGTCTGAGTGTCTTCAAGTCTCCTGTTTGTCATGACCTCCTTGTTTACTTTCAGGAAGTATTATAAAAGTTAATAAGGGGCTTTGCTCACTAAGATGTGTGTGGGAAACCCACTAGAAAGTGGGGTATGATAAGTGATCCTGGTGTGAAAAACAATTTGGTAATTTTGTTTTTGACTCTTAAGTGTAAGCATTGAAGTTTAAGTCTCTGATTTTTGGATTTAGCTTTTCCAGTGATTAGTTGTCCCATGTTAACTAGATGTATGAGTCACCCACTTTTTGCTTTGTCATAAAACTCCTCTGGCAGAGTACAACTAACTGTATATATAGATTATTTTGCATGTATCTGTTGTACTATACAAAAATTATACATCTGCTGCACTGAATATTAAGTCTGAATCCATGAAAATTAATGAGAGACCTGGATTTAGCCTTTGGTCTCTAATGCCTGATGAATTGTCCACAGCCTTTCTTTTAAATTGTGAATTTCTTTTGTCTGTTTAAATATACTCCTCAATTTAATACTAGTCTTTGTTTTGTCTCCAAACAAGAATAAACTGCTGTGAAAGGAGTCCAAATAAACTCCTGTGAAAGGCTGTCTGCTTTTTGGGAATAATTTTTTACCCCCAATTTAAAAAGAAATATTAATTGGGTTAATACACTTTTTTCCTCATGGAACCTAAGTGTATGTTTATTTTCATTCAGATATTATTCTTTACATATAATAGTCCATCTTTGCTGGTAAAGAGGAAGGATTAGACAGCGGCAGTGTGGGTGAGAACACTGTACCACAAAGTAACAGTGTTGGTCTCATTGAAAAATTTTGAAGTACTTTGATTCCTGCATTAAACCTGACCAAAGGCTTGAAATTTTCATTTTAATGCATTCCAGAGTGAATCTAAGAAGCTTTCTTCGATAGTCTAGTGTTTTGATTAACATGCATATTACTAACCCAAAAGAAAGCTTATGTAAATCTGTGTATGTTCTAAAACAAGAGTAATTGTACTCTGTAACAGATCAATTTTGTTTCTTTTAATTGAAGAGAAAAACAATGATTGGCAGACTGAATGGACTAACAACTATTCTAGTTTACCTGAAAATCCTAACTTGAAAAAAAATTCTCAAACTTCTTGCATTATTAAAGTTACCTCTGCAAAATCTCTGGGGTGTGTTATAGAAAATAGAGTTGTTTGCTAACCAACTCTACAGCCCTTATTAAGCTTTTTCCATTCTGTAAAGGCAATAGCTCTGAAATACAGAAGAGATTGCATTAAATCCTTGGCTGGCAATTTTGTGTGGGATTGAGTATTGAAATGCAGCAAAGCAAATAATGAAGGCATATGTTTACCTATAATTCTTTTTACCTTGGGAGAAGGATTAAATAGGAACAGTTTGGTTGTTGTCAAATTCTTAACAGTTGCTTTCAAGCATGAAACAGTCCCCGGGCTCTCGGAGGATTTACTTAGCAGTTTGAATAGAGAGGCCTTTACTGCTAATGGAACTGAGATGGCAGGCTTAAGCAATGGGGTGCTTTATAGCCTCTTCAGCCACTTGAGAAGATGTAACATCAAATAGCTGAAATCGTCTTGGTCTCCATTGGTGTTTGGGAAGTTGCACAAAGATTGATGAATGAATAATTCAGAGTCGTATGAGCGTCTTGATGCCGGAGCATTGCAAGTATCTAAAAGCTTGATTCACAGAAGGTTTAGTACCAGGAGACATTCTGTAGTTTTTGTGTGAGCTTTGCCCCAGGGAACATTTACTGAAGTTTCCAAAAAAAAAAAAAAGAAACAAAATCTACTGGGATTATTTGAGGTTTGTAGAGAAGTGTTTAAGATTCTGAAATATTATTCATAAAAAGGGATGTGTTGTATTTGAGAGGGTAGCTTGCAATTATTGGAATTATTTTGTAGTTGAGATTTCCTGTCAGTTGAGATGTTTGCTATTAAGTTCCTTTGCTGTATGATGGTTTTTTAATTAAAAAATCTATGAATATGAGTACACCCCCATCCCACCTATAAATCAGCTTTCCAGTTTTGTTTTGACCTCAGGGTGTGGGTTTGGGGTTGGTGATTTTTCTTTTGTTTGTTTGTTTAAAGTTACTATATGGAGTAGATGCTTTATCTGAAAGGAGGAGGCAGCAGAAGGGCTATTAGCATGGGAAGAATATTAGATTTACATATCCTAGGATTTCTTTTCCTTTCTTCCAAGTGAAACAACATTATTTAGGATTCCAGTTTTAAAAAGTACAAAAGCTTTGCCTCCAGTATACTCCCTTCTCCTCTGTAAATTTCTTATTTAACCTGCTAATGAGATATCTAGTATTTAGAAGCTTTACTACAGAGATCAAAATGTAATGTGAGAAACTCTTCTGGTTGAATTTGCACAAACTTGGGGTAGTTTTCTGTGTTCAAAAAGGTTCTTGCCTATTCAGTTCATCTGATTTCTTCACATGCTAATTGCTGTGTTGGTACAGAACTCTTAAATTTCAGCTTCTCTAATTTTTTCTCTGAAAGCTATAAAGTCTGTCTTGTGACTCATCTGTAAGAAAGTCCAGTAACAATTCAATTAATTTATAGATTTGCAGATTTTAATTTTCTCTGTTGCTTACACAGCCTTTCCCATTACATTTCACACTGTTTTTTGGACTTCTATGTGGAAAGATATTGATACAGGGGGTCTGTCTGATGGCTAAAGCATACAGGTCCTGGTGTTTTAGTGGTAAATTACTGTCACTTAGATAATTTAAATGAATACCTATTTCTAATTTGAGTTTGTTTATGCTTTGAGGTTCTGCTCTGTTGTATTTCATTATGCTTTTTTTGCTAGATGAAGAAATTGCCTGTTATTGGAAGTCTTATTGTTGTTTAAATTCCTTAGAAAATGAATGAATTGCCTGTGAAATCTTCTGAAATAAATAGTTATTTGGACTTCATGGGTCTTGTATAAAAAGGCAGATTTTCCAGAGCTTTATTAATGCTTTTGTTCCTTCTAAAAATTCTTTGGTTTGTTCTACCAAAATTGTCTGTTGTACACTGAAGTCTGCTAAGTTATCTAGCAAAACCAAAAAGTGATACTGTATTTTACTGTTGAGTATTTTGATTGTATTATCAGCATTAGAAGGGTTTTGACTTTGGCTTCATGTTTTTAATCCTTTAGGTTATCATTTCCCTCTCCCTTATCCCATAAAAGTTAGTATCTCAAGACTTCAGGAGCTGAAGTCTATGCCTGACAAAAAAGCTCAGCTATTACGGCTGCAGGTGATAACATCATGAAAGCCTGTATTTGTACCTGTATTTGCCACTGGTCTCCTCAGATAATTGATAAATACTCTCTCACCTAATATATTGCTTTTAGTCTCCAATGGAGCCAGAACCCCTCTGATGAGATTCTCCTGCAGTCGAAGGAACAGCCACTCTCATCTGGTCTTGCCTTGCTGTTTTCTGCAAAAATTCATCTGTGGAGTTTAATGACAAATGGAAAGTATCATGAAGTCTATTGCCAGGATAAGGACATACTGCTGTGCTGAGCAGAACTTGCTTCCAAGCAGGCTGAAACCAAAGCAGAATGTAGCAGTTGAAAACATTTTGTTTATTTCCAAGAATGAGCCATATTAACAAGGGACACCCCAAAGAAAAGCATAAATCTTCCTCAGAAGGCTTTCAGGTAATGTCTGAAATGTCCATCTGGACATGCGATTTCTGCTGTAAGCATTCTGTCAAAATGGTAGGTGAATTCACAGTTCCCGTGGGAGAATGGGGAAAACGATGTTCATCTCCAGCTGCCTTTCAAAGCTACGTGTTGTCTTTCAGTCACTCACCTGGATCTTACCTTTCCTTTTTTTTCTTTGTCAGGGCTTCCTTTGGTAGACAATCCATTTAGTGACCTCTTGCTGTGGAAGTAAGGGCACTTAAGTTCAAGTCAGCAGACCTCAGCCTGAGATATTGTTACATTTACTTGCCTTTTAAAAATGAGCATCTCTTCAGGGACTTTGTTAGCTAAACTCTGAAATGTTCTTGGGAATCTAAAGACTGGTCACCTCCTGTTATCCAAGAAATAGTGTACTTACAATTCTGCTCATGTGTTCAGGGCATAGCCAGCTTCTACAAGCTTCTCTTCCCATTAAAGGGAAGTCAGTGCTATTTTCCAGGTCAAGCACTCTTTCCTCAGCTGTGAAGTGAGGCACAAGACTTCTGAAATCAGGAATATGAAATGGGACAGGTTTGTTCTCCTTGAATCTTTTGGGAACCCATGCAGTAAGGCATTTTGTAGCTGCTTGCTAGTGTTGCTGCAAAGTGTTTGGGATGAATTCCTTGTGGATCAGAGGTTGGGTGAATCGTAAAGTGAAGCAGAAAGTAGAGTAGTTGCTCAGGTGGCTGATCGTGACCTGTGAGCTCATAGGCAAGATACAATTCCAGCAATTCAGTTGCATGGACTTGCAGAGGGATGAACAATCAAATATTATTGGCACGGATGAAATCACTGGATTAACATTGAGAAGATGTGTTGGCAAAAAGATAATGTTTTAGCTGCCGTGAGAGTGCATGCATGGCAGAGGATTTATTTTCTTAAAGAAATGCAAACTTCTGAAATTGAAATCTTACAAGAACAGCACTCTGTCCGCATATTAGATTGGGCAGTTTAGTGATCTGATCATTGCAAGCTCCTGATGTTCAGCATCTCCCTCTCCACAGTGTAGTTGTAAAAGAAGAAAGGGGAAATCTGAAATCCTGTGGTGAAGTTCCAGCTGTATGTACAGATGTCATTGTGGTGTGGGTTGGTCTTACACAAACACAAATCATATCAAATGACAGTGCTGACAGGAACTCAGTTAATTCAAATATAGTAGCTATTTTGATAAATTAGTTACATAATACAGTGTTAAATAATTTACAAAAGAGTATTAATTAAAACAATTACTCTTTATTCTGGAAATGTAAAATGTTAGTATATGCAGGTTAGTGTGCATGCTCTCGCAAATATTGGGCGACTCTCTGTTTCTCTGAAATACAATAATAGAATTCTTGTATCTACTAGTAGTAACTGATTTGTGTGAAAACTTTGTTGAAGTGGTTTTAAGGCAGACTGAGTCAGTGTGTTGGAGCTTTTTTCATAAAACATTCTGTCTTCCAGGCCTTCTGCATTACGATTGCGTAACAGGAAATTTTGAGCTCAGGGTCAACTCATGCTAAGAGGGAACCCAGCTTGATGAGTTCATAGCTCTCCTTTTGTTGCTGTTGGCAATTTATGGTCTTATTAGTGCTGGATTTGAGGAATAAATGTTCACCTTTGAGAGAACCCAGACTTCCTTTTGTTGCTCTGTTGTTTCTGCTAATATTTTGCATGCATTTATCAGTTACTTTGTTTAAAGACAGTAAGAGAAGAACCTTTCAAGGATGTCTTTAATTTGTGATTTCTACACATTGGTGTTAGCTGGCTTTCTGGCTGTCTATGCCCAGCATTTTAATAGTACTTGAATCAATTCTTATCTTAAAATTAGGATCATATTCCCACCCCACAAGCCCCAAGTAATATTATGAAATTAAAAGGTCCACTGTGATACTACTGAAGTCATGTAATGGATAACAGCAGTGCTTAGAAACTTGGAAATAGGTGCTGCTTTCTCATACCCATAATCAAATAGCCATTACTCTTTTGCTACAAAACCAGTGAATTTCTATACCTTTTTGCCTTTGAAACTGCTGGCCATTTGATAAAGATGTATATAACTCTGTTTTGACGAAGCAGAAATTTGTGTACGTATCATAACACATAGTGGTGAGTTTCTGTACAGCACACTGGCTTATGCAATGTTGGAAGCTGCTAGAGTTCGTAAAAAATTTCAGAGGTTACTAATTATAGTTCTGGCTGCTAAATATTTTTAACCTTGAGGGTTTCCCCTTCTTATTGCTTTTAGTTTTCTGTGTTTTGTTGCATAGTACTATCGACGCATCTTGTTTCTTCATCCTGGTTTAAGGCTTCACGGGAATTTTAGTAGTCTTTATCTTTTGTCATGGAGACCTTGTGGAAATTTGGTTTTTTATTCAGAAAATCAACACAGTTTGCTGTAGTGAAAAGTTGATTTTACTAGGCAAGAACTTTCCCTGTGTTGCAGGCCTAAGAATAATTTGATGTAGAAAAGTATTGTTGAACAAAAAAAGAAAGGGTAAAATATTATTTATTGCCTGTTAAAAGGCCTGTTTCCTTCTTTTGTTTCTCTTTCCTTTTAAAGGAAGCTGATCTGGTTTGGGGTTTATGGAAATTTTTACGTGGTGTGTAGATTATAATACCAGAAGGGGATGGGGGTGGGAGTTTGTGGATTGTTTGGTCTGTCTGCCTTCATAGTCCAGGCAGTTGTTGTCCACTTAAGTTCCACACTTAAGACCTCCTTGAACCCCAGCATTTAATGTCCAGGCAGTGCGTGTTTGTTTCTTTTGCCCCATGGTTCTGTGAAGAACCCACAATTGTCTGGGTTTGTTTGGGTTGGTGTGTTTGGTTGGGTTTGTGTTAGCTTTGAAACACTTTTATTGTTGATATTTTCTGTCCTTCCTTCCTGGCATAGAGGTCCTTGTTCTCCATACTCATTCTTTCCTTCTAAGTGCAAGTTTTTCTACGTGTTTGTCGAAGTGATTATATGATGCTGGTCTTTGTGGCTGCTTATCGGCAAAGCAGCAGATACCAGCCTAAAGGACAGGTGGGTGGGTCCCAATCTCTGGCCGTGCATGGTTTCAGGCTTGGAATGAAGAGCAGACTCTGGCGTGGGTTTGGGAATGTTTTATTCCAGTGCTGTCCACGTGGCAGAGCAAGTTTTGGGCTCTTGTTCTCCTGTTAAGTACCAGGGCGCAGCCGGGGCAGGAGGAAACTTCGGGCCAATGGGGGGAAAGGGAGTGGGTGGTCCAGGACAGGGGTGCTTATCACTACAGTGGAAAAGGTAGGGGTTTGAGCACCTGGTCAAATGGGAGAGCATTTCCCTCAGGTCCATCAGGATGATTGGCAAGATGCTCTCTCTCCAGGGTGATACCATGTGGAATTAAGGGTGGGGGTGTTTTAAGGGACATACCAATACAGGCAAATGCACAAAATACATATACAACTTTGAAAACCTCAATCATGAGGTTTTCAACAATTATATACTAGTGTCTGGCTTACCGAATCTTGCTGAGGTTACTGTGTAGTGCTCTGTATTACTTAAAGTTTCTTCCTTAGTCCTTCCATTGTCTTCAAACTCAGTTTGGGGAGGGTGCAGCTTTCTGAAAGGTTGTTCACAGTGTCCTATTGAATGTTTTTGTTGAGACCTCCCACTTCACACTTAGTGTTTTGTGTTTTTTTTTTCCCAGGTAGTTACTGTATGTCTTTGAATAGATCTTGTTACATTAACAAATGTAATTTTTAAAATTAATTACTCTGATTTTTCTGATATATTTTTGTAAAGTCCTCATGAAAAAAATACATCAAAACTCACATTTTGATAAATTTGCTTTCAAGCACATGCTTCTTTTTTTTAAGGTAATATCCATAAACTGGTGTTAATTTATGGTAGTTTGATATATTTGAACTTTGTAGCAGCTCTTCTCTCACTGAGAGTTATTTCAGGATCCAGAGAGAGTTAAATAGGTTTCTTGTTCTTGTCATTTTTTTCTTATTTTTTTTTTTTTTCTGTGTGTGTCATTCCAGCTTTATCTACTGATTACAGCTTTATTTCCTGAAATTTGTTGGTATTTCAGGACTTCAGTTCTTGCATGGTTATTTCCTGAATACTATGCATGCTTCAAAAATTGCTGAAGTCATCTGTCTTGGAAAATCTAAGCTATGTGATCTTTGCCGAGCTTCCTGCAGCATGTTAATCATTGTTTAACATCCTCAGTTACTGAAAAAAAAATGTTTTTTTCACAGTATGAAAAGAATACCGCCTCTGTCTTATGACACAGATAACATATCTGCAGCCTTGGATGCTTTTCTTAGCATTTTGAATATATGGAGGCTAAAGCAAGTAAAGCTATGTCTTTGTTTAAAGAACAGTGTAACTTGACACAATTTTCTGGGTTTGAGTTTCTCTGCGCTAGTAAATGATCAAAAGCAGACAGTAACTTCACCAGGTTCATCAGGCCATGCTTGTTCCTCAGTATTACAGTTGGGCATTTTTAGCCAACTTCCTCTGGAATTTGACCAGGGAAATGCATTGGAAGCAAATGAAGGTGCATGTGATTATACACTGTGTGATTAATACTAATATAACTGCAGTGAAAAGTGGCTGGTAATCTTCCACCCTGCTGTCAGAAAGTGTGCTATCTGAACACAAAGGTCAGGAAATCCCAAGCATAATCAAGAATGGATTATTTTGGCTGTACACACTTTTTATCTAAGCCTTGAGTCAGAAACAAAAGCTTTAGCTTTGCCAGATCTGCAGCCTGTTGTCCCCAGTGCTGCAGTTTCTGTGACTGCTTTTTGCTTCTTGCTCTGTCAGCCTCTCATTGCCACATTGGAACCTCCTTCTCCACATTTAACAGCTGTAAAAAAACTCAGAGGAAGAGGCAATTAGTTCCTGCTAGTTGTGTGAAAATTTGTGACTGAGGAAAAAGGAGCAAGGTTTGAGTTGGTGTGTGCCCAGGGAGCAGTTGCTGTCTTGCTCGGCTGCTTGCCCACCTGGAACCATCACAGCAGGGTTCCCTGGCACACCTGGTGGGAGGGGAACAGCAGCCGTAATGAGGGAAACATGGGGACCCTGCTCTGTGAAATTTGTGGTGAGATATGACAAATTGTGGCAGGAAATCCTGAGCTATTTCCTAGAGCTCGTATTTGTTCTGTTGTGGGAGAAGCCAAAGTACTGATTTTTCTTCCTTCAATTTTGATGAAACTTAAATATGCAAGTTAAAATTCGCTTTTAAGTGGTGTGCAGTGGAGAGGGCTTGTGAGAAAGATATTTTGTCTCTTCGTTGATGTATTTTCTTTCAAGACTGTTTTTAGTGTATTTAACATTCTGCCGTGTCCTCAGGACAGTTCTTAAGCTTCTGAATGTTAACATTACTGAATTAAGTATTACTTTCATTTGGATTTGATGAAGATTATGTTTTGCAGCATTTAAGGTCATTTGCCTGAGGTTGTAAGTTGGAAGAATATGATTAGCTGGTTGGCCTGCCACTGCTTTTGTGGTCTTGGCCTAAAAACACATAGATCTGCATGACAAAGCATGGATTATGTATTTCCATGGTTGTTAAAAAACCTACCCAAATGGACTGATAGAGGATAAAAGAAGAATAATTATGAAGGCTGGTTGCATTCCTGTCAAATTGCATTTATTTTTAAGAGTACTGCTTTTAGTGAGGTTGCTTCTCTCTTCATTCTGATGAGAAAGCTGACAACTCTGAGGTCTGTACTTTTTTGTTATGAACAGAATTAATTTGTTATTAGACAGGAGTGGCAAAGGTCCGCTAGACTTATTTCCAGAAAGCTGTTGTTGTTCAGAAGTTAGGATAGGCAAGATAAGAAGTTGAAATAAAATACTATGCCAGAATATCTACCTGACCACCAGCTGAAGTATACTATTAACCTAGTGTACAAAACAAAAATATTAGCATCAGTTTTCAGGAAAGCTGTAGGCCTTCCCAGTCTGATCTGCTTGTTCCTTACTTGCCGTCCTTCCCTTGAAAAATTGTGAGAGAACTGGAATATTTTGTGTCCTTTTGTGAAGGTCAGTGTTGTGTAGTTTTGCAGAATCAACCAGTTTCAGAGTTAGGCATCCCCTGCTGAAAAGCCCTGACAGATTATAATACAAAAAGAAAAGTGTTTTCCTAAGTAGCTGACTCAAATTAATTTTGGTGCTGCCAATCCCCACACCTCCATCCCTTTCTCCTCCTAACAAATAACTCACTGAGCTCTTGGCAATCAGCTGCCACATAGGGAAAATCAGAGGCAATGTGAGTAAACGGATGTGTCACTCCATGGTCTGTATAACACCATGATGTTTACAAGAGCTGCAGTATAACATGGAGAGGAGGCAAGTGAAAATAAAGCATGTGAATGAGGGTCTGGCTGTGAGAGCATCACTCTCAAAGGTGACAAAGAACAATGGAAAGAGGAACAATATTGAGTGTAACGACCTTGGTAAGAATGCCAGTTGTGAAAGTGTTTAACACATGCTGCTGTCATAAATATGCTTTTGTTGTTGTTACAGAAGCAAATGCACTATCTTTAAGAAAAGTGCAAGAAGAAACTTAAAATGTAATTGAAGCCTGCTTACCAAAGGGAAGGAAAAATCCAGCAAGGAAGCAATAATTAAAGGCACTAACTGGGTGCACTAAACCCATTCATTAATAAACCTATGTCAACAAAGTAATCAGCAGATTAAAGTACAAATAATGAAAACATTAGGACTGCAATACTAATATAAAGAACTAAATTAAGCAGAGGAGACACTACTGTTGTCTCTGAAGATTCACTCTGTGTATATGTCCTCAAAAATTAAATTGAATTTTTAAATAATTAAATAGCTTTTACTGGCCTAGAG
This sequence comes from Trochalopteron elliotii, assembly GCA_024734555.1. Classification (NCBI taxonomy): domain Eukaryota; kingdom Metazoa; phylum Chordata; class Aves; order Passeriformes; family Leiothrichidae; genus Trochalopteron; species Trochalopteron elliotii. Next base: position 2,303,902 of record JANPWX010000099.1, on the reverse strand, counting down.
GGATTAAAAAAAAAGACGGTTTCATCTACGTATCTTGTGGTTCAGTTTTGCTGAATAATACTGGGTTTGTTTTGTTCCAGACACAAACTTTTAAAATCAAAATGTAGCCATTCTAGTCAGGAGTAGATATAATACCACAAGTAATTAGTCTGAATATTAGTAGGTGATGTGTTTGCTCTGACAGAGCTGTAGTAAAATAAGAAGAAAGACTATCTTTTCAGTAATTCACAGATGGATTTCAAGTACTAAATGTTGCCCAGCAGAAAAAGTAACTCTATAATGATGTGATCTGTAAGAGAATTATAGCAAATAAGCGATTTTTTTTTTTTTTTGTCTTGGAAAAAACCCCTTGAATATCTGATCTTTGCAAAGTGACAAATTTGCTATTTTTTAGATGATAATTTCAGTTAAAATTGCTGTTACTTCTTTATTTGATGGAAAGATTACCCAAAATGCAGTGAAACATTAGGAGTGTCCTACTTATTTATCTGTTGAATAAAAAAAAAAAAAGATTGGATGAGTTTTTAAAGCAGTAAATATGTCACCTTATATAAGTATTACAAGATTTCTGATTTAAGGCCTTTTCTGTTGTTCAAATGACATTGCACAACATCTCTTTTCTAGTTTTTTTCCTTCTCTTTTTTTCCCCTGAAGATTTTTATAGGACTGTAAGCTTTATTGCTGTCTATCAGCTTCTGCCTACTTAGTCATTCACGGTTGTAATTGTTTATGCCACTATTCCCACAGCAAGAGGCATAGAAAATAATTGTGGCTAAAATCAGTTGAAATGTAGTCTGGGAAAGAAGTCCCAGTTCATTGTAAGCATTTATTTAGGTAATTGGTAACAATTGGACATAGGTTGGAATGTGAGTTAGAATATTGCTGAAGTTTCTGCAGGTTTTTAAATTGCAGAAACGTACATGGGATGAAGTTATCTGTTGATATCTTCGATATATCTAAAATATCTTCAATAAGTTTCTGTTCCTGGCTTTTCATGTATTGGAGATAGGCATCTGTTAAAAGTTCAGTATGGTACACAGATGAAAATCCCATGACTTCAAGGTTCTAAATGTCATAGATGTGATAAAGAACATCATAATACAATGAAACCGCTTCTGTAGCTTCTACAGTGGCATTTCCAATCTTTGAGTTTTGTATTCTAGAGACTGGCCAGGCACATAATGCATGGTTAAACCTGGGAATGGTTCTGGTTACTGGCCTGCAGGTGATCTGCTGAAATCACATGCTGAGAGCAGTGGTTGATGTCTCAGAGTTGCTTAGTAACTTGTCTGCATGGGTTGTCCTTCTCCACTTCCACACTGCATTTGTGGGTAATGACAGCCTCGCTCAGATGCTCCAGCACCTGCTGGCTCTCGTACTTCCACCACAGGAACACTGCAGACAGTCATTAAAGGCTTGGTGTGAGGTATCTCTGCCATGGTTGACATAGGTACAGCCAAAGGGAACTGGAAACCAAAAACTCTAATGCATATTTAGGAGTGCTGAATTATCTTACTCTCTGAAGGAAAATGCATTTTGCTTGTGCTTAACAAAATGTATGTGTTCATCCTTACTTCTGCTACTGGGATAGAAAAGCTGCTGGAGTACAGCAGTTCCTATCACATAATGTTGGTTTGAACTTCTGCATATGCTGAAGACTACTGGCTGTTTTCTAGATACTGTTTTAACACCAGAGCACCAGGGGAATAATTTCAGGTGATTAAAATAAGGGAGAAAGATCCCTCTTAAATTCAAACCCATTTTTCTGTGTAAATTCAACGTACTAGTTAATTGTTCTTGGGTCTTACCTTCAATAATCTTCCATTTTCCAATAGTCCCTTTTCACTTCCTAACTTGCTTGTGCTTGAAAGTGACAACCAGAAGTTGTGAATAGCTCAGATGTTATTCACCTCTAGCAAAAGACCACATAGTAGAATAGTGCTGGGAATCTTGATATTTGGAGATTGCTTCTACTGCATTAGCCACCTCTAAGTATTAAATTTTTCATGAATATAATTATAAGCATACTAGAATAACTTCAGGCTTTCAGGCCTACTAGAGTAGCTTCAGGCTTTATTTTTATCCTGTTGTGGTGTGTGTTCAAAAACATAGAGCAGCAAGTCTTTGTGCTTTGGCTCTTTTCTTAGAGAAAAGCATCTTAATATATTTTTTAATCTTCAGATAATGTCAGAGATTGCAATAGATAATTCTAATGGTATTTCATACTGACTTCAAAGATGGATGGAGTTTCATATTTGGCAAACAGTAAAAAAAAAAAAAAGGGAAAATAAGGTGTAAGACCATGTGATTGATATTTTCATAGAGATGTGTATGGTAAGAGAAACCTGAATTCCAGCACAATTCTTTGTGCGTTGCGTTATTCACCTTCCTGTTTTTAAACTGTGAAGGAGTGAAGTTAAAAAATACTTTTTACAGCTGTGTCACTTGGAACTGTGTTCTTCAAAACACTGGAAAGAACCTCCATTAACTATATAATATCAGTAAAAGGGGGAAAAATCTCTATAATATCACTTTTTCTGAAGTTTTAACACTCAAATTAGATGCTTTTTGAGATAAGATGGAAATGCTCTCTCAGGAGTTCTGTTGTTGAATTTAACGTTCTTAGGCTCATAGGACTGAGTTTTATGGGCAGTAGTCCACTAGTGGTGGGGAATAATTTCCACTACTACTGATCAGGGTAGCAAACCACAGTAAAGGCACTGATAATGGTTGTGGAATACCCAGGCATTAAGTGTTGTGGTATTTGTGGTTATTTCACTTTGAATGTGTGAAAGCAATCTTGGCAGTGAAGTTAAAAATCCAGGTCATCTCTGTGCCCAGGCTGTGGGAGGCTGGGGTGGTGTAGCACAGGCTGAACATGCCCTTGCTTTCTTTGGAAATGCTGTCTCTTGCTGATGCAGCATAATTGGACCTGCAGATGTTGGCAGTTCAAGAGGTTTCTGACTTTTGGAAGTCCTAAACTGCATAGGGTGCTGGAAACAGTGTTATGTTAGCTTTTCATTCGTTGAAATCAGTATGTTGATGTGATTGCATAAAATCATAAGGAATTAGTTGTTATGTTTATTTCATTAGTTGGTGGTTATTTGTCTTAACTTGGAAGCAAGACACATAAATGTTACATTTATTTTTTTTTTCTGGTCAACTCTTTACATTTCACCTGTGTTGCCTTGTCCTCCTAAGATCCTGTCTTTTTGTTGTGCAGGCAAATGAAGGCAAGTTTTTAAAGCATGTTTTATCACTGTTGTTGAATAGTAATTTAGTTTAATGCTTTGTCCTTGTCCAAGGGAGGCAGGCCATCTTTTATGTTCACCATGTTGTAAGGGGTTTTTATCTTGTTTCTGTGTTTCTATTTCTATAATTTGTGATATTGAAGGTGAACATGCAAATCATTGTTTGGTGGATCACAGAAAATGACTGGTGTTTTTCCATTAAGCAGAAAGGAACTCTATTGTATACTGCCCTGTAATCTGCGTGTTTCCCATACTTCCATCACATTTTGCTGATGACTTGGTGAGAGCTCAGTGTGCTGATCATCAGCCCATGAGGTGTCTGTGTATTTAGGGACTTAAAACACCTCCACTTCCTTCATAGCTATTCACAATGAAACCACACAGTTCAGCAAAAAACTGTGATTTCTGCTGTGTGAAATTTTAGGGTTTTATGTCTGTAAAAGTAAGGCTGATCAGTGCAGTCTTGCAAATGGTCCAGCACGTTTTCCTAGAGATCAGGCATAGAGTTTTATAAAGGTTAAGAGTTTTCTCCTTTTCCTTAGCCTCTTCCTGCATTATGCACAGTTTTACAGGAAGTCAGTGTAAAAACATCTCTTTCTCTTACATTTCTGTCAGTGTTTAGTGTCTTTGATTGTTGGCTGTATAGCTGCTAAACCAAAGAACACTTAATAGGGAAATGACTTGGTTTGGGACCAAGTGATAAAGCTTAGGTTTAGTGATTTTTTTTTACAACAGGACATTCTGTGACTGGTTAATGTATTGCAGAGGAAAGCTAGGAAGCCCTTTTTTTTTTTTTTTTTAATTATTTTTTTTATTTGTGTGGTTGCCTCGGTGCCCTAAATACTCCTGTGTCAGCAATTAGCAGGAGCAGTGTTTCATTAATCCATCAGATCTCTGATGCAGCACATTTTAAGGCCAAGAGATAATAGGGAATCATTTGTTTAAACCTCAGGATTAGCTTCTGATGGATCAGGCTGCAGTGTCATTAACAGCAGTGGTGGTAGAACTGTAAAGCAAAGCAATTACATGGTGTGTGGTTGATACTCTTAAAATTGAGCAAAACTTCTGTTGTACTTCTAAGCTGATAAACATCACATAACTCACATAAATTCGAGGAATACCTGTCTTATTTTCAATAGTGTTTATAGTTTCCTGTTGTATGAAACACTTAATATGTAGCCATAACACATCTGATATCAAATTCTCACTGAAAGAAACTTGGTTTTGTTTTTCATAATATTAATCTAGATGCATTTTACTGTGATTATTAATGCAAAAATCCATTCAAAATGTCTGGTCCTTATAAAGCACAGTAGTTCTGTTAGACCAGAGGAGATTTTATATCTTTTGTAAGCTTTTAGAATGAGGTGTTTCATTTCTGTGCTGAAGCACCAGCCTTTAAAAATGAGAACTCTTCAAAATGCTAGCAGTTGATTTAATTTGTAACTCACACAGTATATTGAACACGCAGATTATTATGCTCTTACATTATAGAGATAAAAGAGGATTTATAGGTACTTTCTCCTTTTGATTGAGTAGTACTTTTAGAAGAACATTGTAAGTGCAGTAGTGGCTGAAATGATAAACTTTGCAATCCTGTTTGGCTCCCGTGTGGAGACAGGAGGGGTAGAGACATCATCATATAGGACTGAATGAATGACAGCAACTTGTCTACAGTATAATCACAGTCAGGCATGAATGAGTTCCAGTTCCCCTGCATTGACAATATTAGTTCCATTTTCAAGAAACCATGCTGTACAGAGCTGGGAGAGGTTGTCCACTGTGATCAGATAGTTTCTGTATTCTTTTTCTAACGCTCAGATTATATCTGGCTATTTCTTGTTGCAGGTTGGCCACTGCTGTTGCTTCCTGGTTCACTGGCCTCTTCAGTATATTTTGCTTTTTAGGTCAGTTGATCGGCATTCAAACCTCGCAGAAAATGCGGAGCACGGGGCTTCCTCTTTATTCTACTGCCAAAACAACATAGCCTCCAGGTCAATCATGACCTATATATGTAAATCCACTTGCCAAAATGTACTCTTGCTTTATCTTCCGATACTGGAAGGGGTGTGGGGATTTGATTGAAGGCAGTACTATCCTGGTCCTTGGTAGAGCCAAAGACATCCCTGCTTGGATGTAGTACAGAGGTGGGTGGGAGAGAAGCAAACATGTTTGCTTTCCTTTATCTTGAAATGTTTCACCTGATGTGAAGGCAAAACTACCCTGCCAAGCCAAAGCCAAGTGGAATTTTGTTTCTATTTATTTCAGTTGTGGTTATCCTTAATTGGAAAATAGCAGCAACTGCTTGATCATTTTACTATTAGACTGCATTACCTGTTGAGTTCATTGACTCACGTGGTGGTCCTCTACACTTCTGAATACTTAGATTGGGTATAATGGCCCTGCTTGTGCAGAAACTGTTATTGACAGACATATTACTTTTTATAGGTAGAGCTAAAGATATATCAAATCAGAACGCTACTGGAATAAACATGGTCATGAAAAACTTGAACAACATAAAAAACAACCAAGATACTTTAAGGTAAATGAATAAAGGTGATTTGCTATCTGAGATGAGGGAGCTCTGTTCACCAAAGATATATTTATTAATTTTTTAATTATATGCTCATGACCACTTATGTAAAGATCTTGCCAGTGGTAACAAATGCCCAAAAATAATTTCATTGTGAAAATGTTTTTCTTCCGTGCTTTGGGCTAATTGCAACTTTGCAATATACCTAGAAAATTAGAACTACCATGTTAGTTGTTCATCTGTTTTATACCTGGAGCTCCAGCTGTAGCATCACATTTGTTGTACCTGCAGTAGCGTGACTTAAGTCTCTTTCGAAGAAAGAACTATCAGATAAATAAAGGTCAGTCTACTCTGGGATTGTTAGTGCCATAGGTAGCCAGTGTAGCTGCATTTTCTGGTGTATGGGCTGTGAAGTTCTGCACAGAGTTTGTGATTTCTTACTGTGCTTTCAGGATCAGCTGTCTAACATGGAGGAGAGACAGATCTGGATGATTATTTCAGTGTTTGCAATATAAGGAAAAATGAGTATTGTTATTTGGCCATGATGATGTTGAAGCACAAAGCAGACTTGGATATAGTTCCTACATTGCCTAACTTGGGTCTGAAATGTTTTGAATCTTAACACTTTCTTTTTGTCATGTGTGGATTTTTTTCTTGTCCTTAGCGGGAGGACATAGGAAGAAATAGTGAGTGTAAACTGGAGTGGATTAGACATGTGCCAGCTATGATGTCCAGTTTCATAGATTCCGTATTTTTGAATAACTGCCTCCTGTTACAGTTATTATATATGAGGATGAAAGTATAGTAGTTTTCTGCATTCTGCAAAAAGTCATGATTTTAATCTTGCTGACTTTACCTTCTAATTCATTTTTTCTTCTTGTAATTTCCTTCTGTAATTTCTTCAGAGGGTAATTATAGCCTTCCTGATGTGCAGTTGTTTCCATGTAGCACTCTAATTGTTTTATTCCATGAGACTTTTCAGTCTGGAAGTGATTAGTTTATTGTGCTGAACTGCTTGTCTTCCAAGTTACTCTTTCTGAGTGATTCTGGTCTAATTGTGTTCTTTCCTTGTCCTATCCAGCTGTCCCACCCATCTCTTTCAACTTGGTGAAACACTAGATGGTTTAGTGTATGCTACAAAGAGGTAGAAGGAAAAGCAGTGTTCATTCTGCAGATTTTGCATGAGGGCACTAAGAGCAGACTGTCTCAGTCCTCAGTAGCTCTGTCTGTCTGCATGAGTCTGTGCAGTGAATTCATCTTGACTGTCACCTTGGGGACCAAGAGGGTTTAGTTTCTCACAGATGCCTACCCCAACCCAAAAGCTGTTCTCTTCCATTCTGTGTTATGGCATTTGCAGAGCAACTCACAAGAGCCCTGGGGATTTCTCTGACATTAAAAAATAAGGGAAAAAAATGCTGAAGAGTGACCTTTTATTAACTAACCTTGAGCAACTTATCAGAGCCGCTGGTGTACAAGCAACACCATGGTGAATTCAAATTCAAAATTGGTGTGGGTGCCCTTTCAGTTTTGTGTCTGTTAATGTGTGCCCTTACACACTGGCTGGGTGTAGTTTTCGTAATAGGAATCCTTAGCTTTGGAGAGATGATCCAGGCTTGGAGAGACTAGTTGATCAATAATCTTTTATCTAAAAAAAAAAATTAGGAAAACATCCCAGCAGAATATTTTTATAATCAACATCTGCATATGCTGGAAAAACTGTTGGGAGTGCTTTTCACTGGGATGAATAAAAAAGCTGTATTTCCTCATTTGGCTATTTGAAAGCCTTTCTTGGCTTTGTTGATTGTCATTCTGGGGCCATGGTGAGAATTCCTTTTTCATTTAGAAAACCAAGGCTGTTTTGAGAGTGAGTCACTCTTTCTATGATTATCAACGTTAAAAGGAAAGACTGAGCAGATTTGCCATTCACGTGTATCTTATGAGGCTTTCTCTTCCCTTTAGATTAAATTATTTTTATATCATAGGATCATTGCAAATTCACCTGACCTGAGGCAATCTGACCTGTGGTCAGTGATGATCATACTGTTAAGACAGATCTGTAGTTATGGTGGGATGAGGGTGAATTACTTTTAAATTTGGGATGTTATTTCTGAACCTGGGAATAAGCCTCTAAATAAGAAGCAATCTTATTGCATGTATCCAGCAGAACTCTATCTTCATAGCTATTTGGCTTAAAAAAAGGTAAAAAAATGAAATTTGTCTCTGATGGATGGTGAATCAATAATCCCCTGCTGTAGATGAAGTGTTCCATATAGAAGCTCCATCCTAGTAGAGTAAATGGAGATTAGTCTTGCTAGGAGAGAAATCTTCTGTCATAAGTCACTGAGGCTGCTTCTTCTTCTCCCTCTGGGGTCCTTGTCCTGTTTCTCTCCCTTCTTTCCCACACAGAATATCGTGCTGATGGAGATAGAATGGCAAACCTCATTATGCTACTGTGTTTGCTCTTGTTTTGTGAAAGTGAATATTGAAACACTTAAAAATAATTTTTTGCTTAGAAGTCTCTTCCCATGGTGTCTTCCCCTAAATGCTATCAGTGACCCTTACATGCCATGTTTTGCCTTGTGTGCTTGTGCAAAAGCTGAGTCCTGGGAGGAGATAGAGGCAGTGAGAAGTAGAGGGGCTGCTGAAATGCCGAACACTCCAGCCTGTGAACTGTCAGAGACTGGGGAGTTTAGAAAGTGGATAATTATATTTAATTTTTTTAACCTTCTTTTCTTTGTGGGGGAGTGGGGAGAAAAGCGTTCAATCCCTGTATGGGACTTTCACTCTAGGAGTTTGACTTGATGAGTCTCTGCGTTCCTTCCAACTCAGAATATTCTGTGATATATGATGGTGTTACTTAGTATCATACCAAATTATTGAGTGGTGAGGATGAATGTGAATAGAAATACATACACTGGATTTATCTCACAGGCTATAAGTGGAAAAAGCTACAATTCAAGATATTGGGATAATTTGCATTTAAAACCAAAAAAAATCCCAACTAAACAAAAAAAGAGAATTTGGAGTCTCCATCTTCCTCTGCTGTTTCCTGATGGGATCAAATAGTAGTAATAACCGCAAAAAAATCAAAAGCAGTGTATAAATAGCCCTTTCTTTGAGTTCATTCAATTTAGAGCATTTTCTACATCTTTTGATACCTATAAATAGGTTGAAAATTCTTGAAGTAATACATATATTGACAAACTAAGCTGTATGGGTTTTTTCAGGCTTGTACTAAACAGTGCCGTTAGAGGAATCCAGAACAGATATTCATGCTGTGTGACAGTCTTCCACCAACTGTTTTATTTCCTGTTTATATAAGGCTATTAAGTTGGAAGCTGTGCTCATCATGTAGGGGAGAAGGTGAAAACATGGCCTTGGCACTGAACCCTGTCAGAATTACACAGTCAGTTTTTGAGGTCTGTATCAGCTTTAAAGCCTGCCCCTTTGCCAAGGTGTAACCTATGCCAGCAACTACTTAAGGTTCTGGAGGCTATTAAAAAAAATCTTGTGCATTCTGATGCAGGTGCCCTTAAGACAGCAAAGACTGTTCTGGGTACAGATTGTTTTGATTCCTGCTTAAAGCATCTGGCAAATTTGGCCTGAATTACCAGAACTGGTGTGTTTTCAACATCCCTCTCACCTACATGGTCTGTTCATAAATTACCAGCATATGCTTGCCTGGGCTCTGGTGATTTGTTATGAGAAGAGGACGCTGCTTCTCCTGGAGTAGCAGTAGGCTCTGTTGTAGCACAATATCTAGTTATAAATATGTTGCATGTAAAACCCAAAAGATTACAACATTCATCCTTGTCATGTGGATGTTGACTTCAGGTCTCAGATTCTTTAAACTATGATCTTACTTTGCTGACATTTAATTGGATGATAGCCTGGATGTGGGGTTCCCTAAAATAAATAGTAGATCTGGAGTGCTTATGAATATACAATTTACAAATTTTTGTGTTATGGATTTTTTCTTACTGTACAAATTATATAACGTTATTTTTTGTGTTGTAAACTGGCTGTGAGTGAAAGTCTTTACCGGAGATCTTCAATAAAATGCAGTTGGTTTAATTAATTAACTGTGTACTTAATGAGGACTCTCTATAATAAATACTTTCAGTGCAAGATCCCAGTGTGGCTTAAAATTCACAAACCCGGTTGTGAACTTTAGGGTCTCTTAATAAAGTACTGTCAGATCTGGGCTTTGTGTCTGTGGATGACCAAGGGATGACATTGATGGTTTCTGTTACTATTGTAAACATTCTGTGCTATTTAATAGTAATAATGTGCCTTCATTTGTAAATTATTCTTAGAAAATGTAGAAATACTCTTTTAAATCCTCACTTATGAGAAAGATTTAACAAAATAAACTGTAAATCACTATTCTTTGAAGTAGGATATAATCCTCTTGGTATGCTTTCATGATGTAAAAGAGAAACAGCCATTCTGAACTTAACACTCATATAGAGCTCCTCTGTTTGTAATATGCTCAGACACCCAGCATCACATGTAAGAAGAAAAATACTTTAAAAAAAGCAGACAAGAACTAGGATAAACTGCTTATCATCGTGTGCTCATGATGCTTCTGTTTTTAGAAGTAGGTGGCCTGTGGTGTTTCAGTCAGACTTGTTGCTCATCAAGAGCAAGTGATTATGCTGCCTGTTAGCTTTCCTCCTATGTGTCATCTCATTGTTTATTGTGAAGCAGGAGAGATGGAATGACATGTAGAAACTTAAGCTTGTTTCTGTGTCTTTCCTCAATTCTCAACTATTTTGATCAACTTCTGTTATTGCATTGCTTTCTTAATGACAGTAAAGGCAGCACTGCTTCTTTCTTCTACATTTCCATTAGGACTTCCTTTCAAATTTTAGTCTATATTTCTCTTTCATGGTCAGGTGGTCATTTGGGCCAGCTGTTTCCAGTCAGTCTCTTATGTCTCAGTATCAATCTGTGTGAAAAATGGGACAAGTTGGTGTACTTGAATATGTGTCCCCTCCCATGCTGTGATCTCCCTGAAAATGTCTGTAATCATTGTTCTGTCATTTTTGGAGGGGAGGGGAAAGGTATAGTCTTTATTTTTGAAGGCTATAAGCCATGCTGGATTTCAATTTCTGAATTTTACATTGACAGGAGGCAGATTGCAGTGAAGACCGTAAACTGACAGTTTAGGGCAAGCATGCTATTGCCTGAGGCAGTCAGGGATGTAGCCCACTCCATCCTTCTGACTTAGGACATTCATTTCTCCTGAGGTTCCTTGTCCTTTCTGATGATAGATTGAGAAAGACAAGCAGCACATGGGTAGACAAACACCTCACCCAGGCACTTGGTGCCATTTAACAGTTTCTTCCTGCATTTGACATTTTCATTTCCCTTCTTCACCTCACTCATCACTAGCTGTTTGGGTCTTATTTTCTGTACACAACACTAATAGAGAATGACAGAATACAAATACAAGCTCCACTACTCATTTTATATGCTGTATATTCCACCAAAATTATATAGGAGGCTCAACAGCTGGCCCATGAAAGGAACACTTAAGATTTAATTGACATTGACCTTATGCAGCCAGCATTCAGGATATAGTATTGGGGATTTGGTTGGGTTTGTTTTGTTTTTGTTTGGGTGGTTGGAGTTTTTTCCTGGTCTTTTAATGAAGCATCAATACCCAAGAATGTGCAGATGTTTAATTTATTGATTTCTAATTATTTTCTGAGTTTACTATGATCACAGTACCATTATCAAAAATTCTGAAACTATTAGAAATCTACAGTCAAGTAGTCTGTCCCATGCTTTGAGTATGGGTGTGTTGTTGAAGTCATAATTGGAAAAGGGAAAGAAAGTAGTCCCTTGGAATAGGAAATATTTTTATCTACTCAAAGCCACTGAAGGTACAAATGGCAATGATAAGGGTGAATTAAAAGAAAATGAGACTTCCGATGTTCTGCTTCTTCTCCCTGCAGGTGGTCCAGTGTGTGGTGTAGAACAGTTCATGGAGCTGTGGTAATGGACTTTTTTGATGCGGTTCAGAGAAACCTAAGTGTAGGTGTTTATTAAAGCTGAGGGGGTCTGTCTGCAAGCTGAAGGCCAGACATACTGTAGCCTAAACAGTCACAAAGGGAATGTGTGAGCTTTTGTATTGTTTTGTATTGAAAATAATGAGAAGCAAAAGAAGCTCATCCTCTGTTGCCTTTGATTGCTGAAGAACTTGGCAATTCAGGCTCATTTGCTCAGGGATCATGAAGAGCTATATTGGCTTTACAGCAAATAATATGTGCTGTAAACAAAAATATGTGCCTTCTTGCCTTCTTTCATTGTATCCCTCCTGACTCTAAGTGAGGTGCATCTTAAGAAATAATGTGAGGAAAAGCTTAAGCTCCTTGGTTTTGAGTTTCTGGCATTTTTCGGTCGTGGTGTTTTTGTTTGTTTGGGTTTTTGTGGTTTTTTTTTTTTTTCATGCAAAATACAGTTCTTCCTTAGTATACAACACAATTGAGATTATTTTTTTTTTTTCTGGGGAAGTTATGAGGCAAAATACATCAGTCTGGCTAGATCTTCATTCTCAGCTGTCTGTATATTTACGCTGTTTAATCCTCTTGAACGTTGAACTGCCATGGGTCAAACTGTGAAGACACAGCAAGGTTTGGGCTTTGTATAGATATTGCAGGTGTGTACATCTTTCATGTGTTTATAAACCACTGTTCGGGAAAATATGAAAATTCTCATGAAGTCTGTTACTGCGTTGAAAAACTCATTACACTGAGTTATGAAACTCTCCTGACCACTCTGATGGATTGGTTCTTCAACTTGATTTTATGGACAGAGACTACGTGTAAAATCATACATGTTCCCAAAAGGACAATGCTACTGCATATTTATTATTAATGCAGAAAAGCTATTAATTGTAAAATATAGAAAGGAGTATAATGAGCATTTGCAGATGCTTTGCTAAGAGTTAAAAAGGAGTAATATGCCAGATTCCTTCAAGAAAAAAAGGAAAGGTTAATTTTTTTTATAATAATCTATAATATTACTAATAAATTTTCCAATTTCTCTGCTACTTAGCTATAATACATTATTTAAAACATAAAAGGTATTAATTTGAAAGACTGAGGTCTAGATAAGCCAGCTTTCTGTTTTTTTAATAGACCATTTAAAGTACAGGGTGCCTAGCAAGAGTTTTGCAGATAATATTTCTTATTGCATTAAAATAATTACTTGTTTCAGATTGTATTATTCCAGACATCTGTACTCTGAGGAGGACTACATGATAGGATTTAGACTTCATATGTGATGATACAGCACCAGGTTCCCATGTGGAAAATCTGGATTTCTTTTGGTAAATTATTTCCTTTAGTTCTGAGTATTCATGTAATAAAATACTGCATGCCATTAATGTGTCAAACCTTTTTGTGTTGACTGTCTTTCGGTTTAAAATATATCCTCCCTTAAGCATTTATTCTTTACTTCCTTACAAACATGAATTAAAAATGTTTTCTAGCCTAGGAGCTGTTTTTTCCTCTGCTTTAATGCATGTTTATCCTTAATTGTGGAAACGAGGGCAGGATATTCTATTTGCTTTATCATAGATGCTTCAGTCAGGCCAGCATGATTTTCTTGCTCTTGTGCATTTGTATTTAACTTCAAAAATACAGAGATTTACAAAATTACCCTCTGAATGAATAATACCTGAACAAGAAATTAAAACCAGTCTCTGTCAAAATCATAATTCTGAAATCTTAAGAAGGTAGCAAAAATTGGCTTTGGTTTATACTCCCAAGAAACTTTGAAGTATGGTATTTTTCTGTAGACACGTGAATCTCAGTACCCCATGCAAATAAAACTTCTGTGAAGTCTTCAGTTACCGAAAGATTGCTAAATTGACTTACCCTGTAACTGCCTTGTTAAATCGTTCCCTGTTTGGAAGATGAAGGTTACATGCGAATATTAATGCAGCCTTCATCTTATTTTTGCTCAGTGTTACCATGCTTCAAATACAAAAACTTTTTGGCTTTTGCTGCCCGTTTGTGGCTCATGTCAGGAGCTGACTTGTCTTTCCTGTGTATGCCCAACCAATGACTGGCACTTAACTGGATCTTCAGGACTCAGAGGACCTCTGTGCTTTCTGATTTTGCCCTGATTCCTTATGATTTCTAGCATAGGTAGTTGGAGACTGGACAATACTTCTGTCAGGGGGAAAAGGTAATATGAAATGATGATCCAGTTTACTGGAGTTTTTATGTGAAGTTGCCATGTCTGTTTTAAGATGGACAAATTTCTTGAAGGTCCACTTATTCAGTAAGAATGAAAAATTAATATTTCTGTAAGAACTTGCACACTGTTTGGGGCCATCTGTGTCCTATAAAATAGAAAATGCTGGACGTCAAATGTTACTTTTCTCATTTCAGCTGCAAGTCCTAGGTGGTAGGGGGAGATGCTGTATGTATCGTGTTTGCATTTTTTTTTTATAACTGCATAACACAACAGGCATTCACTTAAAGTTAAGCCATATTTTCCTGAATTATCTTTGCATTAAATGCTCTTTTTATAGTGGCATTTACTAGGATAGGATATGATTGAACATGGTGTTTTTCTTGGGCTTACCATTTCTCCTCTTGATGTGCCCTTTCTGCTAGAGGAGTATGAAATCAGTTAAGATGTACTGTTACAAGAATCATTACATGGAACAGCATCGTTCTCTCTCCTTCTCATGCATTTAAAGTAATATGCAGGGATGTCTGACCCACAGAAATTTGTTCTATTACAGGTGTATAACTGACAGTGAAGAGGTTTTCTTCTGGTGTGGCATTGGCAATAGATACCAGGGAAGGGTGGGTTAATCTGATCACCTGCATAGCTGATTGAGAACCAAAGCAGAATGTTAGTATTTGCTGCTTTCCCCCCCATTCAAAATTAACTTGTTTTTCCTCATTTATAACACAGGTAAGTCTGTGTAGCTCTGTTTTTCTCCCCTCGACTTCCTTCTATGGGTCTCTGTATTAAGAATCTTGAATGTTTGTTTCTCTTATGATGAAGGGCACGCTAGAATCTGATTATGAAACTAGATAGTGTGCTTCAATGTTACAAATAACTTAAGCATATGCTTGGATATGATGTAACATATGTTATGGAAAGAAAATCATGTGTGTAATCACTCTTGCAGCAAAATGGAAAACAATAAAGTCAAGAAAGGACATCTGGAATCATGTTCTCTGGCCAGTGACCTTTACTTTTTCAAAAAGGAAGTTGATGTATTTCTCAAATTTATCAACAGCTTCCAAGTGGGGTAGATATTGCTCAATGCCCTTTCCAGGCAGGGCTAAGGGTTACTAAGTTTTGTTACTGATGTGTAGTGCCAACTGTGTTTGTAAAAATCATTATTTTTGGTATGTGCTCAGTGATTTAAACTGCTACAAGATTGAAAGTGGCTCTGGGTGGAGGTAGACAAGATGCTTAATGTTAATGGAAGATCTTGAAAAGAGAAGGTATGAGAGATACAGAAGTCCAAGCTCAAAAGGTCATATTTTTGTTGGAAAGAAGCAAAAGTATGCAGTAGCAGGAGATGGAGGATGTTAAATACAAGGGATATTATTTTAAGATGAGGCTTCTGAGTTTTTTCTGTGTTATTTTGAACTGGCATTTTTTCTTCTCATGTCTTTGACGCCAAATTTGTGTCCAAACCACCCTTTCTCTTCACAGAAGGAATACACATGGTAGTTCTTGGCATGCAGAGCAGGTTGGAAGCACATGTCATCTTTACATACAATTGAACGGGGTTTTGGTAGTTGCTACAAAACTTAGCATCTCTTGATTCTCCTCCTGCATGGGGTTCCCTTGGTTGCTTATGTTCTCTTTCCCCTAACTCTTTTGCCTGGCATACTGACAATGTCATCTGCTTCCTTCTCTGCCTTGAGAGAACTGAGTTGTTGAGATATAATTAGCAAAATGTAGTGGGTGGAAGAGGGAGCTATGTCAGTGCTTTGGATGGTTGTCAGGAACATGTTTTTCCTTTTTTTTTTTCTTTTTTAAATTTCTAAGGAACATTGTAGTGTACTTTTAAGATGGGTTCCGATATACAAGTGAAATACGGATAAAACAACAAACTCCAATTTCTGAATTTAAAGGATACAGGAACACAATAGACATATTTTGGAGATACAGTTTAAGCAGAGAAGAATTCATAAATAAACTTACATGCTTTAAAATACTCAATTTCTGTTGTTGGGTTATTATTTCCACTGTGTCTTGAAAAGGAAAGAGTAAAATGGCTATAAAAAACAGTAAATGTGCTGGAAACAAAGAAAGCTATAAAAATTTTACTTTAAAGGCCAAAATTTGTTACAAGGCGCCAGTATTGTGAATGGCTAATTTATGCATAAAGACTGAATTGTGTTTTGCAGAATGTCTTTTGTTCTGGTTTATCTCTTCATACAGTAGTCCTCTAATCATTAAATATAGTTTACTTATGCTGAAAGACAAAGTACTGTGTGTTTACAAATCTGCACAGTGATCTTGAGAGGAAAGAATGTGTAGTCCTGTTGTATTCCTGCAAGTGCCTTTTTCATCTTTGGTCATGACTAAAATTCACTGTGGCCAAAAAAAAAGGGGAGGTTTTTTTGCATATTCTTGGGGTTTTTTTTTTAGTATGTGTACAATGAACTATTTCTTGGCCAATAGGATTTTTAATAGAATGGTATGTAATTGTTTTAAATGGTCCCCATATATTCCCTGTGTCAGAAAGTATTGTGCTGGAATTATGAGTTGGGTTTTTGTTCTTGAAACAATGTTGTATTTCTAAAACTAGAGCGGGGTGCTCAGAATGGTTTGGGCTTGGTCTGTACAACATAATTTGTATGCTGCTGGGGAAAAGGGGATCTTGCCCTTACCAGAATTTAGTCTCAAGTGCCTTAAAAATTTAATCACTGTAAAGATCAATATATAAAGTAGTTAGTCAATATTTCACAAAGCTTAAGGGAAGTTTGGAGTTACAAGATTTTAATGAATTATTGAATGCCACTTGCAGGAGAGAGATTTAAATAAACTAAGAATACTTTTCCTTTTTTGTATTTTTTTTTATGGAGTGCGTTGCTCCGTTAAGAGAAGCCTAAAGTATCCTAAGGCTGAAAGACTATTTGTGCAGAAGTCTCTTACCAGGCATGGCTTGCCCCAGAATTATTTGGAATGATCGTATTATAAATGCATAGACTTTCAGGGCTACATGTAAACTGAATGCCATCTCATAAATTATTCATAATAGCCCACAGGTATAATTATCCAGAGAAGTGAAAATGAAGGAAATTACTTTCTATTAATGTTTGCTTATTCAGATAATTATTTTACTTATTTTTATTCAAATTTTAATCCTAAGTTATCTGAGTCCAGCTCACACAATATATGTGTACTTTACAGGCATTGTCCTGTGATAAAACCATGAAAGATGCATGAATCTTATGTGTTTCTGTTTCTTCACCAAATGATACATTTTATTTCACTCAGTTGCGTTTTCAAACATCTTCCTGCTTTATTTCAAGTGCAGAATACAGGCTTGCCATATTCCTACAAGAGCTTCAGTGCATTACAGTATTTAAGAAGGGTGCCTTAAATCCTGTTGAGGTTGATGAAAGTGGCGCTCTCCAAGCTGCCATGTATAAAATATGAGTGTCCTATATGGAAAATAAAAGGCCTCTGCAGGAAGGAGCGTCAAGGAGAACAACATTGCTTTAGGTCTTACTCTGCAAACAGGCATTTATACAACTGTTTTTGCTAATGCGAGTAGTCCCATTGAATCAAATTAATCATGTTTGGTGTTTAAGATAAGGACTCAATCCTCAAACTTCTCTAGAACAAGTGCAAAATTTATTACAGCTCTTTCTCTGCTTTGCAGTAGCTGGAGTAGGCAATGTCCATGTCGCCTCTCAGCCTTTGTAAAAAAAGACTACAGTAAGAGAGAGAAATTATCTATATATTTCTTCTTTTGAAATTAATTCTTGCCACTCTATTTTGTTATTTTTATAGTGTTTCTGTGAATAACAGCAGCCTTGAGTTGTCATAGTTTTTTCAAGCATGACAAAGAGCTAGAACTAATTTTTAAATCAATTTCTTTGTCTGCTCTTTGCTTCTTTTGAAGCATTGTCTTCTATTTGTAGTTAGAGCGGATCATGGAAACTAAGTTCTTCAGTTAGCAAAAAATCAAGCACCCCAACTCAGTCAAAAGAACAAGGGGATTGTATTATTTCTTTTTGTGCTGAGACCAGACAACTTATGTAATTTTAGTTGCTTTAGCTTTTCCAGTTGATAGTGGCAAGAGACTTCTTGTAGGGTCGCACATTTTACTTTTCTTGGCTGCCTTCCTTAGTATGGGATGAATTAGCTTATAGAGTTACTGTTGACTCTTTATTATAGAGAGGTTGTAAATTGCTAAATTAAATAATGGCTTTTAGAGAGCTGAGAGACAGTGAGTGGTTTCATTGGTATTTTTGCAGTTCACTCCATTGGGAATCCTCTTCAGATACAGTGCTGCGCTGCATGGTATCAGCACCACTTTCATTACTGGGCTCCTGTAAAGCAGAAATAAATGAATAGTCATTGCTTTTTCTTGATCTGTCCCTGATCCCTCCATAACTTGAATTAAAATGTGTGTAATTCTGTATTTTGATGAAAAGTGTCTTTGTGTGTTAATATCTGCACAGACTAGTAAATAATACTGTAACTCTGGAGGATCTGAAGTAACAAAGATATGAAATTAGTAATGGTATATAATTGTCTTGGACAATTATTTTATATATATCCCTTGGACAAGGGAATATTGGCTTTAAATTGAAAGAGTGTACTATTAGATTGGATATAAGAAAGAAATTAGAAGAATTCTCTACTGCAGAGGTGGTGAGGCGCTGGAACATGCTGCTGAGAAAAATTGTGGATGCCCCATTCCTGGAAGTGTTCAAGGTGAGGTTTAATGGATCCATGAGCAGTCTGGTCTAATGGAGGGTGTCCGTGTTAAGGGGTTTGGAATGACATGATCTTTAAGGTCCCTTATAACTCAAACCATTCTATGATAATTAGGTTTGATCAGTTGCAGTTGATACATGTTGGTCTATAAAAATACTTACCTGTAAATTTTAAGATTCTGAAACTATTCACTTCAGCAATTTTAAAGTTAATCAAAAGCTTCAAACAAAAAAGATTGATACTCAGAATTGGTCATCTTGCTGTAGTCTTTATTTCACTGTGAACTTCAGTAGTCTTGGTTTAGCAGAGTTAGAATTGCATGTTCTTTCTTGGGGAATAGGAATAGCCTTGCAGTGGTGCATTTCAGCTGCAGTGGGCATTGGGTAGGGTAGCACTGCATCATTGACACCAGCAACTCTCTCAGACTTCGACAGAAGAGAACATAAATGAGGATGAAAAAAGACTGTGTGATAGAAATCCATCTGGCTCTTACATCTTTACCTCATCAATTATGAGCTACTCGTGTTTATGTTCAGGGGCTTTAACAGCCCCTCACGATACATCTCCACCCTGTGCTGTCTTCTCTCATTCACACAGATGAGCTGGTGCCAGCTTCCATCATCAGATGAGTAAAACTGTGGATGTCAGTTTGTGTGACAGTTTATCCGTTTATGTTCACTCCATAAACCTCATTGTCAGTAGATGGCTGTCATCAAACTTGGATATGAAAATGTGGATGTCAATAAATCAAACAGTCAAAGAATTTCCTACTGGCAGATTCAGAGACTTTTTGTAGAAATACCTTTATACTCTTGGATCCCTGAGCCAGTTGACTCAGATCCACTAAATTTTGCAGACATGAACCTCTAGGGAGCAGACTGTCTGTTCCAGTCTGGAATACCAGTCAAGACTTTCCACAGCATCTTTACATTTCACTTGTGTGAAACCAAAACCCCCCAAAATCACCATTTACACTATGAACAGGGTCATGCTTGCACTTTGTGTTATCAGACCAGCACACACAAGAAGGATGGAGCCAGGGCTCATGCTGGAGAATGTCTGGATTCTCACCTCATCTGTCCCTGAATGGTCTTTGTCAAATGGTACAGAATTCTGCCTTCTCATCTTACTTCATGACCTTTAGCTGAATTTTTTTTCCCCATACCTTAGTATATCACTCTATCCCCTGCACCATCTCCTTCTTCCACTTCCTACTTCATCATTTTCTCTGTTTCTGTACTTTGGGGAAGGTTTGATCTTAGCAGAGTTTGGTTAATGGTGTCTACATTTGAACTGTGTTGAGTTTCAGCATTTGAGGGCTGTTCACAGTTCTCCAGAAGATAAAAAAGGATATAGTCAACCTGGCGTAGCTGGATACATGATACATCTATTTTTGATGCCAAATGTTGGAGTTTTTTGCTGACATCAGGATTTGTCAAATTGTCTCTTTTCGTGGGTGTTTTGAAGAATTCCCAGTATATTTCAGAGACTTAGTCTGCTACTGAGGATGGTGGTTCTTGAACAGGGGCTCCATGACTTCTCTTCCTCTTTTGCTTAAGCTGTAAATTGATTTTTATTGAATGAATGAATGGTATCTTACTTTTTTGTACTGTTTTCCTGGAGTCCATTTAAATCAAATGTCTTCCTTCTGTTTGATTTTTCCTGGGTTTCTCAGCAGCATTTTACAAACTCCTCTGTAAAACCTCAGAAACGTAAATTATGCAACTATGTTAGGACATAAAGAACAACTTACATGTGCAACTTAAAAAAAATAAAAATTCAAGAACCTTGATTGGAACACATTTCTCATTTTAGAAAAATAAAGAAAATGGTTACTCAGTTCTTTTCCTTAAATTAAAACCTTTTGGGAAAAGCAAAAGGCATTTTAAAAATGCAAGGCATGAGAACAGTCTCTTAGATTTTTCTAAACTTTAATGAAATGTGAAAGTTCATCCTTGGGCCTTAAAATCTTATTGTACCATGGTCCAGTATCTCTCATTTGTCCACTTCTTTTGCTTTCCTCTTCACTTTAACAAGTGATCACGTGCACCAGCTAAATGTCTGATAAATCTTCAGGCAAAGCTGGGTTGACTTGTGTGGAACTGACTTTAAAAATATTTGATGGAACATTGCTTCAGTCTCTGAATACTTGTCAGCTTAGATTTATTACAGCTGCTCCCACTACAGAGATGTGCACTTTGGTCCTTAGGGATCTTTCCCTCTCTTTTGCTGTGTAGTCGCAGCTATCGCGGCGTCACAGTCGATCAGTTATTCACTTTGACACTTTCGAGTCCAGCAGAACATTGGTAGAGTAACATCACTGTAACTTCTGGGTTACTTTTCTCTCCTGTGTGTTGGGATTTTTGAGTGAAAGTGCTTCTTGATTGGTGAGAGTTTTTGTTTGCTCGTTTGTTGGTGTTTAAGTGAATGAGTGGATGCTACATTTTATTAATTTAGGGAGAAAATGTTCCAATGTCTTCTGAGGGTTTGCATAGTACGTACCTGTGAAATAAGCGTGTTGGGTATCAACAGCTTTCCTTAATAGATATCTTTTATACATTTGTATTTGATGTAGTCGTAGCCCAGGTTTTTGCGTGCAGAAGTGGATAGCTGTATGTGGTGGTTGTGGGAATAGGAATGATAAGGGATTACTTTGGAAGATCATTAATAAATACATCAATCTAATGAAACGATTGTCATAGGGATAACCTGTCCTTTATTTTCAGCAGTTTCAACAAGAAATTCAGAGCTTTTATAAAATTACAGCTGGCATGACATATTTCTATAATTTGTAAATTAGATATTCTTAAAGATGCTTGCTGACCCTCTGAAAATACCTAAGGTTTAGTGCACTCTGATATCAGCAGGAAAAAATAATTTTATTCAAATGAGTGAAGCACATCCTTTCAATGTTAGAGGAAAAGATGGCTTAGTTACACATCTACTATTGATTATAACACTATGAATAAATTGTTGTTTAAAAAACCCACACCAAAAAACCCCAACAAAACCCCATCACAAAACAAACCTCACCAAACTTCTTAAAAAAAAAAAAAATCAGTGCTGCCAACATACAGAGTGGAGTCAATTGGAACTGATAATAAATCAACAACAATTTTAATTAAATTGGAAACCTTTGAGCAGTGTGACCAGGAAAAAAATTTATAGCCTATGTATTACCATATTTGTGTCTCAGGTGGTTTGAGAAAAACTTCAGTAGTCAAGGTTAATCATGCAGTAAGTGTATTTATTGCTCTCAGTAACTTAAAGTATATTCTCTAATGTCTTAAGTGGAAGTATCATTTAAGATTTCAGTCGGCATCTCTCTTCTGCCCTCAGGATAAAATTCTTCCCCCTCCCTTTCCCTGCATCTGTACAGGAAAAGTGTGGGTCAAAACTGAAGAACCTTTTAGTGTTAGTGGTCAGCTGTGCTATTTAAAGTTCTTCTAAGTGGAGCCCCATAGAGCTGGTCATTTATCATTTTTGAGTGGACTGAGTTAGCACTGTGAGGTCAGTTAAATGTTCCTTCAAGAATTTTCTTCTGATCCTTGGGGTAAAAGTATAAATGTTGACTTGTTACCAGCCCTTGTCAGAGAAACTGCTGTTGACAAACCTGAAACTGGTTATGAGCCTGGCACACAGCACTAAGACATCCTCTGCTTCATGAAGAATTGAGATTTAGATTGACCCACTTTTCCTTTATCTAACAAATTCCAGGTTTGCTTCTGTTCAAACAGAACTAACTGAAAATTCAGTTTCCAGGAGAAACTAGGTGAGTTTGTTCTGGAGGCAAATTATTTTGATTGAAATATGTTTTTATATTTTTTCCTCAAGGTATTTGCTTGATGCTCTAGACTGTTCTCCTATTAATAAGAGAAGGAATACACAAAAAATACATAGTAAAATACTTTTTTCCTTGGTTTTACTGAATGAATGTCTTCAGCTAATATGACAGATTAAAGGATTTCAGCCCACATGAGTAAGGTGAGGTGAAGGAGAAGGAATCAGATTTTGCACTCTTTATTTGTAAAGCTGCAAGCAGAAAGCTTCAATGCGGAATAGAAATGGAGAAGTTACGGTGTTAAACATCTTGTACAGTAAATTTTGTCATATGAATTCTCAGTTCTCTGAGGAAAAGGCTGTTGTTACTAGAACGTATCTGTAATCTCAGAGGAACTGAGTGAGAATGAGTGAATCTGTAAGGTAATTGGACTATTTGATTGTTCTTATAAAACACTAATAATCTCACCTGGAAAGGTAATGGGTACCTGGCAGTTTGAGTTTTTTAGTCTGAAGCTCTGGTTTTTTAAGGAACTGCAGCATCCAGTGCAAAGCATCTGCTTCCACTGTTGACTCAGAGAACTGAGCATGCTCTGGACTGGAGCAGTTGCTTGATTGGGGTGCCCAGCACAAGCCTAGGAAGTGCTGATGTACTCCCTGGAAATGGGTCAGTGGGCTGTTTAGTGCTAGCATGTTCTCCATGGTGACCATTAAGATAATTGCCACCATACTTTTACCTGGTTCCTTCAGCCCACAGCTATTATTTTAGATAGGTATTGAATCAAACCTGTTGTATTGGCTCTGAGAATAAGGTGTGGGATTTAGTCCATTCCCAGTCCTCATTGCTTCTGGGCTGTGTGAAGTGGTTCATTGTCCTTGGGTTAAAGGTCCCTTAGGTTTTCTGCTGTATGAAATGCACTTCTCTTGGGTATTTCCTACCAGCATTAAGAGCAGGCTTAGCTAATGTGCTGTATCATGTTTACATTTTACTGCTGTCTCATTTATTTCCACTAAGATTTTAATTGAAACTTCAATGCTCACAAGATTATTTTAATCTATTGAATATTTTAATAGACTTTTAATTTTGGGAATGTAAATTTGAGCTTTAAAGTTGATTCATTTTATTCTCTTGGCTGAGTTCAGGTTGCTGTTAAGGAACAGGCTCCCAACCACTGGATAGCCTTTCCAGGGTGTGGGATACTTCCTGTGGTGTTCTGTATTCATATTACTAGGCTGGAAGTTCTTAACTGGGTTCTGTTATTTTCTTCCTTTTTAAAGAAATCCAACTTGCAATGTTATGTTACTCAGTGTAGTCTGTTTGATTTTTTTTGTTTTGGCTGTTGTTTTTAATTTCTCTCAAAACCCCCTTTGAGAGCCAAGTGTCAAGCTTAGCTTCAACCACAAATAGTTTGTGACCCAGGTGTGGGGTAAAGGGGTGAAAGAAAATACTCTTGTCTAAGTTAGTTATTTATAAGGACAAGAATTTATTAAGTTTTGAAGAGTGCAGTATGGATTTGCTAGTGTCTAAAGACTTATGGACGTGTTTCAAGGTTGAAGTTCTTTAGAATACATATAGTTTTTTTAGGAGCTGGGACTCTGAAATTATTTTAAAATTACTATTTCAAGTCATTCAAGGGTTTATATATGTAGTATTACTAACAATGATGAATTTATTTCAGTTGTTCAGATGAAGTTAGTAGTCAGCCAAGAGCAATGATGACA
The DNA here is from genome assembly GCA_024734555.1 of Trochalopteron elliotii. NCBI lineage: Eukaryota > Metazoa > Chordata > Aves > Passeriformes > Leiothrichidae > Trochalopteron > Trochalopteron elliotii. The sequence continues at coordinate 2,279,668 of JANPWX010000099.1, read as the reverse complement.
GAAATTTTTGAAGTGTTCTATTTGTCAGCAGATAATAAGTATTATAAAGGCAGAATTTTGGTGTGAGAAGCCAGTGCTCAGGGCTTCTTTGGACATGCTTTCAAGGCAAGCTTAATTAAATAATAATTCATCTACTCTTTGTGTAACACAGTGTCCTCTAGACCCCTGTGCTGCTATTTTCTCTAAAGAGTTTGTCTACTGTTCGTGGTTAAACCTGTACTGTAAGTTTCAAGTGCTTCACGCCTATTTTAAAATCATGATTAGGTAGACAGTTTTGGATTTCACACAAAGACTGAGCCAGTGTTCATACTGTATTGCTCAAAGACAGGTACTGTGTGAATGCTGCCTGGTTAATCAAAGTGACTGAGTACTTTGTTGTTAGTTTTCACTTTGAACCTCATACCTAATTTGCCCTTTTCAATTAACACCCTGCACACCCCCACAATAAATAACAGTATATGTGAGGTCTTGACTAAACAATTTCATTAAAAAAGAAAGAGCCATTCCATTTATTTCCCATTCCATTTATTTCTCATTCCATTTATTTCCCTTTCCCATCAGTTGGAGGCCTGCCCTTCACTTTCAACAGGCTGCCTGTTGAAGAGTAGATGCTGAAGTGTGAAAGCCCTCTCTCCTAGATGGTGGAGGGCTTTGTCCATGTGTTCATACTAGTTAGGACATGTAGCAGTACAGTCCCTTTCATCTTTGTCTTTGCCCCATCTCTGCCCTTGTACTCGGCTCTGGTGAGGTTGCACCTTGAGTCCTATGTCCAGTTTTGGGCCCCTCAATTCAGGAATGACATTGAGGAACTAGGGCAAGTCTGAAGAAGGGTTACAGAGTGGTGAAGGGTCTGAAGGGTAAGTCCTTTGAAGAATGGCTGAGGGAGCTGGGATTGTTTAGCCTGGAGAAGAGGAGGCTCAGGAATGACCTTACCACTCCCTGCAATTACTTGAAAGGAGTTTATAGCCAGATGGAGGTTGGCCTCTTCTTCCAGGCAGCCAGCAAGAGACCAAGAGGACATGGCCTCAAGCTGTGCCAGGGAGGTTCAGGTTGGACATGAGGAGGAATTTTTTTCACAGAAAGGCTGATGAGATATCGAAGTTGGCTGCCCAGGGAGGTGGTGGACACTGCATTGCTGGAGGTGTTCAAAGAGTGGTTGGACATGGCACTGAGTGCCATGATCTACCTTACAGGGTGGTGTCCACTACAGGTTGAACTCAACAATCTTAGAGATCTTCCAGTGTAATTATTATGTGGTTCTGTAGTTATGGGTGGCTATTGCTGGGGTGTGTTATTTTGCTAACTTTTTTAGGTTATGGAGTAATACACTGCTAATTCAGTTCCATGCCATTCACTGTGAGCCACACTTGATTGTCTGCCACCTCTTGAATATACTGTATAAAGACTGGCCTAATATACAAGTCAGCAGGGAGACAGGTGTGGTTTTGTAGCTTATATTTTAAATAAATGCTCAGAATTAATTACCTGGAGTATTAAAGGAAAACAAGGAGTGTAAAAATGGACTGCTTGCCATCTTCCCCTTTGGCCTGTGCCTGTGAAGTAGGTGAAAAGTACTCTGCTAAATAAAATCTCTTGTGGATGGGCAGAACAGGAATTTTGTGATTGCATATTCAGCATGTTTTAAAATGCAAGGTGAGCTGAAGAGCTGTTTGGAAGATTGTTGCATCGTCAGTGATGGACACTTAGGGAAAGGAGAGAGATTGTGTATTAACAGGATCAGTACAAAAGAAATCTGGCTATTAGGACATCTACTCTTCATTCTGTCTGATGATTTGGCATGTTTCATAACCTTAAATGTGTCAGTCTACTAGGAATCTTTCAAGGGAAGTGCTTCTACTGCTAGGTTTTGTTTTTTTAATCTGAAGCCAAGGTCTAAAGGACTAAACTCAAAATGTTTTCAAGGGTAAAGTATCATCTGGAAAAGTTACTTATGGGTATTTGGATATTTCAAATTATGAAGAATTGTATGCATTATGTAGGCTGCTAATTCTGCAGTGCTGAATCCAGTGTATGTACAATTACACTGGAACAAAAATGCTTTTGCTGACAGTTAATTTCTCTTGCTGAGTGCATAAATAAGTATATGTCAGGGCTTTTGCATTCGCAGCTAGCCCATCAAAGCTTTCATCTCTGGTTTTCACAGAGAGCTTGTGGGAAGAATACTGAGTGCAGTGTGCTGTGCTGAGCTGCAGGTTCGCAAGGGTCCAGTTGCACCCATTTGTGTGTTTATTCTCTGTACTCTTAGGAAATTCAGGAACAAGTGAGCAATTATGTTGATTATACTGAAATAAAGATGTGTTTTATCCCTGAAAATAAGTTGCAGAAGCTAGCTTATATGTTTAGTCGGCTAAGGATTCCTTGTGTGCTTAAATTCTTGCACCTTTCACCTCTCTCCAAGACCCCAATTTAAATCCAGCACTCAGGGATATCGTGCGGATTTGTACACTTGCTGGTGGATTGTGGTTCCATAAAACAATGAAAAGATTACGCTTATCCATGTTTATTCCATCTGTAACAGATGTAATATTAATAATATATTTTTTTTACTTAAATCTCTCAACTGTAATCCAGTGCAAATTAACTGAAGTTAGAAACAGTATTTTAGTATTTCAGAGCACTTCAGGAAAGAGAAAAGGTCTGAGTGATTACTGCTTGTAGAAGTACTGAGATAGGTACTTCCTTTTTTGCATATAATGTGATTTTCAGTGAAACAAAATCATGGTGCAACATGTTCTTTCCACAGAGACAGGCTTGCTCTTACATTGACTGATAGGTAGTTTTGGTGGCATCTTTTATTTTTTGTAATGCAGAATTTGGGGCTTTAAGCGTATGGTATTAGGTAGTGATAGATGTTGTTGAGGAGTGCTGTGGAAAATTCCCTGAACTGTGGAGATATTTCAGTAGCTAAATTGCTAGCAGTGTTGTCTCTTGAAGCTTCCTACATCATTCTCAATTTTATGGAATAGAAGACATATTGGGAAGGGAAATTAGAGTGATATTGCCATTATTCCTAACTGATGACTTGGTTGTCAGGTTAAGTGTGGTAAGCATCTCACAGGTACTTTAGTTTTCTAAGATTTTCACAGATGTTTATAATTGGAAAGCCTGAGATACTGTGCACTCTGCTAGATTAGCAGGGTCAGATGAAATTGCTCCATTAAAAAAAAAATTGAAGTATGTCTGTATTTTTATCATGTTAGGATTATCTGTGAGTTTCTGTTTTGAAGTATATGTGAAAGGAAATGTTGTCCACAAATGCACAAAATTTCTCCTGTTACTGAATTCACTGGTTAGACAGATCTTAGACATTAGCACAGACACATTCTATTATGGTTAGCATAAACCATTTAATTACTGTCCTGAATTTCCAAATAGGTCTGTGGATAAATGTTTCACTTCATCAGCAGCTAAAGTGAGATAAAATGTGAGGGCTGGTACAACAGCAACACAGATTTGTAACCCTGCAAGAGTAGAATTCTTTTCTAGATTTATTGTTTTCTTAAGATAATTGGCTTTATAAGTAAAAATTTAGGTACGATTTTGAATATCTCAAAAGAATAATGGTACACTGGATATGAACAGCAAACAGCATTCCCAGTGTCTGTGTGCTGTGCTGACAATGTGGGTATGTTACTGCCTGCTTCTTTTAATAGGATTGCATATATGTTTAGTGAGTGCTTTAAAATAATCCTTTTTTATTATTTTACAATATGATAATATTTATTTTTAAATGAACGGCATGTATGTTTAACGTGTATTTTTCAGGAGTCTGTAATTTATGTGAAAGCTATCATGGTGTAATAGCATTGTATGAAAAGCTCCTTTTCTTCATAAACCCTTATATTTAATCCCTCAAAGCGGCAAGCAACATGCTGGCCAGAGAATTAACTTCAGATTGAAGATAAAGAAGAGGCCAAAGTTAATGACAGCCACAGAAAGCTGAAAGATGTAATTCAAGTAGGAGAGTAACAGCTTGCAAAACAGGTTGCTATATTTGCTTTATGATGAATAACTACTGCAAAAGAAAGTGTATTTCCTGTGTCTACAGAAAACCACATTTTCTGATTAATAGATTCTTAACTTAATATTCCTGTGAACATCCAGTAAGTTAGATGGGTTATGTTTGACACGGTACTGGTTAGCTGTTTGACTTAATATAAATGGTAATGCTGTATAATATTAAATTTATTACAGTGTTCAAACTTAAAATTTCTGTATCACATTGTGAAATAATGAAACAGAAAGGAAATCTGTTCAGAGTGAAAAGTAATAAATCTTACTTGCAGTTAAAACTTAGAATAAAATATACCATATTATTAAAAGTCAACAAAATCAAGATTTTCATTACTCTGAAGGTGCTCCCACATAAACACATAGTAAATATTCTGAACGGTACAGATATTTACCAATTAGTTTCATTCATATTTTGTTAGGTGCTTCAATTCTGGATGAAGTGAGTTTCTAAGAATTGATGTGATGCTTCTAAATGTGGCAGGAGTTAGAAGTGCTAAGTCACACAGCAGTTTACAGCTATCTTGAGAATAGGAATTTCTTCATATGATCATTTAATGTCGTCTGCTTGGGGTAATATAAATACTGTATGCATTTCTTAGCAGTCAAAATGTGAAAGATCTTTTCGGGTTAATAATGGACATTTTAAGATAGATTTTATTGTCATGTGGGTGTAACAAGCAAATTCTGGGTCAGACATTATTTTTGGCCTATATTCTGCCTCAACATAATTCAAAAAATTTCACATGTCTGAAGTTGGAATGGGGGCCTCTGGATGTCATCTCATCCAACTCCTCTGGTCAAGCAGGGACTCCTACAGCAGGATACCCAGGGTTATGTCCAGATGGCTTTTGGATATCTCCAAGAGGGACACTCTGCATCCTTCCCGGGCAAGCTGTGCCAGTGCTTGGGTACCCTCGCAGGAGGAAAGTGTTTCCTGCTGTTCAAAATCTGAAGTTATGAGACCTCTCCTCTGCCCCAGCTCAACTCTTTGCTTCTGTCACAGACTTCCAGCCTAAGATGATTCAGGAGCTTTTTGAGTTTTTCGTGACTGGATCTTTGTATTCACCTTTCACTTGTGCTGTCATTCAGTGCTGCAGGAGACTGCTTTGTTTCAGAAGATCTGCACCTGTCCTTACTTGAAGGTGTAGTTTTCCTGGCATGGTGCTGCCATGTTCCCATTCCTCTGGGTTGAATCATGTTCTGCACACTCACTGTGGGGGAGAAACATTGTGATGCTCCCTGCAGTAAACAAGAGTTGTTCCTTAAAGCATAATACAGGTACATTGTAGGAGTGTTCAGCTGGCAGGGTTCAAATAAATTAAGAATTTTATTTGGAGAATGTACTTAAACCTGCTGGAAACCTATAATAATGTAAATATATAACAACATTCAAGCAGTGCAGCTGTCAAGATATTTTCACGTGCAGAAAGACACTGCTAGTAATTCTTTGCATCACATTGCATTGAGAGTACAGAAACTTCTTTCAAAGTACTATTTATTCCATTGAGAACAGAAACAGGGGATTTATATCTTTATATTTTGCATAGAGTGTCTGTGTAGTTTGCTAGAAAATACATCATAAATTAAGGCTTCCTTTAAAAATAGCAATTAGAAGTAATATAAAAATGACATATTTTAATCACCATAATTGAAACCTCTTGGAGAATGAAGCCAATACAGTTTTGGGAGTTAAGTAGGGCAGTTTATTAAAACAAATGGAAGTGATCAATTCCAAGCTTTCCCAGTCTCAGCCTGTATTCTAGAGCAGGAATAAGCACTGCATAAGAGAACACTTTAATGACAGAATCCTCTTATCTCAGATAGCAAGTAATAGAAATAGTTATTATTGTCTGGATGCAGCTAGCTTAGCGTTGGCATTAAGTACCACCTGCCTTTTTAAAGAAAGGCTGGCTGGTAAAGAAAGGCCAAGTGGGCCAGGAGGAAAAAGGCTGTGGCTTTGTTTTGTGCATGCTCTCCTATGTGGTTCAAAAGGTAAAAGGTAGTAATGATGCTTTTGAAGGCTTAATATGTCTTCTGCAAACTCCTGACGCTAGCTTGTGCTTCAACCCGTTGCAAAGATTATAGCCTGTAATGGAAGATTGGTATGGTCCTGATTTTTGGAAAAATCTGGATATTTTTTTAAAGGTTTGTTGTGTATTGCATGAGAGCAAATAAAACTAGTCTCTCTGTCTCTGAATTGATAATGTTTTAATACTGTAAAAAACCCCTTGTTTGAGAAGTATATCCAGGCATGGCATAAGCTACCTCTTTCTGAGAAGTTTCAGTGTTGAGTGTTAGCTTCTCCCTAGAGGCCCATCTTGAACTGAAATGTTTAAGTTCTACTCTTAAGCCTATTTGAAAGGAATCACAAATCAAAAGTTTTTTAACAGAAACTTCTGGCTGTAGAAGTTGGTATCTGTCATAGCACCTTTGGTGAATACAATGTAGTTAATGTTTTTCCTCTCATTACTTCAGCAGTTAGATCTCAATTAAGCAAAGTAGTCTAGCACAAGCGTATTGTTATGTAGGCAGTGCTGTCAAAATAATGATGCTTTTGGATCCTAAGTAAGCACACTTTTGTCCACCATGTTAGTACTATGGAAGGCGTTACTTGAAGACCAGAGATCAGGAGGTAGTTCTTCAGCTGGAGGTGGTTCTCCTCTCAGAGAAGTCACAGAAAGTAACACTATTTAAAATTATTTTTTCCACTCTATGTAGTAGAATATTCCTAATACAGAGTTTATTTTTTTTCACAAAGAGTAGTCATTACAATTTTATCTTCTTGTGGTTCGTCTTTCATTATGTATGATATAGTCAGCATGCAATATTTGACATTTTTATTTTGCATGGGGTGGTTACTTCAAAACATGGATTGATGGCCTAGGGTATAGAAAGACAAAGTTATCTTCCTCTGATGTGCCACTTCGTGCTGCTGCTTCCAGGAGATTGAGTTTATCCCTTTTCATTGTGTACCTTGAAGATGGGTCATGAGCATGGGCAAAGGGAAAGTTTGCCTTTGAATTTCATTTACCAACATGTCAACTTTGTCCTAGGTCATGAAATCATTCAGCTGAGTCTTAGAAAAGCCTGTACCAATGCCCTGTTGGGCTTGCTGTCCTGTCTGTAAGGAATTGACTCTTTTTGTAAGTTCAAATGTACTCATGCAGAGGGTAATCCCAAGAGTCAGCTCTTTCCTGTTGACTGGTTCTAGGGTTCAGACAGACTTTTCTAGAAGAAAACACTGGGAGTTTACTGAATCTGCACAATTAAAATAGGCAGGTTTTTTTTTTTATTTGTGAGCTTGATGATTCTCTGTTTATAGTCAAAAAAAGCAGTGGTGTCTTAAAATCTAAAGTGTCTGTACACCTTCCTACTTGAACTTTCTGAATCACCTGAAGCTTTTGATATATTTCTCCTAATGTCTCCCCAAAATATGCTGTTCGTATTCAGCTGAAATCACTCCCTTCCAAGTCTGCTGAGCTTTTCTTAGTCCTTTTTCTTTCACCCTACCAGCAAATGACCTGCCAAGTAATTAGCACAGTCTAGGTTAAATAAAATCACCTTATCTTCAGGAAATTTCATATACCTTGTTATGAATGACAGCACTGGCATCGATTCACTTCTTCCACTTAAATGCTGTAGTTCTGGTTAACAGGGTTCATGTGATGGGCACATTGAGATGTTCGGAATTGCAGATAATGGTCCTTTGACTCCTTTTGACCTTTATTTTCTCATTGCATGGGGAAAGCCCCAGTTCATTCTTCTGAGATGTTAAAAATGTTTTTTTTTGTAATACATGAATTCCTTTGAAAAATATACTTCCTTATTTCTTACAAAACATAATTATTGCTTTACTAGTAAGCTATAGGAATGAGATTTTGTCATGGGTCACCGGTTAAAACTGGTTTCTTGTTTGATCATTAACTGAATGTTTGTTACACAAACAATTTGCTGACTTAAATGCCTCAAATTTCTTGGAGAAGTCCAAAGCCGTTAACTGTTTTGGATGACCTTGACAGCATACAGTGTACTGCATGTGCTTTTCTAAGTGTCTCTGGGTTTTTTACTGTGGGGATGGGCAGCTGTATGTGCATCCACATATTTCTGTTCAAAACATTTACTTGTGCTTATGTAAACAAAATGTTCAGTGATGGGACATCATTGTTGTAACTGTGTAATTGATTTTCGGTTATGGCAAGAAGTGGCAGAGTATGAACAGTCGTGATACTATTTGGGAAACAGCCTATTTCTCATGCTTCACATAGTCTATGGGGAAGTTCTTTCGTTGCTTCATGTGCTGAAATTTTTGGTTTATGTGATGAAAAGGGTGAAATTGCATATTACAGCAAATATGAGTAGCTTCCTGACTTTCATTAAGTGGACTTCAAATTATAATTCACGTAGGTTTTTACCAATTTAAGTGGCTTTGGCTTAATTTTGGTCCTGCTGAAGTCAGTAGTCGAAGTGAGTTTTACATTATTCTGACTTAAAAAAAAATTAAAGCTGGTTTGTGCTATTGGATAGATGCCAAAAATTGCTTCTTAGGGATGGGGTTTAATGTTGCTGGGCAGTCATAGTAATTAATGCGTAATGTGTCAGGTTTTATTGTGTGTAAGTATTGGAAAGCTATTATCACATACAAGGTGTCAACACTATTTCATAATTTATCTGAAGTAAAATAATGTTGGCAGAAATACTGGCATGACAACTGTAAAAGCTTAAGACTGTAAGAAGTGTTTATTTTCAATTTGTATTTATGAAAATCAGCTCCTGCTTAAATTCCCTTCTGTGTGTTCTGTACAACATTGACAGTACAAGAGATTTTGGGCATTGGCAGTAGGTGTGTACTGATTCAATTACTTTATTGTTAGTGATGACATTTAATGTGATAATTTAAAAACCTTTTTAGATCTGTATGAGCCTATAATGACTTCTTGAGCATTTATAGTATACCTTCTAAAATCTTCATTCTCTAAGACCACATCTGCAAAATTCAAGCTTTTTGGATGCAAATTGTTCAACTACATTTTTCCCTAAGGACTTTAAATATTCAGTTTAGTTGATGTGATAATGTTAGGTAAAATAGGTATTGAAATAAGTACTTCCCAGGTTAGAAATTTCCCTGTGCATCTTTCTTCTCATATCTTTTTGGCAACAGATCTATTGTGCAAAGTTGGGTTTTGATTCTTTGAAGCAAGAAAAAGGTGGTAACATCATATTATATGATGTGGTGAAAAGGTGGTGTAACATCATATTATATGATGTTGCATTATATTGATAACAGTGGTAATTTTGTCTTTCGTGTAGTCATACATACGTATATATAATACTTTAAAGTGCACTTTATTAGGCAGAAAAGTGAAATATACTGTATAACTGATAGTTTTTTTCATAGAGTACTGTATTTCCATATTTATCCTGTTTATGCTAATCAAGTGATGGCTGTGTATTCATTTTAGCAGATTTTTGTTCTGTGCTCGTTGATGTGGCTGTTTTAACTCTGTATTTTTTATGTCTGAAGATGGTCCATAGAAATACAAACAAGGAATTGTATCAGCAGTATTTCATTACCAAAGCTGAGAGATGTCAGGCATAATTACTGAGACTAACATCTGGAGTGGTTTATTGAAGGAAAACCTGCCAGTATTGTTAGCACATACAAAAGAGCATTATCCATATGTATGAAGCTTTATAACTGGAGCAAGTTGGGCAAGTACTACAAGTGAAAGGTGTAAAACACAACAAAGATAATTTATGAATTGTGCCTGCTACAGTGATGTGTTTCAGTAAACTATTCAAAAGAGGCTGCATCAAGGTAGTAAGTACTGCCCATCTGTAGAAAATTTTAGCAAAATCCTTGGGATAGAGACCTGAGCTTGTACTGAAGAATGAGGTTAAATGAAATATGGGACTCTGGCAGAGAAAAGCTTCAAGGCAGCATGTGGCTGTAGAATGACTGGCTCAGTTTTGTGCCCTTTTATCAGGCCACTCTTCAGTTCTCTTAATCGTTACTGTTGAAGATGGTTTTGGAGTGTTGAGGGTGTTGCTACTGGTTCTTCTTGTGCCAGGAGTTTGAAAGGATTTTTTGGAAAAACCATCCTTCTGACTTGCCTGTACTCTCCAGCCTGTCTCCCCCTACCAGCAGAATGGGTGCCAGTGACCTATGAAGATGTGATAATTTCAATGGGCATAAAGCCTATCACTTATTTTGTTGAATGTAAGGTTTATGGAAATTGAGGTGGAAATCAAGAAATCTTGTTCTCAGTTGCTTGGAATTTTCCTACCAACTTTTTAACATTTTCTACATGAGGTTTCCTCCTGTGACAAGATTTTCTGCAACTGCTGTGCAGCACAAGGATTTAGTAGTGTATTATAAATGTAGAGAAAACTATATAGGTATTGCATCTGTGTTTTGAGTTTTTTATTACTGGGTTTTTTTCTGGTTATGATTTACAGTAGTAGCACCTGGTAACGTTAATAAAATTACTCCTGTAAATCCTCTGTATCCATCAATGATTACTTATCAATGTCTTTCCAGCAGGTATATTAGAATAATAGGTTTAAAGTTAATGCTGTTGGAGGGATAAAATTGATAATTTAAATAGTGCTCCCATGAATATGCTCAGTATTAATTGTAAAACTTATTTTATCCAGGCTACTTATGCATCTTGTTATTCTCATGCATATTCACTTTCTGGCCTTTTTTCCTCTTGTTGTTTGTAAGATAGCTTAGTGATTGTCAAAAAGACATAAAATTTTGCTGTCAGATATCTTTAACTGGGACATCAAATACTACCTGTGTTTTTGGTTTGTGGATCTTTTCAATTGTTATGTAGTTTTTGAATGTATTTTACTTGAGTTATTTTAAAATAAGTTTGCAGAAAAAAAATGGTCACAAAGTCTTCAGCTAATTCCTGTACCACTTTTGGTAGGTACTATAATATATACTAGGAAACATTGAAGAAATATGTTACTGTAAATTTTTTTCATGTGTGAACTTGCAAAATAACCAGCTTTTGGAAAGTGATGATCTCGATTGTTTGTCATTGACCGGATAATGTATGAACAGGATTTGTTACATGTAAAATGGAATGCATTTACTGATTGCAGACCAGATATCTCAACTTGGATCCATGTGTTACCCTAAAAGTTACCTTGTCCACAAAGGTGGTGGTAGATGTCCCATCCCTAGAAAAATTGAAAATCAGGTTGTGTGAGGCTCTGAGCAGCCTGATCTGGTTCAAGATGTCCCTGCTCATTCCAGGAAGGTTGGATTAGACGGCCTTCAAGGATCCCTTCCCACCCAAACTGTTCCATGATTCTGAGTGGCTATTAATTTCTGGTTGCAGAGCAGATGGACTGCCCTGTTTTCTTAGCTACGGTAAATACTTGTTTACAGGTTCGCCCTCAGCAAGAGTTTCAATTTATGCTTAATTACTAAGAACAAATGAGTCCCCAAGGAAATATCAAGTATTTCATTATATCTGCAAAGAGCTAAGAGTGCTGTTTGAATTACTGTAGCCATTTTTTTCTATGCCAGCTATACCCAGTATGCTGGGAACATTAGTATTATAGATTAGTATTATATATTCATATAGAATCAAATCATGTTTGATTTTAATTTTTTCATTTTTTCCCCCAGTTTTTAAGTTTCAAGAAATTAGATGATTCTCAAGGAAGCTTTAATTGTAATATGTACAGCTGCATTAGAAGAAAGTAATAGCCCATTAGTCTAATATCTTACATGTCTGAGACTTGTATTTTATATTTAGTAAAGTCAATTCAACTACACCAAAAGTCAGTGGAACCATAGTGAGTATGGTGCACCCTGTGTCTTTTAAATAATTTTAATAAGTCCAAATCATGTTGAAGATTTCCTGCTTGGGAGGCAGTTATATATTCTTAATGTTGGAATTTTCTTTTGGGGATGAGCTGAAACCCAGTGATTTGAGATGTATGAGAAATCTCCAGGTTCTTTATAAAAGATGTTTGCTCATATGATGAGTTTAATTTACTTTCAATATTAAGTGAAATAAGAGGCCACGGTGGATTTAATCTTGGTCAACTGTAAACTTTGTGAAACTCATGCGTAATGTATATGGGTAATGTGAGTAAATTAACGGTAGTCTAGTATTTATTTTAGAAGTAATAAACAGTGGAATTCATTACACTGATATGTCAATTTTTCATTTAGATCTCTTTCTGCATAGGAGGAAATACTGAAAATATGGTGCTTGACAGTCTTATGGATAAAAATGCAATATATAATGTGCCAGTTTGGAACTGAAACCTCTATTTAGTGAAGCTATGCCAATGCAACAGATTTATGTTGCAAACAAATCTTCTGCATTTGAAGACCAAGTTCAGCACTTGTTTCTGTACATATTACTGGTTTGGTTTTGCTCAAAAGACAGTAAGTAGAGCATTTATTACTAAAGCTAAAACACAACCTAAAAACAAACTTATCATGTTTTTGAACAGAATGATGATCATTATTTAAAAGAGTGTGCATCCTGCTCCCTCCCTTCCAAACCCCTTTAATAACCTTCATGTAATCCTTTAATCCTGTAAGCTTTTATCTGGGGCTTTGTATATATTACCAGAGCAACTTACTTTCATTACAGCATCATCAAAGAATGGATTTCTGATGTTCTGTAGTGCACAGGGAGAATTAAGATTTTTAAAAACCAATTCCTTTCTGTTAGTGCTTTTTTTTTTTGGATATATTTCCCTTCTGTTTCTCATAATATATTTGAAAGGCTAGGCATTTACAGTTTGGAAGTGTAGTTACAAAATCTTGCAATTTAATATTTTTCCGCAAAACTTCATAGTGGAGAATAACTTCAGGTTCATGAGCAATGTCATGTAACTCACTTTAATAATTTACGATCTAGAGCTTTTTCCATGGTGTATAACAAACTGACCTTTTGTAAATTGCCAAGACAGGAGGAATAAATGATGTTGTTACATTGAAAAAGATGTATAAAGTGAGTGTTGCATTTTTACTTTTGAAGGCTGAAGGTCTGATCATGTTCAAACTTTATTAGTGGTTGATACAAAATTTAACATTTAACTAATTTTCTTAAGAGCTTGTTTGCTATGGAAAAGGTTCCATTTAAATTAACATTTATGTCACTATTGTGATCTTTATTCAGGACAAATCTGTAAGTTCCTCAATCAGTTGTCGTTATTTTAAATATAATGTATGCATTTAATTTTTTATTGATTGGATTGAAATTAGCAGTAATGTCCAGTTGTTGTCACTAAATAAGTTCCAAAGTCCTGTATTCGTTTTATGCTTTAAAAATGGCATCATAGGCTTTGTGTAAGTTTTCTCAGAAGATTCTAGCCATGGGTAAAATCCAGCATTTTAGTAAAAAGACCGTGAATTATATGGTAACCTATACATTCCATAGTTCTCTCTGGTAACCACAATTACTGGAGATATGTCTATACATTGAAGGACTGGAGATGCCTCTTCTTGGGTTGTTTTTGCTGTCATCCATTGACAGCAGGAACACAGCTGTTTCTCACCTTGTGGACGTCATCTTTGGAAAGATTGTTCTGACTTTTTTTCACAGCCTCTCTCAGGAGTGTGTATCGAAGTTTGATGTCTCTCTACATATAAGGTGTTCCTGCATGATGTTGTGGGGAAAGAAGTAGCTGAACTAAGAGGAGATACAGCTTTTCTTGGCTCAATTTGGGGCCTATTTTATAACTGTGATTTATGTGAACAGTAACTGTCAGTATTTGGAGAACAAGTTGATGTCCAGATCTGTTATATTAAATTAACCTGTTTAGAAGGACTGAAAATTCGGTCTCTTTTGAAGAATGTGCTGAAGATTACATTTTTAAGGGAGCGATATATTTGCTGAAAACATTTTATGTTGTTTACTTACTCTGTTCTTTTTGTTGTTTTACTGAAAAGTTTGGGCCTAGTGTTTCTTGCTACAAGTGTTCACCCTATAAATTGTTGCAAGAAATGTAATAATTATTCAAAGAGGCCTAGATCATTTGCAGTGGGGTGAAAATAATTCTTAAGCTTCCAACTTTTGTGAGGAAGGAAAAATATCACATTGACTGTACATAAAAAGAAGGAAGAATTTTTGTTAGGTCTTTTTAGAATTCACATAATACACTTTGTCGATGTTATGTTAATTTTATTTTTAATTCAAGGTTAAAAATAATGAACTGGTTAGTTGTTGTTGGGGTGTTTCAGTGATTGGTCACAGCAGATGGAAGAGGTACTTACTGGCTTTATTCCACCCATATCCTCTTCTCTCAAGGGCTTTATTTCAAAACTGCATAAAATAAACTTATCTAGAGCTATATAAATGGAAGTTGGAAAGGAATAAAATATAATAAAAAAATTGCAGTCACACTAACAATAATTATGATTTTCTGTCTTCATGCTATAGGTTTTGCAAATTTCTATATTCCCTTTAATTTCTTTCAACTATTGTTTTAAGATTTCTGAATAATTATTTTCGATCATGTCTCTTTTGATGTCTTTTTGCATTCTTAATTTTCCCACTATAAAGAAAGGATCTGAGGATGTTCACTTCTATTTTTAAAGCTAGTGATGTTTTTTAAGCACTCTTGAAATAAACTTGCTTATTCAGATCACTGGTTCTCACTTTCAATATGCCAAAAAGACCTCCCATTTATTTATGTATTTTTATATGACATCTTTCTGTTTTGCTCTGTCTTCCTCTTCTTCAGAATAAATACCTAATTCATTGACACGTAGGGACCTCAGCTACAGAAATTAACGATATTTGTTGTCTGTGTTAGGGAGAAGGAAAAAATAGTGTATCTTCCCAAGATAAATAAATAAATCTGAGGGGATTTACTATTTTTATATCACTGAAAATTCAGCACATTCGCTTGCTTCATGCAGTCCAGGGACCTATTTCAGTATCTACATTTGCTAAAATGTGGAAGTTGAATAACAAAATTGATGTTTTCATTATCTTGCATGTGTTGTATAATAAATTGCTGTTGTCTGTTGGGTTAAATACAGTGGAGCTGTGGTGGTAGAGAAAGAATGGTGGATGATTTTTCTGTCCCTCTTTTCTTCAATCAACTTTGACAATAGAAAAAACACAGTCATGGTAAGGAAGCAGTTGCAGCATATTCTGGGAAGAATTTTAGTCTGACTAAATTGACATCCTTTGCTTATTGACTGGTAATTATTGAGGATGACTGCTAGTGGGGGGGGAAAAAAAGCCATCCCTTATGTAAGCTGACAACTTCTTGCATTGTGGGACTTGGTAAATGAATAAACACCTGAGAAAGACCTGAAGAAGCCACAGAAATGTGAGAAATTGTTGAATATTAAAAAGAGATGAAGGAGAAAGAAAAGGAGACAACTTGCTGCCTGTATTCCTTTACTGTAGGCTACCAGAAAAAGGGGCAGACAAACACTGTTTAGTGTGACTGGACTGCTGCCACAAATGTCCTGGAACCAGGCAGAGCAAGCAGTGAGCATGATTTGTCAATGAGCCATAATCTGTCTGATTTTCAGGCCCTGGAGTGAGAAGTGTTGGGTGCAAATCCAGTAAAAACACTTAGAGTTTAGCTGTCATACCATGGTGCTTTTTGGGTGTTGCAGTGAAATGCTGGATTATTGTTTGGTCTTCCTAACACCTGCAGTTAGTCAAATGCATGCATTTTGTGCATCCCATTTGGGGTCATCAGCCTTAGCTCTAAAGAAGGCAATCTGGGATTGTGGGATAACAAATAACAACTGGATTTCATCTTAAAATCTTCTCCAAGTTGTATTACACCTAATTCAGGAGCTTTTTCACCATTTCATGGTGTCTGCACTGCTATTGTACCCTGCTTTCAACTACATGCACAGCTTTTGTCGTCCGGGTAGGATCCAGTGGGGCAAGAATGAATGATTTTACTCAATTGTTTTTCTGTAATATTTATGTCTAGAAATTTCTTCTGTTTCCTGTTTGAACATTCATATCTCTAAGGAACAGGGGCTTGCTTAATCAATAAAGGTTGGAATTGTGAAGGGGGCCTATGTCAAAAAAAAGAGTGCTTCTGTCTTCCCCTGTCAGGTATGCCTTAAAGGAAGGGTGCTGAGAAAGTTGCAAGAAACTGAAAATAGCATTTTAGATTGCAATAGCATTTTCAACCTTAAGTATATAGCATCACTGAGGCTGCACTCTGTAATTACATTGTCAATTGAAAATTGCTTAACACTTTTGATACTTTAAACTATGACAGACTAATTCTGAGAAATGTTATTTTAGTTCTGTGGCGCTTGCAATGGTGCACAGCTGCTTGAAATTTCTGAATGTATACTACTTTCTGCTTGAAATGGAGACAAAAAGGAACCTCTGAAATGAACTGTCAAGCTTCCTTTAGGGGAGATGATTCAGATCTAACCTTCCACGGTAGGTGGTATTGCTGGAGATGAATGAAGAATTCTGCAAGATATAATACCATTTTGCCAAGCAGGCAAACACTTCACATTTAAGATAAAAATGCTTTTTGAAAGCTCCTGGCAGACACAAAGTGACAAGGTAGTTCCTAGGCTTTAGGTCTGTAACTATATCTGGATAGAAGGCATCAGAAGTACAACCCTGGGACAATATATTTAAGGAAAGCTAGGATGAAATGAAGGTAATACAGATTGAATTTGTCCCTGAGGTTTTTTTTGCTTAGAAATCTTGTAAATGTCACATTTTAGGTTTTGCAACTTTATTTTAAATAAGATTCCTTGTGCTGCAGTGTGTGTAACTGTCAGGATGTGTTTGTGAAGCTGTATACCTGTCAGTCAGACCAGATTGCTGAGATTTGACAGAGCTACTGCCTCATGTCTGTACTTTCATAAACTTTTCATAAGTCCTTTCATCAAAGATGGAGAAACTTGCTAGTGAAATTATTAGTCTAGTTGTTTTGGGGTTGTGGATTTTTTTTCCTGCCCTCTTATTCTTTAAAGTAGGTGTTCTAAGCTGAGTCCTTTCATTTATTTTTGACAAAAACCTACCGTGGAAGGTACCTCATTCTTGCAATGTGAATCATACACAAAATCCTGTTCTTCAGTTGTCTTAAATTATACCTCACCAGCAGTTAAATCAAATACCCTGTAATCTCTGAAATGTGTGGCACGTGTAGTCAAATCAAATCTTTTTTGCTTTCTTGGTCTTGTTTCCTTTTTTATAGATCTTAAAGGGATGCACTTAAATCTTGACTAGATTCTTTTGTTGACTTGTCTTTTCCTGATGTACCTCCCCATAGGTTTCTTAGACTTTCTCCTGGTGCACATCAGCACAACCAAAATCAGAAGTGGTTTCCATTAATTTTTGCCTATATCAGACATTTTTAGCTGTGGTAGTTTATGAATATATACAGTTATATGTGGAGACATATAAAGAGAGTCTTTATCAGTCATTTTCACTTTATAATCTCGTCTCAGGAACCTCAGACTCTGTACATCTGTGAGTAGACAAAGACCAATGCAGTTGAAGGAATAATTCCAATAAAGGTTTTACTGGAGTGCGGTACTGGTTAGGCTTGGAAACCAAAATTGCTGTAAGTCAGATGCAGCCTCATGCAAAAATCATGGCAGAATAAAAACCCTTTGAAAAAACAGATGATAGTGATTTTCATTTTTGAAGCTTAGTGCACTGGGATGTCGTTGAAATGACAAGCTGTACATCCTAGGTCTCTCTGTGAGGTTGTTGTCAAAAACCAGATAATTACCTAATGGTTGCTTAATTAGCTAATGGCTGCTCAAGTGAAGTTATTCTTAGAGAATATTCTATTGTATTTGGCAATGTATTTTTTACTTTCTTTTTTTGAAAGAATTGTTTTTACATAATTTTCAATATGTGACTTTGATACCATATTAGCTAATTGTTAGAAGAAAAAAACCATGTCTGTCTTTTGGGAGGCTTGATTCATTATAGCCTTCCCTCCCCTGAAGGTCTCGTAAAGTGATAATAACAAACATTTTTTACCTGATTCAGGTTGAGTTACTTTATTTAAAAATAGATAGTAGAAAGGGTTAGTTATGTTACATGCATACCTTTATTGCTGCTCTTAATGTAAAGGGACTTGTTCTGATGCATTTTTTGCCTTCAGCTTCTTTATCATAATACTAGAAGATTGTGCGGTTCTGATGGAGATGGATTTAGACTGTTTATTGACTGGATGTTTTTCTTGAAGCAGGCGTGGGGAACAGAAAGAATTCATTGAAATTCACTAATGTGCATAATTCATCTATCATAATTTAACAAATGGAAAAGACTAAGACATGCTGCCATCCATCACAATTACTTAACTACACTCCAGGGTGTGATAAATCGTATTCAACAACTTTTGGCTTAGCAGATTCAGAGAATTGTACTGAGCAAGTTGCATCTTCTCTGTCAGCTTTCTGCTACTGTTCAGTGACTTGCAGTTTTGACATGTGTTACAAAACATTTAATTTAAACTAGAGATTTTTCAAAGCTGTTTTAAAAACAAACTTGCATAGAGACATAAATAGCAGCAACCAACCCTAAATAGGAAGCCATACTATGATTGTTCTTTAGAAGTACAAGTACTGCTTATTCACTGGATTATATGGTGGGAGGCCAGGGCTGTCAGGGAGCTGATTTTCTTGTCAGGCAGCTGTGTCCAAAGTAAATGCAAGGTAAACCCTTGTGCAGTCCTGAGACTCTTTAGCCTTTAGATTCAGCAGGTCCCTCAGTTTTTTCTTCCCTTGTTAAGATGAATAAACTACTGTATTTTGCCTGTATGATAATTTAGCCAAACTGAACTTTCTCCTCATTAATAAGAAACAAACTAAATAAAGAGGAAAAACGTTGGTTTTTGGTTTTGTTTTTTTCCTATGTTACGGTACTCCGCATAAGACTTCCGTGGAAAACAAAATATGATGCGCTAACTCTGATTTCCAGGCCTTAGCATGTGATGATTTAGAGTGAGCATTTGCTTCTGGACCACATCACTGTTTGTGAAGGAGCCTACCAGAGATGTGTAGAAATTATTGAGAGAATGCAGGAACAGCAGTGCCTGGTAGTGACTCCATAGGGCGGGATGTATTTGCTGTTGGACACAGCCCAAGTCTGGAACTCCGTGGATTGATGTGTTGCAACACTGTTGCCAACTGCAGAGCTGAATCTTCATCCTCTGTTCACCATAGCAGGCTCTGAAATATGACAACTTAAGGGCTGTCAGGCTTTCTTTAAACTATTGGAATGTGGCTTCCATTGGACCTACAGCATCAACTTGGAGTGTCTGGCTGTACTCTAAATCAACATCTGTGGCTGCTGGTCAGTGCAACAGGATGGTTGTGAGGTCTGCACTTTGCAGAAGAGTCTTGTAAGGATTCCTTTCCTAATCCTGTCCTTTTTCCTCTTCCCTGCGTTCTCTCCTTTACTCTTTAGTGCATATCATTGTGCTGAGGTGTTGCATCAGTGCTCACTGAGTTGGGGGACAGGGAACTCTTAAGTGTTGTTCTCTGCATGGTTGTTTCTGCTCTTTCCATGCTCCTTGGTTAGTTATTCTGGTTGCTTTTTTTTAGGGTACATCTCCCATGTTTTCTTTTCTGTTATCCATGCTTACCATCTCCTTATCCTTTTGTATATTCCTTAAATTAGATGCATTCTTTTCTGGCCTTTGCAAAAAACCACTTCTGTACGCTTTCCTTCTCTCCTCCATTAGTTACTGCAGATTTTGCTGGTGTTCCTTTGTATAACACATTGAAAATCCAAAGTCGCATTCCCTGCTATCATGCTAGAATGAATGTTCAGACTGCAGTCTTTCCCTTCTCCACTAAAAGCTTCTTGCTGTTGGCCTTTGTGGATTATCACGTTTGTGATTTTGCTGTTGGCTGTGACTGCATCTTTTTTCCCCCCTCTCCTTCCCTTAAGCCAAGCTGGATAGCTTTGCCTACCTGCTACTCGGGGTTGTCTTGAAGCTGAACACAGGCTATCTACCATGCCCCCGAGTCAAGGGACTTCTTCCATGTGCTTATCTTCATTCAAAAAACATCTTCTAACCTGGCACTGAGATTGTGTGCCAGTAATTAGTCAAATGATTAGGCTGAGGAGCAGTGAAAGGCAGCCTAAGATGATACTAATTAGGGGCTTTTGGCAATGTAGTGTAAGATGAACAAAGATGATTAGAGTGTTGGGCCTTAAAGGCGCGGATTTACAGTTTTTAGTAAAGGATTTACAGTACAGAAGCTGTTGTTGATCTGCCATCTGTGGGAACTGCTGCAGCAGTGTTAGAGATGTTATCTTGAAACTCTCTTCATGCAAACTCGGCTTGATAGTGGTCCTTTTTAAAATAGTGAAGCCATCTTTGTGGCTGTATTTTTTGTCTGTTGGGTGTTGACCTCCACAGTGACTACTCTTTGCTTTGCCTAAAAAGATCTCAAGTTTTCTTTCTTGTCAGGTTTGGTGAGTCGCACCACATAATGCTAAGGATATTGTAACTCAGGGATTAGTTCCTTGCAAAGAAAATACCAGAGTTTGGGTATTGCATATATACAAGTCAGAAGACCAACAGCAAGCAAGCACAGAATGAGACTCTAGTGCCTTCTCTTAGCAAGGTAGGATGTGATCAGAGGGCAGCTGAGTCAATGTGCAACATCCCCATTACCCTGTATCCTGTATCTACTTGGCTCTGAAGTGTGGTTGGTTGAAAGGATGAACTGTGAGTAGGCATTTCTTCAGTATGCTTATTTTGGGGAAACAAATCATTACAAAACAAAACAACTTGCCCCCCCAAAACCAAGAAAAGGTGCAGGGGGTGGAGTGTGGATGGGTGCTACTAGTCCTTTGGCATCAAAGAACAGATCTACTGCTGTAAATCAGTGAAGGAGGAAACTTACTGTAGTATTATTATACTGTATGCCATTTACGTTAAATAAGTCTACAGTATTCATGAATTTGAAGCTAGACTAAAATACATCCCTAAAAAATTGGAAGGTAAATGTGCCAGAAAGAGTAAGAAAAATGAGAAATACAGATTTTGTCTCATTCTGGTTGTTTAAATTAATTCTTGGTTGCTCTCAGGCTTACCTGAGGCTACAGGGAGAAAAGACAAAAAAAAAACCTGCCAAAGAACATGGGAAAATATGTCTGAATGTAATGTATGCATAAAATGTGGAACACTTGTCTTGTAAATGAGGCAATTTTCTGCAGGAAGGAGATCCATTATTTTATAGTACATTCACAACTGTGGAGAAGCAGAGGTGCATTTTATCAACCATGGTTTAAATTTTACATCAATAAAATAACTTTTTAAGGTATAGAAACTATTAAAAACAGTGAAACTGGCCATTCATCTTGCAGCTACTCACCTAAATTTTGAAGAACAAAAACATAATATAAATTTTTCTCCTGAAAGTTCTCATGTGCAGAATTCTGTGTCTCCATGAACATTTTTTAATCCTTTGTTTAGTTTGGTTTAGCTCTGTTTCTTTAGCCCTAATGTTTGCAAATTAATGCCTTTCTAAATAAAATACCAGATTTCCCAGAACACTGCTAATCAATTCATGCCACAGGTGACTTATGTCACAATTTTTTTTACCATTGTGAATAAAACAAATTGCGTGAAAAGGCATACGTGTGTTTCTGAAAGTCTCAATTCATCTAAGTGGGGCTGTTTAAAAAGAGCATTGACTTCACTGATTGTGAGGATATTTTCTGCAATAGGTGGTTGTTTTGCATCACTACTCTGAATGTATGGCTTTATATGATAATTTCATTATATGTTTTGGAGTGGTAGGTTCTATATAAAAAAATACGGCTTTCTGTTTTTACGTTTAAGTTTTGGTTGGGGTTTTTTGGTTTGTTTATTTTTTAAAGAAAGAATAGATCTGTGAAATAGTTTCCCTGCTTCACAATTTAGAACTCCTTTATAGATTAGGAATTGTCTGGTATTGTCCCTACTGCTGTTGTTGGCAATTTATGTACCAGCATCATAGAACCCTTAAGCTATGTTGGTGTGCTTGTTTATCATGACGATAAGACATTTCTTTCTCACAATTTATTGGCGATTACTTCTGGAAGCAGGACTAATGTAGATTTGGAAGAAGAAAAGGAAAATACATGCAGCATGTTACTAATTGCAATAATAGAATTGTTTGGTGTATGCTTGTTAAGACAGGAGGAAAAGTAAAATAGGTTACAAAAATGGAGAAGTGGCGGAAAGAGGGGAAAAAAGAGGTGGATATGTATTAAAAAGTAAGTTAGGAATTGTTTAAAATTGGTGAGGCAAAGCATTGAAAGAGTGAATAGGATGACCAGGTCTGTCAAATAGACATTAATTTGGTGCAAAGTAGCATGGCTGCCTGGGAATAAACTGTGTTACATATCTGTAATTCTTGAGGCAGGTAATTTCACTCAACATAAAGTTCTGAGAGATGGATCTTTTCTCAGGAGAACATGATGTTTTGAGAGAACAAGTTTGACTTCTCAGAGATATGTGACATTTAATATTTGTAAAATGTTTGATTTGGTGCCATGTGACATGTTGATTTAGAAACTGGAACAGTACAGGTTCATCAGCGTACATCAAATCTCTTTTAGGAAAATGGTTAATAGGTAATCAGTGTGGAGGATGTGGAGGTCCTCTGAGGGATTAATTTTAAATATGATGGTGTTTAACCTTTTTATTAGTGATGAGGAAGAAATACAGACTCATTACTGATGAAAGCATGTGGATGACAACAGGGTTAGTGCCATGGTAAGTAGTGATCAGAGGAGAGCTAAGTCGTCTAGTAAGGTGGAACTGTGTGTTCTGACACAGAAATGAAGACACGCCTCCAGCCTCAAGAAACATTATCAAGGAGACAGTGATTGAAAAAGACATGGAAGCCATGCTTTATGATGTGTGATCAGAAGTATCTGAAACAGGAGGAACGCCTGGGCTTATTATTATGTCATTGGAATACTTGATCTAGCTCAACTCATGAACAACCACAAACTCAGGGAAGGTCAGAGGAAGAACTGTTCAGAGCCATTAAGTCTTTGGAATTACACATTTGAAATTCCTTAAATCTAGAATCTGTTCAGCAAGTCATATTTACAAGATTTGATCTAGGTTTGAAAACATGCTGTAGAGAGCTGCTGTTTAATAATTGAGGCAGGCTGCTGGTAAAAAAACCCTCCCAAATGACTAGACCAATTCAGATTGAGAATAAGGTGAGTTAATATTTGGAAAAACTGGAGAGTTGAAGTGGATGTTCCTTTGGTACCTGTGGTCCTAATGGGGTGCATGAGAGAAAGCTGGTTGATGTCATTACAAGGTCATTCTTCATAACCTTTGAATGATCATGGGAACTAACTGGGAGAAGTGCCTGAAAACTAGAGGAAAGCAAATGTTAAAAAGAGCAAGTAAAAGGATCCAGGAAACAACAGACAGATCAGCCTCACCTCAGAAGGCGTTGGAGCAAATAATTCTGGAAGCTGTTTTCAGGCATATGAAGGACAAAAAGATCAGGAGGAGTTAGCATGAATTCACCAAGGGGAAATGACCAATGTGATAACCTTCTTGAGCAACTTAGTAACCAGCTGTAAAATGACTGGCCTAATAGATGAGAAGAGACCACCAGACATTGTCCACCTTGACTTCAGTAACTCCCAGAGAAGCTGATGGAGTATAGGCTGAATGAGCAGACAGTGGACAGGCAGAAAACTGTGAGCAGCTGTGCCCAAGGGGTGATGGTCAGTGGACGTAGTCTTAGTTGGGGGCTGGTAACTGGTGATAGACTTGAGGGGTCCAGTCCTGTTCTGCACCTTCATTAATGATCTGGATGAGGGGGCAGAGCACACTCGCAGCAAGTTTGCAGATGGCAGAAAACTGGAAGGGGTGGCTGATAGGCTAAAGAACTGTTCAGCAAAATGCCGAGTCCTGCAGCTGGGAAGGAATTATCCCTGACATCAGTACAGGCTGGCATCTGACCAGCTGAAGAGCAGCCTTGCAAAAAAGGCCCTATGGATCAAGGTGAAGGCTGGGCTGACCATGAGCCAGCAAACAGGCCCTTGCAGTAAAGGCCAGTGATATCCTAGGTTGCATTAGGAGGAGTATTCCCAGCAAGTCCAGCGAGGTGATCTTTCCCCTCTGCTCAACACTGGTGAGACCAAAGCTGGAGTGCTGGGCCCAGTTCTAGGCTCCTCAGTATAAGAGAGACATGAAAATACTGAAGAGCATCCAGTGAAGAGCTACAAAGGCGGTGGACTGGGGTATGTCTCTATAATAAAAGACTGAGAGTGCTGGAACTGCACAGCCTGGAGAAGTGAAGGCTCAGGAAATCTTACCAAGGTCTATAAATATCTGAGGGGATGGTACAAAGAGCACAGAGCCAGGCTCTATTCAGTGGTGCCCAGTGACAGGAGCAGAGGTAGTGGGCACAACCTGAAACACAGGAGGTTCTCTCTGAACATCAGGAAACTGAAAGATGTGACAGAAGTCTGCCACAGATTGTCTGTGATGGTTGTGGACTCTCCAGCCTTAAAAATACTCACAAACTGTTTGGTTGTTGTCACTTGACACACAAGTCTTACTGTCTGTTTAAATCCTTAGACCTATTTGCCACTTCAGATATAGAGACCAAGTACAACTTTTATGAAAGATTTTTAAATGTTTAAGTAAGATGCATTTGAAAAAATGTGAATTTTTTTTCACAAGCTCAAGTGTTTTAATGGCTAATAAATAATTGAAGGTAAATCAAGAGAGATACTTGAAAATATGCATAAAAATGCATGTATATATACCATATATAACAAGTAATAGTATTATAGTAATGTTA
Source organism: Trochalopteron elliotii (assembly GCA_024734555.1). Taxonomy (NCBI): domain Eukaryota; kingdom Metazoa; phylum Chordata; class Aves; order Passeriformes; family Leiothrichidae; genus Trochalopteron; species Trochalopteron elliotii. Next base: position 2,254,848 of record JANPWX010000099.1, on the reverse strand, counting down.
AATCAGTACTTTCAAATAATTGAGCCTAAAATCTCTGAGCTAGCCTAATCTGTCATAAATCAGTGATACTGTTATGAGCTATACTGTTTGGAGACACGAGCATACATTTAGTTATTTTTATTCCTATCCTGAAGCAGACTTCAGCAACTGAGAAGGCAGGACCTTCCCAGTGTAACATATTTGTGTCCCAGGAGTATCAGATGTTTTTCACAAAGAATCAGAAATGCTTGTTCCAGCATTATACCCTGGAAAAAACATCCCTTTCATCAGGTGTGGAACACAAATTAGTGGAAAGCAAAAAAGAATTCAAATCAACCTGACAATTTTTTGAATTTTCTCATACTCAGATGATTAGAGTTACTCACATGGAAGTGGTTTCAGCAAGGTTAGAAAGTAAATTGAAGATTTGTGTGGCCTCAATTTTTCTTTTTATTAGAGTACAGCATTTAAGTGAGTTTACTAGTGACTTAATCCTCTTATAGGCAAGAATTGAAAGTAATTATTTTATCTGGGTAGTGTAGTGATAGTGCCTGTTCTGCTGCGTGGGAGGTTCAAGAGTTTGCTCCTCGGGTCATCTGAACTTGGGCATGTCAGTGTTGCAGCAGTAATGTTTTCAGCAGTGTCAAGTGTGGATCTCTCTTGGAGCCGATCAGACCTTGTGAAAATACCAGAGGTTTCTAAAAGTAATTAATTCTTTTCCTTCTGAAAAAGGTTATAGATGTGATGAATGAAAGTATAATTTACTGCAAGAGATAATGACTAAAACCAAGGGGAAAAAGGCAGTAGCTAACTACGTTTAAAAATAGAAAGTTATTTATACCTGTAGCACAGTTAAAACCTATTGTGCTGTCTGAATTTAGCAAGCAGACCTGGGATTCAGCCTTAGCTCTGCTAATGACTGGAGCCATTATTGATGTAGGAAACTAATTATCTGTGTGATGAAGTTTGCCTGCTGGAGTTTTTTGACTGCTTCATCACTGTGGCACCTCCTACAGGTTAATTCACAGAGCAGCACAGGTAAAAACCTCCAGGTGGAGGTCCTGCCCTCCTTCATCCAGTCACAAGGTCATAATGACAGCAGTAAGTAATATTGCGATGAATATTTTCTTGAATTATTGATTCAGTAGAGCTGTATCAATGATTGTGGAAGTAATGGTTGTATCACAGAACTAAAGTCTGTAGCAGTTCACAGTCGGTGCATGGGAAAATGCCTACATTGGGACTTTAAAAATGAAAACCAAAATGAGTAACAGCCTTTCTCACCTGAAGGGAAACCCACAGGTATTAAAAGAAAGGAAAAAAAAAAAAGTGGCAGGATTCTTGGGTTAGAAGGCAGGACAGGGGCTGCAGGGGCTTCAATGTCTGATATAAAATCTGATCTGTGTATAAAATTAATTTATGGCATTTGTTCTCATATGTCCCAGTGCACACGTTAGAAGTCAGAATATAAACAGCTTGTTTAATTAGATGATAAACTATTTCACTCAAAATTTATAGGGAAAAATACCATTAGTAAAGTAGTTTAATAAGGAAAGGAATGAGTACCAGTGTGTTTTGTCTGTTTTTTTCTTTTGCTCTACCCATTGATGAAGTAGAATATAAACTTCTGATGTATAGGGCAGAAGAATTACAAAGTTCATCTGAACATTATTAGTATGAAGAAATGTTTAGGGTTTTTTTTCTGTTTTTAATTGTGTCATAGCTGAAAAACCTCTTGAGACTAACAAAGCTAACACTGCCTTTGTTTTTTACTTAAAACTAGAGCTGTGTTGTAAATAGTCTGTATTTTTCATCCTAGCTTAATATGCTGTAGTATAACAGGATGCATTAAGTGTTCTCTAACAACTGCAGTATTCATCAAGCAAATGGAAAGATTAGCCCTGAAATCAAGCTTCAAACTTTTATTTTCTCACAATCAATAGACAAGTAATGCATGTTGGATTTATAATGATATGAGATTGACTGCTTAAATCCTTTTTAAAGTTCAAAGCTGGAAACGGATTGTGTCTACAAGCAATCCACAGCAGAGTTTCTAAGTAGAGACCTATGATAAATAAGTGAAATTGGGTATGACTGAAATGGCCCATCAGCCCCATATGGGTTTAGCAGGAAGATTTCAGGCTCAAAAAGACAGAGGTTTGGAGAAGCATCAGTTTCACAGCACCTGAGATTACTTTGTGGAGTCTGCTGGGAGACATAAAGACAAGAGGCTCATTAAAAATGAGTAGCACCAGGGAGAATGATTGAGCTTCAAGTACACTTGTGTTTTTTAGCTTGAAGAGTTTAAAGGTGAAGATACGTTTTAAAAGCTCAACTGGCAGATGAGAAGAATGCTGTCAGGTTTCTCAAAGAAATCCCTTTATATACACATAAATAGCATGTTATAGTAGCTTTTTGACAAGATCAAGGGAGGGAAAAAAAAAAAGCAAACCCAAAAAATTACTTAGCTCAGAATGTCCTGATAGTAGGATGAAATAATAGTTAATCTTTCAGCTATCAAAATTGGATTTTGATAAAACAGGTTGTCTTCAGTCCTGCTGTCTGATAACTTCAGAGGCAGTATTTACTGCCTGTAAAAGCTGTGAAATATTGGAAAGAAATTAGTTTTGGGGCTCCCCTTGAGGATATTCTATCTGAAATAGTAGTTCAGCTATGGTATCTTAAAGTTTGTAGTGGATCCACTGCCTTTAGAGATGGCTTTTACCTAATCAAGACTTTGAACTGTTTTACACTGTTGTATTTAGTTGCTTTGGAAAACTGTGATATTGAGCTTTAAAAATCAGACTGTAGCTTCTTATTTGCTTTTTATTCAGATGTAATCTGTGCAGTTAACAGATACAGTTGTTACACAGTAGTTAAAGTAATATAAAATATCACAGGTTTTGATTAGTCTGTGAGAACATAAGGATTGTTAGTCAGTGTGTGTCCATTTACCTAATGCTGGAAGATGAGGAATGAACAAAGCAATGTTGATCTGAGGAGTAACACTTTGGTTTGTTTTGTTCAGTCAGAACAAGCGTCCTTTGGCTCAGTTAGAATTGTAAATTTATGTGATAACTGTGTTGAAGCAACATAGTCCTTTTTCTCATAGTCTCATAGCATGAAATGCAGCTGATCACTGTTTGTTTGGTGAAAACTTGTGTGGCTCTTGGCACAGCCATAGACAGAAGTACAGTGGCTGCTCAGTGTGTTACTTATGTTTGCCTTCGTTCACATCCATTCATTCCTGCCTATCCATTATAACATGGGCAAAAATTTTGCAGGGGGAATTGAATAGCACAATTTCTAACTAAGAAAGAGGGTGTTGGATTTTAGTAATTTTAAGAAAGAAGTGCTGTTTTTTAAGTTATTAAAAATGCCTTAGTGAAAACCAGGTCCCACTGGGATCAGGAATTTAATGGCTTTGTGAGTTGAAGGGCTAGCAGTGCTGGTTGTGGAAAAGGTGTTTTGATGATTTTTTATTAGGCTGTATTTCCCCAGAGCCCTAGGATGGATGTAGCATGAAAAGGTTTGTCTTCATGACAAACTGAAAATCTAATATGGTGTTTCCTGAACAGATGTTAGAGAAATGGTCTGGTGTGGTCTCATAATCACAGTCTTGATGATTGTATGTTTCATAGGTTATACTGTGTTCTAAATAGAGTTCTAGGATGAGCAGACCCTCTATTATGATAAATTCTGCCTGCAAGGCATACGTTTCAATCTCTTCCTCCCAGCTGGGATGGAAAAAAAGAGTAGATCTCCCCACCATGTTTTTTCCTTCCTTCTGAACTGCATTTTATTTTGCTTTGGACTTTCCATTATATATGATTTTTTTTTTTCTGAGTATCATCTGTGCAGTTCTGTATTCCATTTGTGCAGTTTTGTGATGCTTTCCAAATACCTTTCCTTGCTCTTCTCTCCCCTTTCCTGGACGAATCTTTCTGGGACAGCTCTACTGTGTTGTTTTAGTGAGTTATAAAATGCTGGGATGCTTGGGTGAGGTGAAGTGAAAAGGACTAAGCAGTTTTTAGGATAATCATGTAAAAAAAGTGGAATTAGTATTAAACTACTGAGAGTAGACAGCTGTCTATTTTGTTGGAATTTGCTTATCTTTGACAGATCAGCACAACTGTTTACATCCCTCATAAATACCATATTGAGAGATTAATGGTGAGTGATTCTTGAGTTTACCCTTTGTCAGGGCAGCACTTCACCTTAAGAAACAACTTAGGATTTTGCCTTTAGGCCTTGGTAGCTCTGTAGGAGTAAATGAAACCAGGAAAGAGTGAAATCAAATTAGTGATTTCTTACTGTGTTTAGATGTTTTCTGTTTCATTGCATCTGCATATGCTTGGGTGTATTTTGGTGATAGATCTCTCCTCAGTATACTGAAAAGAAAAGTGAGGATAAGATCGCAATAAAATCTAAATGAGAAAAGGTTAGAGGCATTCTACATAATAATTAAATTAATAGGGGCAGCATCTGTTGCCAGTCTAAGAAATCACAAATAGATGCTGAGTGGAAGAGATCCCTGTGGTATGTGCTTTGTCCCTCAGCTGACAGAAGGGTGAAGTGCTGCATGCTGCTGCTTCAAAGTCGCAGTTGGGAGGGGGAGTGTGGTCCAGGGGCTGCACTGAAAATCACCTCTCTTCCTTTTCTTCCCTAGAAAAGAGTACAGAGACGTTGTGGATTTTACTGTTGATTTCCAAAACAGAGGTGTTGTTTCAATATCCTTTAAGAGGTGCTACATGGTGTCAAATGAAAGTATGCCTAATTGTTACTTTCCATATATGTGAATGCACTGTGTGCATCCCACCCTCCTGATCACGTCCTTACTAGTCTCCACTTCAAATAAATGGGGAAAAAAATAATGTTTCCCATATCTCTGTTCCCTAGCATCTGCTTTCTTTGTCAGCCAGGACGACTGAGTGCTTTTACATGTTTAAGAAAGGAGTTCAATGCACTCCTGGGTGGTAGCTACAAAAATAAATTAAATAAATCCTATGGTATAAACTATATGAAATAAGTGTGCAGTTGCATTTTTGTTTTTTCTCAGTCAGCTTATTCAACTTCCAGGATATAATTTGAATTTTTAATTCTGTTTTAAGTATGTGAAGAAGGTTCCTTTTGTTAGTTATTTGTAGGTCAAAGCTTTATGCTGAAATATTTCAGACTATTTATACAAGAGATTTTTTGCGTTTTGTAGCACATTTTTGTCATGTATTTGTGATAAACAAGTTGCAAAACATATGGGAGATCTGCCTTTTATTTATTCATTTTTGTAGTGGTTTTGACCACAGTCCAGGATTTCATCACATTCACTCAGCTCTAATAAAAATGTAAATCACCTGTCTCCCTTTTGCAACCGGTATGCCCAGTGTGATCTTTTTAATAAGGTGCATGCATCTGTAGGTTAAAAAGATGTTACACATTGGACTTCTTGTTGTTCTGGGAAAGTCTTTCCAAAGTACTTCTCATAGGGAGCTTTGTTTTGGTAAGACTTTTTTAAGAAAGTTATCATAACATACATTTGTAAAGTAAATTTCCTAATCTAGAATTTGATTAAAGCATTATAGTAGTAATTTAAAAGGACAACAATACATATTAAAAAAAAAAAAAAACATAAAAAATCCCACCAACTCCTTCCCCCAACAGCCACTAAAGTTTATCCATAGCAGTTATTTATACCAGAAATGTCTCTTAACTCATGTCAAACTGGAAGAATAGCTGTTAATTTTAACACCGACCATGATATCCTCCCTTTAGTTAAAGTATAAACTCTGATGACTTCTGCAAATACGCTTGTTTTATTAGTACTTCTCAAAATAGGGTCTTCATAATACATTTCTGTATAATTCTGTACGCTCTTTATGGGATTGAATGCTCAAATATTTTTCTTGGTAGATGCCCTAACTAATGACAACTGCAGCAGGATTATAATTTGTGTATGTAAGCATGGATGTGCACTTGCCCGTATAATTGATGCCATACATTAAGAGAAGCTATCAGTAATATTGTGAAATCGAGCACCCTGCCATTAAATAATGCCAGAAATAAGTGTGCTCATAGAATATTAATGTGCACCTATTTTCCCATGGGCCTCATAAATATTCACTGATATAAAAGTGACACAAATACATGGATTGTATTTGCTTACACAAGATGGATGATTTTTTATTTTAAGTGCCTTTATTCATTGTCTTGCTTTGGTGTGTGGTTTATTTTTCTATGTTTTGGTAGCTCAAAGGAGTTTAAATGCACATTTTGAGAGGAAACTTTTTTCAAAGCTTTTGAATAAAGTCCAGGAACCCAAATTTTGAATTACTCTCAGTATCTGTTAGGCAAATGTAATTGTTTAAAACCATTTTACTTGCCTAAATGTGGACAGCATTCTGAGAGAAGTTAGAACTGACAAATATGCTTTCCATAAAATTCAACTTCACTTCATTATCCTGTGTCACCAAAACTGAAGCATTTTTGGCGACCTTCATGTTGATTCAGTTTCTGTCGCGTAAGTGGAGGGAGAACAGAGAGAACAACTGTAAATGTTTTATGAACGTGTGGTGAGGTTTTGAAGACTCTTACAGCTTTAAGTATTTATCTGAATTTTTCTTTTTGTGTGTGCTGTCATGTCATCACCTGTGATACTGCTGGAGTTTTGTCTATAAATTTGGAATTCTCTAGCGTTCTTGTACCACCTTCTCCACAAGTCTTAGCACAGTTTTAGATAATTTTTTGTCTGTTTTTCTCCCTTAGGGACAGAATTAATATCAGACTTCCCTAGTTCCTAAATACATACTTTTACCTCATGATCTTTACTCTGGCTCATGAGATTTTTCCAGACAATTCTTCTATTCTCTGCCTCTTTCAAAACCCATTCTGAGCACAGCCACAATCAGAAAACATCTCTAATTGTAAAGTCAGTTTCCTTTTGCTCTTTTCTCTCACCCCCATGCATATGTAGACTTGACAAAATGTAGATACTGTTTTAAATGAGATCAGCTTTATGCAGCACATGGATTTTCAGGCTCCCTGACCAGTAATATAGATTACAGAATTATTTTAGAGCTCTGAACACTTGCCTTTGGTAGGAAGAAAACCCAAACCTTGGTATATTTTGAGAGAAAATAAATGTTCCATTTTAAAACAGACTACCCACTGTTGAAAGCTCACTTGTAAAGCCTGGATAAGAATTTCTGGTGCACGTATGTCACTGTAGATACATGGCATCTCTGTGTGTGCTTCAGAGGCACACAGAGTTGAGTTTATTTTACTGGCTATCTCTGAGCTAGCATGTCTGGAAAGCCCTTTCAACGTGTAATACTGTAACACCTTTGAAAGGGCAGGTAGAGCCTTTTTTTTGCTGACAGTCTATACACAAAGTAGAATCCAGCAGACCACTATGTTCAGTTTCTAATAAGTTCTTTAAACCATCCATTTACCTAGCTGAAGTTAGTTTGCGTGAACCTTTATTGGCTCAACCACTTATTGATTTCAGGGAAGCAAGTGATTTTGAACTAGGCAATTTCTGTCATCACCCCATCTATAGTAAAAATTATACAGCAGACCAGACCTGTGGCACAGGCTTACAGGCAGCAGTTCAATTTTTTTTTTTTTTTTTGTGTTAAAAATTGTACATTTATTCCTACTGTTGCTTTCTCTGTTAGTGAGTTTGTAATTGAGAATGGCTTATTACCTTCTTTATGACTCCTTATCTTTCCCCAAAGGAGAAATTGTTCATTCTCTGAACATGGCGGTGGCTTGTCAGCTTAGAGGCACAGGATCCCATTTTCCTAATGCTGTTTCTCAGATCACTTTCTATTGTCATGAGAGTGTCTAGATAGGATGATTGTCCTGAGCAATAACCCTTGAGGATAAGCTGCCTCATCCACAATCGTAACAATTGTAGTTTGTCACGGTTTTTCAGTTATTTCAGTTTTCATTTGCCTTCATGTTGTCCGGGTGATGTGCTTGGTCTATTGCCCTTGGATGCAGGCATGTTCATGAGGACAGGAGGGAAATGCAGTTGGCTGAGGAATGCAGTGTTGTTCATTTGGGGAGAGGCTTCTATTTGTTATAGACAGAAAGGGAAGATAAATTGCCTAACAGGAGATGAGTCTTTCCCTGTGATATCCAAGCCTCCTGATAGTTAATGTGGTCTAGGCGTCCCAGCTTTCAGATCAGATATCAACATTTTAATTTCTGTTTCAAAGTATAGCTACATTGCACTTAGAGTTAATCAACATAACCCCATTTCCAGTATGAAACCAAAAATAACAGAGACAGCAGAATTCCGAATGCTTTTTATATTAGATAAAGAATACTATGAAAATGGGGGATTCAGTAAACTTATCTTCTGGGTTCACATATTCTGCAGCAGATTTCATGGTACTATGGCAGATCAGAAACAATAGGGCTTTGCTGCAAAGAAAAAAATGATTTTATCCCAAAGCAGGGACACTGCATCAGTTCTGGTATTGCACTTATGTTTCTTGCCAGTGCTAGCACTGACACTCACAAGAATTACTAGTTTTAGCACTTGTATACTTGGCAGCAAATTTTTGATGGAAAGTACCTATTGATCTGAGATCTCTGAAAGACATAAAATTAACAGAAATAAAGCAGTGCCCAGCGTAATTTGAACTTTTTTTGACATTACATTTTGTCACTTAAAGGATTTGTAGTATCCTACTGTTTGCTGAGGTATTCTTTGAGAATGCTTCATAAGAGATGTCAAGAATCTGTAAACCACAAAATAGTTTGAATAAAACTTTATTCAAATTAGGAAAAATATAGTGGATTCTTTATCCCTTTTACTTTAATTGGTTGCTTTCATCTTAAGTTATATTCCTTGTTTAAGCTCATAAATTTTTCAAGATCTAAAGTAATTTAGCCAGCTAAAATTGAAGCATCCAAAAAAGACTACCCTCAGACAATGGCGTAGTTATATTGAACTGAGTTCATGATGGTTAAATGGATAATTGCAGTTGAAAGAACAATAGGCTGTAATAGACTGTGTTGCATCTTGTGCATTTGTCAATTCAGTTCCCCTTAGGAATCCAAAAATATCTATAAAATGCAGCACAAGCCAAAGAATCTTAATGGGATACGTATTTTCTGTTTTACTTATAAATATTTCAGTCAGCATAGAATTCATCCTTTAAAGTACAGTTTGACCATCCAAACTCAGATGTCAGTATAACAGGCAGGGAAATTGCTTTGCTTGATTAAACTGTGTAACAGCCAATATGTATTTTGATTATTATTATCAATTCTAGTAGCAAAAGATGAGCAGATTTCTCAAGTGAGCTGGTTGATTATAAACAGTGGCCTGTCTTGGCAGTGGCTCGTGTTTCAAAACAGCATGATGATGAGAGACATTAAAGACCTGATAATTGCTCACATTTTACCAGTCCTTGTTGATACCATGGGTCCATTTCATGAGCTGAAAACCTTGCACAGTAAGAGAACCATGACTAGAAATTACATGAAGCACTGCAGTAGCAACCAGGAGGGCTTCAGTAGAGGCAAATGTAAGAGTTTCTCAAAAGTTAATTACCCATTTCTAAAGAACTTAATCTTTTAGTATGATCAGATGTGAGAGGTAGAACTTCCAGGAGTTGGTCATAAGCCACTAAGATCTTTGATGACTTAATTTACGGTAATTGTTTCTTGGCTGATTTGGCTAAGTGGGTTTTTTGTTGTTTGTTTTGTTCCACTAAGACATTCTGTGTTACAAGCTTCCCATTACTTCAAACACCTATATATGCCACGTATGCTATTTTCCTCTGCAAAAGACTTTACAAAAAGTCATGGTTGAGCAAAACCTTTATTAGTATTCATCTTATCCTCAGTGTCTCGCTTTGGAAAGAAATGTGGCTTGATACCTGTGCTGTTAAAGATCTAATGTATGCTGGTCAGTTCTCTGGATGGGTGATTGTGCAGCTTGATTACCTGTAGTGATACTTGCTGAACTTTATTAGTTGTGGGTGGAAGGTGCTTAGGAATTGAAGGAGTTCAGGAGTTTCTTTAAAACTCTTCTTGTAGCAGACATGAAGATTTGATACCCTTTTTGATGAAGTTATAGTAATAGCAATACAACAAAGGATGTATATGGCAAAGATGGAAAAAGAGAGAAATCCTGAGTGTGATTTAGCCATAAACTCGCAAGAGAAATGAAGAAAAACAAGCAGTGAGAAATGATCCTGTGTTGAGAGACAAATGGTGTAGACAAATAGAACTGTCATTCTATTTATTCACGTTTTTGACATCTTCCTAATTCATGAGAATGGCAGAGGCCTTTATTAACCATCTGTAATCACAAATCTTGCCTTTTTCCCAGTATTGGATATTTTGCTGTGCTTCTGGATTCGAGGAAGAAAACACTTCATGCTATTTTGTTTCCTTATCACTAGAGATATATTTGATGTAATAAAGTGTGGGACCTATTCCATATATTCATTGGTCCTGGTTTGCCTTGTAAACCCTGATTTATGCCAACTTCCTTTAGGATATATTTTTTTCCAGCTTGACTACATTGTGGACTGCATAACTTGGTTGTTTCAATTTATGTCCTATTATCATTAGCAGTACTTTGGCAAGGAAACTACTTTTCATTTTTATTTTTTATAAAAAAGCACAAATATATCTGTTAAAGTTAATGTTCAGTTTGTATGTTTGAAACTTAGCTTGTGGTGTATTTTATGAAGTTTGAAGTAGTATTTATGCAAGTAATTCAACTACTAGAAAAAATGTTCAAATGGCTGCCTAAATTTCTAAGCCTTCCCTCTGGAAATGTTGCAGATGTTATTTAATATCCTCTATAAAAATCTCACGAATTTCTGAATTTTTTAACTTCAGGAGAGAGAGAGAGAGAGCATTTATAGCTCTTGTTAACATTGAGGCAAAATGTTGGAGTTTGAGTTTTTTGATGGGTTTTCTGTTCCCTTTGGATTATCCAATTGAATCTGTTGCACTTAAATTTATACAGTAAAAATCAGTTTCCAGAGGTGCTGATTTCCCTCATAAACTTAGATGTATTGGAGACTTCCTATAGAAAGATATTTTAGAACAGAGACTAGTACAGGATAGTACTTGTATTTGGATGTATTTGAGGGCAGGCCAAACATGATGCCTGTAAAGGCCAATGTAGTATTCTCACTCTTAAGAGAAGAAAAATTAAATTTCTCAGTGCATGTAAAAATAATTTCTACTGAAGATTATATGCCTGCAAAATTTTTGCTATGAATCTCAAATATACACTTGGACTAATTATTAGGAAGGCTGGACTTCAGTTAGGTGGTATTTGGCAGGTGTAATGGAATTTTTGTCTTCTACTTTTTAGTAAGTGTCATGGTTTTAAACCCTGGGAAGAAATTAATTCTATCTTAGTGACAATTGTGTGCTTTATGTATGCAATATAGTATGTTTTAATGCCATTTATAGTGCTCTAGGAAAATTCAGATTTTAAAAGTAAATTTTTAGATTTAATTTTAAACCAAAATTTAGGTTTTGTCTATTTCCTATTTTAATACAGCTTGGCAAGGCTTAGCCTAGTGTGCCGTTGGACAGATAGCAAAGATGATGAATAGCCCTGAAGTTTAGTTCTGTTTGAACAGCTGCAGAATTTCCTTTAATGTGGACAGAAATATCTCTGACTAGAGTTATATTTATTTTCCAAAATAGGAAGGATGTCATTCTTCACTGGAGTGAAACATCAAATAAAACAGAATTTTGTAACCCTGTGTTAGTCTCCTGTTAGATGATAACAGTGTAAAAAAGTTTCCTCTGTATCACAGAGAAAATGCAAAGATTTGCCGTTTTCTTGTGGATAATGTTAAACTCTCTTCTTCAAAACTTGGGACATTAATTTTTCCCTACCCCAGCTTCGGGGAGTGTGAACTTTTATAACATGTTACTCTCTTCTGATTTGCTGAGAAGACAGTGAGAAAAAAAGAGGAAACAATACTGTTTTCTTTCAGAGATTCTGAGACTGAGCATAGATTGACATTTTGAGGTAAATGTGCTGCATTGTGCAGTGGCATTGATCCCACAAACAGCTGTGCTGGTACCTGTTCGCAGCACAGCACACCTGGCAGCACCTAGATTTTCCCTTACATGGAAACCAAGATAGAGGAATGAAAGCTGATGTTCCCACCCCTTCAGTGGGGTAGGAACATTTTTTTCTAAAATGTAGGTCTTTGGCATGGAATAAATTTTTTCCCTGAAAAACGTTAATCATGCAATTTTTTAATATTCTGATTTTTACTGCTGTTCATTTTGCTATTTTGTTTTTGATACCTGGTGATTGGATCATAAGACAAAATTTGTCTGCAGTTCTAAATTTGCTCTTTTACCCTTAGGATTTTGTTTTCATGACAAAAAACTTTTATGCCCTCTCAGAAAATGAAGATTAGTAAATGGATGGTAATTTGTGTTAAAAGATGTTTAAAAAAGACAGCCTGCATTGAGTGATGTTGCAGTTGTTAGGATTGGAGATTCATAATCTGTTGTCTGCATGCCTTGATTTTTACCTTTGTGTTTCTTTTACAGGGTGCTGCACTTTTGATGAGCCTCTCAGTTCCTGTGGCTATAGTCAGTCAGATGATGATGATCTCAACTGGGATCAGGTGAATGCGCCAGTGAAGCCATCCTCAGGTCAAGGGATGCCATCGGGTTCGTCTTCATTTTGCTTTGTTTCTCTTCAACGTTAGATTATGTGTTTGTCTAGAATTTATTGGCTGTACTGTTCTGAAAGTGCTGCTTCATCTGAGTCTGTTTAAGTGGAGTACTCAGATTTTCCAAGTGATTTCTGTGAGGGATATTTTGCAAATCGAAGGTTTGGTTTTGTTGTGTGGGGAGTATAAAGGTTAGAAAGAATGCAATAGAAACTTGGTGTTATTGGGGGAGGCCAAAAGAAAGCAGAAGGTTGACGTGGAAATGAATCTAAAGTAGTACTAGAAACAGGTAGACACGACCTAGTAGGAGAGAAAAGGAAGATAGACTCAGGTATTTTCGTTGAAAGATATAATAATCAAAATCTGTTATAAAAAGATTGAGAGAGAAGAGATGAGTGAAAAAGTAAAGGTACCCCAAAACAAAGGGTCCCAATGATACTATGCTCATTGAATTTAAAAGATAGTTGTGATACTACTATTTAATGTATTTTTTGCAGTGCATGGAGTTGGACCTTGTTCCATAGCAACAGTCTGTGTGTTATGCTGGACTATAAACTCACTCTAGTAATACAGTCATTATCTTAGTACTTCACCCACAAAAACATGTAAAATCTGGTCACTGGTTTTAAACTATTCGCTAGCGTAAAATTTACAAGTTGCTCTTTTTCCTAGTTTTTAGCTAGGCATGTTAAGACTTCCCCCCCTCCCCCATGTGCTGATCTCCCTTTCCTGTGATATGATTGCCTGCAGCCCAGCTCAGCATCTGCTTTGGCTTTTATAGACTGAGCTTCAGCTATTATCACCTAAAAGCAGGCAAAACAAAAAGGCGATGAGATAAAATTACTAGTTGTACCATTGTGAGACTTCCTCTGCATTAGTCTCATAACTCAGTATAAATATATCCATAACACTTAAAAACATTGCAGATGAGTGTCCCAGTATTTCACATCCCTTTCAAGGAGGTCTTTAAAGGACCCATAATGTACTTAGGTGCTTCTATAAAATCTCTTCAGAAGTTGTTGTTCTCGAGAAAACGATCCTCCCTGATTTTTGAATAAGGGAGTTAGGAAATAGACAATGTGAATCTTTAGAACTGACAGTATAAACAAAACCTGAACATATGTACTCATCAATAGTGTAGCAATAAATGTAATAATGTATGGTAAGCACAATCAGCCTTAGATAGCATTCACTGGTAAAAAAAAAAAGGGCTTTCAGTGTTCTTCACTGTAGATTTACCAGTGTTGCCCTGAGTCGTGGATGACATCTTATCTAAGGTTCCTGGCTGAAGTACCTTTTACACTTTGATTCCTCTGGTAAAGGCAGGACGCCCAACTTCAAGATGGATGTTCAGTTTATCTGAATCCTGGCGTTTGGATTATCATGCTAGATTGAGTTCATCAACCCAGATAAAGGAGGTTCTTTCAAATTCTTTTTTAAACTGGATTTCATCCAGTGGTCTTGGCATATACTGCTGAACATTTTCTGAACTATTTCATTAGTGCTTGATGCTGTTGCTCAAGTTGGAGATAAGACATAGTTTATCAGCCATCTTGGCTACAAGATACGCATTCTTTTTTTCAGTCATGCCACTGGAATTCTCTTTCTATTCCAAATTTCATTCATTACTCTCCCCACTTGGATTTGTGAAAGCCATTGTTGGTATGTGATGTTCAGTCTTCTTGGCAGATAGAAGAAATTTAAATCTGTTTTCTCTTCTCTGATGACCACAGGCTTGAAGATTTTTTGGGTTTTTTTCTCAGTGGCAGGAGTCTAGACTAGGGACTGGCATGTCTATAGAAGGAAAATTATACATGTAATTTTATTTATCAGATGACATACAACTTGTTTCTTATTTGTCTTCTTGCCTTTTCATCAGAAGTCTGAAATAATGTTCTGATGATCTGGTAAAAATCTATTTAATTTGGTAACAAGTTCTGTTTACAGTTTAGGGTGTTTTAATTCTGCCCATAAAGGAAGAGAAATATTCTTTTGGAGCATTGGGTCAGAAGATAAATGAGTTCGTCTGAGGAGGGTTGAGGATATTGGTGCCTTAAAAGGTCAGCAACCCCTTTGAGAGAGACAGAAATGCTCATTTTTTGCAAATGAGAAGCAATGTGTCTAACGGCACGATTTAGTCAAGTGGTACCTAATTTTTCCTCATAATTTCATCTAGACAGTTTTTTCCTGTTCTTGTTCAAATCATCATCTTAATGATTTTAATTAGTTTTCAGTTAGCCTTAGCCAGAGGGTGATGTGATACACTTAAAAAATGATTTCAAGTAGTTTGTCAGCAGTTTCTGAGCTACATATTTAGGAAAAAATAACTTCTGATGATAATAAATAGAGCATCTTAAATTGATGGTTTGTGGGGAATTCTTGGCTTGAAAACAAAATGCTTTATGCAACAGTGTTGTAATACTAGACTGAAACAAGAACTCTCAGTTCTGTACTCCCTTGTCAGAGGAAAAAAAATTAATGCACATAACATTTCTAATTTCAGGCAACATGCTCCAGTGAGTGAGTTGATGTCGATATACAATATTTTGTATAATTTGATGGCAGTCAGGGGGAAGCACACAAGTTACGGCATTTGATTTCTTTTAATCCACATGAGAGTGCAGAGAGCATAGCTGCACTTCAGATAAATAAATACTTTGGCCTGATATGCTATTTCAGTGGGCCAAAAGAAATGTCATCTAAGATTCATGCATATGTGTGTACACACAGTTTACATGCTTGTGACTATTTGAGATGTTGTTTTAGATGAAAATTACTAAACTGTATCAAAGGTAATAATAAAAAAATCCCAGAAGTGTTTCTTACAGTGGACTTCAGTCTCTGTTGGATTGTTACTGTTGCACAGAAACAGGAAGATACCACTAAAGTTAGTAGGGTGCTAGTGCTCTAATTTCCTTGATAAATACAAGCATGGCCTTTAATGAGTCAGTATTAATCTGAAATTGTGTTAAATAGACCCAAAAAATAAGGACATGTGTGAATTTCTATATATTTCTTCTGTATATTCATATGAATTAAATGAATGTTGTTAATCCGCTGCTCTTCTGTTTGAAGTGTCTGGAGTCAGACGGAGTAAATGCTGTTTGGAAGAGCAGCTCTTCCCATTTCTCAGCCTGTCTTCTTGTTTTTCTGTTCCAAGAGTGTGTATTTAAAATAGTATTCACAACTGTAATTACAGAAACAGTCATTATTAATGCCATCTTATACTATCCTATGGAACAGTTACAGCAGTTTGATATTAATGTGTTTATGTAGTACAGATTTACAATTTCAGCTAACTGTAAGCCCTCTAGTTGTAGTCCAATAAAAATGTCTTCAGAAGAATATGTCCAAACAGTAGATTACTCTATTGGCAAGGTGTGGGCTGCAGGAGGGGCTTCTGTGAGAAGAGGTTGCCCTGTGTTGGACACATCTGGCCACAGCCACTGGACCCACCACTGGGCACGGCTGAGCTCCTGGTGCACCTCTGGGATAGAATGTTTAGGAAAGGGTAAAAGCCACTGGACAGCAGGTGTCAGAGAGAGAAGTGACAATATGTGAGAGAAAGCCCTGCAGACATGCACATCAGTGCAGAAGGAGGGGCCAAGGAGATTGCCCTGCAGGCTGTGGTGCAGCCCATGGTGAGGCAGCTGTGCCCTGCAGCCCATCCATGGTGGAGCAGAACATTCTCCTGCTGCTCCCACGTGACCCCACACCAAGAAAAGGTGGAGATTTCCTGAAGAATGCTGCAACCAATGGAGAGGAGTCCACACAGAGGCAAATTTTATCACAGGGCCTGTGGCCTATGGCCTGTGTACTGGAGCAGTACATTCCTGAAGAACCTGTGTCCCATTGAAAGAGGTTGTTTTGGGGTTTTTTTTGAGATACTTGAGTGTGTTGTGTTAGTTCGGATACTGCTACAATAAGTAGCATCACTGACAGCGATGCAATCAGAATTTTACGGGTTACTCTAAGAAATAGAAATATTATCAGGAGTCTTCTGTATTTGTCATTTATTTGATATCATTTCTGTTTGTGTCCATGTATTTTTTTTACGAAACTCTCTGTTCAGTTGTGTAAAATCTTTTTATGGTGTTTCACAGTTCCAGTTGATTTCTAAAGGACAGTGGTATCATTTTTATTCGATGCAGTGGTTGGTTTGATATCTCTGAGGGGGTGTCACTGCATTTGCAACAAGTCACTGGCATCAGCCTTTCATTCATTTTAAAACAGTTCCAACCCAAATATAAATCAGATCTTTACAGGCTGCCATTCATTGTGTTGAAAGGATGTTTCCTGCAATGAAGCTTTCTGTGTTTAATGCAGTGCTGGTGAAAGCCAGGATGAGAATTCTGTTTGTGTTATTTGAGGTGATAATATATGATTTTCATGGCTATATGTGATATTTTGAATGGCCTGCTATGCTTATTTGTATTCTGAACATGTAGTGTTGTTTAATGCCTGTGCGGTGTCTGCAGAAAATGCTTATAATGCTTATATTATTGTTTAAAATGGCCTTTTGATACCTAGTAACCAGACATGCAGAGCTAGCAGATATTCTGTAAACAAGGCAGTGATTCAGATGAGTATTTAATATTATAGAATGTGAAGTAGTTGTGTGAAAAATGTACATTGTTGTTTAATTGTGCATAGAAGAGTTGTGATCCATTTTAAAAGACAGATAAAGTGATCAGTTGGCAAGTGTGAGTTCAAGCCAACTGCAATATTTTACTATGTAAAATTATTGTTCTTTGATTTTGTACTTCATCATTAAGTACATTTTAGCACTGCATTGCATTTTTGTTGTATGTTAGCAGGGATACTTTTCTTCTGTTTGCATTCATATTGAAAAAATTAAATACATTTCTTAGTCAATCCTATTTCCCCCATATTACTTTAAATAGCTGCATTTTTAATTCACTTGAATGCTATCTAGGGATAATATAAAGTACTGTTAAGGTGTAGGAGTTGCTACTTGCTGACTATGTTAAATTTCTTCATAGAATTTTCTAGACCTGGAACAGTAGCATGTTTAGCATCTTATTGCACACCCAGGTAATAGCTGCAGCCATTAAGGACATGCCTTTTGGCAAGCAGCTCCAGCTTCCAGTTACCTGTGTAAGTTAGCACCAGTTGCTGCTAATACGGAGCAACATGGAGGTCAGAGAGAGCAAACCACCTGAGCAGGGAGCCAGGGCAGCTCTGTGCTGCCATGGCTACAGTGCCAGCCCTGGAGGGGCTGACTGCCTTAAAAACACACCTAAAGACTGAATGGTGTGCTTAACACATCTATTCAACAACAAGAGTGATGCCACAAGCTATGTCTGAGGTATTGCTTGCTGTATGGATCTTGTGGTCGTTTTTGTAACTTCTGACCTGAGATTTCAGCACTGGGCACAAATTCTAGGTTTGTTACAAATACTGAGCGGCTGTCATTCTTGCAAAGGGAAGTAGAAGGTTAATCAGCATCAGAATCCCTCTTTCTGAATCACTGATGGACAGTGTTCCTAGGTTACTCATTACATGAACTAGACAAATTATTACAGTGTATTTTGCCTGCATGCCTAAGAGCTTTCAGAAAATCAGTGCTAATGAGTTACTTAACCATTTTTTGTAGGTGTTCTCATATATGACTTTTAGTTTGCACATTTTAGAACAAGATTTTGAATATGAGCAGTGCCATTTATGAAGTAATAATACCTAACATAGATGACTGATTTGCAGATTTTCATTTGAAGTAACATGCTTTCTGTAGTGTTCATAACTGTAACTTCAGGACAATCAGTTTTCTTGTTTTTGTTTGCATTCCATCAGCCATCTCATATTTGAGTGCAAAATTGCAGAACATGCTCCAAGTCATGGAAGTAAGTGGGAGACAATATATTAAAAGCACCAGTAGCTGATGAATATTTGTTCAAGATATGTGACTGAAATATGATGATATAATAAGTTACAGCACTTTTTTAATGTTTGAGGAACTCTCCTTTTCTGTAGAAGATAGACAGGAACTACATGAAAGATCTGGGAAGTCATTTCTCATTGAACCAGAGTATTCTCAAAGCAACCTGGAAGATAAAGTTGACTGCTGAGGGTAATTCTGTGTAGCACCATGCAGTGCCACAGAGTGCTAAGCAAGTTCTCTAACCTAATTCATTTACCTTGCTGTGATTTCATGTTTCCTGCTGAGGTTATATCTAACATCTGCCATCATATATGCTGAGAAGCAGCTAACATAATAAGCTAGCCATTGGAGCTGGGTTTGAAATGGATTTCTTGACAACAAAAACTTTTGAGATAAGGAAGTTCTTTTTTGTTACACATCAGAAACCCAGTGTCCCTCCCCATCTTCCACCTGTAGTGCCAGGCACTGTCCTGCTTGTTAAGTGCATCAGAATCTACTTTCAGATTTCCCCACTAAATTTAAAATAGAAGTGCTCTGAATAATTGGGGTTTTGTTCATGTGTTTGTTTTCCCTTCCTGGACTCCTCATGATGAGTTAGTTCATTCAGATGAGGTAAGAATATTCCAACAGGAGAGCGACAGTTTAAGTAAGAGAACTGCAACAGGAGAGAGACACCTGGCTTCTGGCTTTACTGGGTTCATGTTGTAAAGTCAGTAAAAAAATACCTTTTTACAATACCTTGTACTGAAGTGGCATTTTTCAAGTGGAATATTGTCTGGAAAAGAAGAATTAAGTTACTTCTGATAAGGACTCTTGATTCAAAAAAGACCACATGAAGAATGTAAATTCTCTTTCCTGGGGATATGCCTGAGACATGCAAATGAACCTCAGGATGCTTTAATCTAGGTAGTTTGAGACTCTGTGGTAATATCAACCAAGTAGCACGTGCTTTAGTATAGGGTTCCCTAGGTACTCACTCCATGCTGAAGGCATGTTACTGCACCCTGCCATAGGTGTCTTACTGGAACCACTGCAGCTCCTGCTCCAGTCTTAGCAGACTTGTATTAAGTACCAATAAAATTTTTGTGCATGTTTGCTTGGCTCTTTTCTTCTGTTGAAGAATGAAAATACTTTACCAGTTTGAGCAGTGCTGTGGCCAGTAAAAAGCCTATGAAGAAACAGCAAGTCTGGAGATGCTCCTCTAGGAGCTGCACTCACTGCATTGCAAGATCAAGAGAAAGGAGAATAATCAGAATATTCCTAAATAAGCTTTTTCTTGTTTACTAATTAATCTACTGGAAAAGAAAGCCTCTTAATTTCTTGGAGTCTTCAGGGCTTTTCTTTCAGTCTCATGCTTATCCTATTAGATTTTCTCATCCATCCTGCCCTTTAGAAACTAATAAAGAGTGGATCAAAACCTTTCCTTGCATCTGCAGGCTTTAATGTGTGGAACGTGACTGCCTCCATTTCAGGGCCTAAATCAGTTGTTACCTGAGTAAGTAGTTTATCTTTTAAGACAGTTCTTCTCTGTGACAAAATCATAGTCGTAGGTATGTGAAAATGCCAGTGAGCTGGAGATGGACTCCATTACTCCTCTTTAAGACAGTAAATGCTACAAATTTTCTGGGAATATTTTTTAAAGGTTTTTTTTCAGAAATTTAAGAGGAATTTCTTGTTTCAATTAGATTTATGGGAGATTTTTCATACCCTTTGACAGCACTTAAATTTGTTGGCAGGCATTGAGACTGATAGTATGTTGTTAATAGGTCTAGTTGTGACTATAATAGGAGGGACCAAAAGGTCACTGATTTGAGGCACAGGTCATTAAGTGCTGCATGTCTTCAAGTGCTAGTCCCAGATGTCTACACTTTTTGGACTTCTCCCAAGTTGAGGAAAGTCATGTGGGAGTTTGTCATGTGGGAAATGTGGCAGCAGAGATAGGTTAGTGTGCAAGCAGAATGGATGGATTTTTTATTTTGCCTACAAGTCATCTGGTATCTGAAGCAATTTGATTTCCCAGAATTTCAGACAAAGTCTTAATCCTTCATAGTTGTATGCAGAACTCAGAGTCAGGGAAGAAGCAATTATATGAACTTCATGAACTGAATTGAAGAGCTCAGTACTTTTTTTCTCAGTGTTAAAGCAATATACTTATTTCCCTCACCAGCTGACATAATGCTTTCCCTATCTAGAAGTCACATTTTCAATCAACTGCTTTTCAGTAGCACAAAGGAAAAAAAATTCTGTCTGGACCTCATTGAAAATGTAATGATGTACACAGTCATTTAATGAGAAAGCAGGTGCAGGTAATTATCCAAGTCATAATGTTGCAACAGCTAATAACATCAAATATTTGTGATAATTGCAAGCAGTTGATCACAGTTCTGTGCTTCTCACGTGTAACAGATTTGAAAAACATTTCAATACACATGTATTCATGTTAGAACATGGAAGCCACAGATGTACTTTTCTCACTGGTAGCTCTATATACTGTGATTTTGCATTAAGTTCAGATATGGCTGTGTTCTTATTTAAATTTTTACTATTTCATTTTTACCCATGACTTAGAGGGGAAGAAAATCATACTGCCAAAACTGAGTTCCTGATTCCCCCATACTCTTACAGTCTTTACCTGTTCTAGGTGTCACAGTCAACTCTTGTGTCATTCTGGTTTCTGCTGGAGCACCATGTAAGTCCCAGTGTAGTGCAGGGGAGTTCTCCCAGTGCCCGATGCATGTGCAGCTGAGCACAGTGGCACCATCCCAAACTTGGGAGTCAGGTGTTGTTCTTCCCAGAATGTCTCTCTCCTGCACTCACACAAGAAACAGATCAAAGACATAGTGACAATGGGATGATCCTTAATGTATTCCCTTATATGTTGAGATCTACAAAAGAAAGGAAGGGAATGGAAATTTGCTAGAGGCAAATTTCTTTTATGGCAGGCCTGTGTGATAAGACCACTGCTCAAAGGACTCTAGGGATGCTTCTTTCTGAGGCTTTTTTACATTGAGATCCTAAAGGTGCAAGGAAATGGTGAGAACCTAAGTTGGTCAGTAGCCCTCTTTTTCTGCACATGGGCTGTTGTAGAAATGTATCCGTAGAAGAGAAATTTGTTTGTCAGGCATTTGAGAAAGCTCTGGGAGGAAGACATAAGGTGAAGACAAGCAGGTCCCTGGTCCAGTCTTTCATGTCTAAAGTATTTTAGCAGTTTTCAGTTAGTAGGAATCAAAAGCAATTACTGTCTGAGTGGCAGACAGCACATATGTAGGGGTTCTCACACCTTAAGAAAGGGCTGCCTAAAAGGGTGTCATGATTTTTTAAAAGTGATATCCCAAAAAGCTACTGAAAGGGACGACAGGCTTTCAGAGGAGGATTCTGGGCTTGTATGTATCCCAGATAAGGAAGGGTGCTTCTGTGGAGGCTAGCAGGGGACCTGAGGAAAGGGATGTAAAACTTGCTGCTTTTCTTGGCATTTCCTTGTGAGGTTTCCTTATTAAGTGGCCGCACATTAAATGAAACACCTTTGGAGGACCCAGAACGATAATTGATGAGGGTCCTGTTCTGAGGAGATCAATTGGATATTGTGCACGTGCTCTTGAGCTAGTGCCTCTGGGAGCTGATTAATCTAAAAAGCATCAGGCAGGACAAGGTGAAGATGTTACCTATGTTTTGGAGGCTCACTGTGTAGCAGCAATAGAAATGATTGTGTCAGAAAAAAGTCAGTCATCATGTTCGGCAGTAGACTTGATCAGCAAAGGCATCAAGTTCCTTTCATAAGTGTAGAATGTGCTATGTGAAATTTAAAGACAGCCCATAGTTTGAAATTTTACATTAGAATAAATTGATATATGATGTATAAAGAGATGTGTTACATCTTCCAGCAATCACATTTAGGTGTTATGTGTGCTATGGTGTTCTTGCCACGTTTAATTTTAGTGTGAGGCACATTTGTGAAGGCAGAAAGTTGTTTGGAGAAATTTCAATTCAGGCATTTTACTTACTTGGCTTGCAAAATTTGAGTGCATGGCTGATTTTTTCCCTGCTTTTTAATATAGCAGTAATAACAATTGTATAATTAGTAAGAATTTAATTATTATTTTAGGTACAGCAACTAAAAGCTATATTTTGCCAGGATATATTGTAGTGCCTTTTGAATTTAAATTACCCATGTTTTAGTGTGTCTACATCTGGTTGTACGTTTAAGTTAAAATAAAGCATTAAAACAGGTAATTTTAACTTCTGTGCTAGTCTATAAAGAAACAAAGTTAAATTGAAAAAAACATTAAAAAAATTAAAAATCCCTTAGAATGTACATCTTTAATAAATGGAGTCACTTATTAGTTTTTCTGCATGTGAAAAACAGATTTATATTGGGTGTAGTCTTCACCACTGCACAGCACCAGCAGGATATCAGTATTTCTCTTAAGGTACACATCTCTGTTAATTAACTTTGTCCAGCCTCCCCTTCAGTTTCATCTTATCTCCTCTTATCTCCTCTTCAAGCCTGAATGTATTGGAAATGTCTCCAACTCTGAGCTGACATTCTCTGTAGTATTGTGGTTCAGACTAAATGCATCCTTTTCTACCAGCTATTCTCCTAATGTGATATGTGGTGGAGGTCAATTTTGCTAAACTGCAATGATGTTCTGACTCAACTGCAAGTGGGTCATAAAGAAATAGTCCTCAAAATGTTTTATTCCTGGATTCTGAAATCTACAATTATTATGAGATACTGAAAGATGTTTAGCAAAGCACATGTACAATTATCTTCACAGAAATAAAAAGTTTTGTGAGTTTGCTTCCAATTAATGAATTTGCCTTTCAAGTTCCTGAAAAGAGCTCCTCTGAGATTTTTTTATTAACCCATATTGCTGTCATTCAAATGAAAACATTCCTTTGGAAAGCTACTAATGCTACTTTGCCACCTGTAATGTGGACATAAAACTGTAATGCAGTGATGCTGCTATTTATCTTTTGTATTTGTCAAATAAAGCCTATGCTATGTAATATAGCATAAAGAATATAGAAAATCCTTTGGTATAATCTCAGCTTGCCTAATTTCTTTCACTGGTGAATCTTCTTCATAGTGAAAAGAAAAGCATCTGAAATCATGTAGCCTGAGGCCGCTATTTTGTGTTTTAATAGGTAGGCTGCTTTTATGATGGTGTGAATTTGCTTTATTTTGCCTTTTAAGAATCTTTCAATATTGTGGTAAGGCTGAAGCCTAACAGAAGCTCTGATTTTGTACCATGGTTATTAAGTGAGAAATCTTTGTAATAGAAGCAAACTTTAATTGCCAAAACCCTCAGTTTTGTTGCCTTGAGATTCTGGAGTTTTGTTACTTCAAGATTCTTTTCTTGTTCTATTTTGTACAGTTCATGTGCCGTTCTCCCTTCCTGGGAGAATATATTTATTTACAAGAATTTTATGCTCTCATCCTTCTGTTTTAATCTCAGTATATGCATGAGATTTCTGTGTTCAGAAAAATCTTCATAGTGCCTCTCTAAATTGTGCTGAATCCTCTGGCCACACACAGACTTTACATTTCACATCAGCTTTCTTGTTTGTTTATTGTGTGCCCAATTTCTCTCTTTGCCATCTCCAGCTCTTGGTGCTTTTTCTAAACATTGTTATTTTTCACAGATTCATTTCCTAGCAAAAGCTTTGTTGGTGTACTGCATTTGAACGTATCAATGATGCAGAGTCTAGGGAAGTACGGACTGCTAAATTCCCTAAAGGATTCTGGGATATCCTTTTTTACCTAATAGTTCCCTGAGCTTTGCTTTGCTTCGCCTATTAAAATGTGCTCCTTTATGTTCTCCCTCATTTGAAGAAAATTTTGATGGAACACTTGAAGATAGGTCTAGAAAAGCACACACATTAATATTTATGGCTGCATGTTTTGACTCCTGAAGGGCTGACTAGCAACTGGATATAACTGTGTTGATTTTCAATACATCTGCTGAGCCACAGGATATTCTGAGCAAGGTAGTTGCCTTTACTTTGAAACGAACACATGAAGAGATTCGGTTTCGCTTGGCTTTTGCATGCACAGGTGCATTACTTATATTCAAGATAAATAATATTAGTCTGCTTTTTTCCAAGGCATTCCTCAATACTTCAATGCCTAATGCAAAGCTTCATACCTGCTTCTTTCCATGTCAAGATTAAATAGTGAAAAAGCACGTCTTTAGAAATGGATAAAAGTTTTCTGCAGTTTTTTGGTTGCTAATTAAGTGCAAAAAGCGGATAGCACCAAGTTCTGCCCTCATCTGATATTTTTTGTCTACAATTCTATAGTCTGTTATACATGACATGTTAATTATAGCATGATAATTAAAATTTTAGTTACTGTTTTTCTTTGTTCAGTACATTTTTGTTGGGGTGTCAAAAAGTATTTTGCCTCAAATATTCTTACAGTCTTTTACAAGAGACATACGTCATCTTTAGAAATGGAATTTCTGAGTAAATTTTAATTATTTTTAAATAGAAATGTTTTATTATAGTAAGACAGCACTTCCTTATGGAAGTCATGAGGACAGCATGCTTAAAATTTAGACAAGATGTTAATTGTTAATAATGACTAAAGAAAGCAGTATTGTGTCCAATAGGGGCTGTAACAGAATTTCATTTAATCATGTCCATTACTGCCATGGACTTCACCTGAACCTTATTTTCTTACACTTTGCTAGATGTATCCAAGTGCTCACAACTAAATTGTGCTGCACCGTACCTTGAGAGTGTAAGTTGTTTGTAATTCTAAACAGTGATGAACCTTTATGCAGGGTGCATGATAAAATGATTTTTCTGTGTCATTCTTTCCTCTCTTGCTCTCTTACTGCTCATCCCTCTGCCTTCACGTCCTTTTTCAATAATAACAGAGTAGCTTGTTCTCTGTAGTTGTGTTGCCTTAATTTGGGGGATTGTATAAACTCTGTTATGTTACAGAAATGGAGTTTTACTTTGCAGGTCCACACAGTTTGTATTTTTACTTTGAGTCTCAAGTGGGAATACACTTCTAATTTTATTTAAGTTCCTTTGGGAGAATGATTTTTTGTTCGGTTGATTTTTGTTTCTTTACAGTGAAAGACACTGCATGTCTTAATATTCTGTGTTTTCAAACAACAGCACTTTTCAAACATATGTATTACTTCTGGCGAGTGAGAGTGGAATACTAGGTTTCTTTAAAAAAAAAAACGCAACCAAAAAGCCATAAACTCCCACCCCCCCCCAAACTCTAGCCTTTAAAACAATAAATTAACTACTTTCACACTAACAATTGTATAATGAAGTAGCATATTATTTAAATACTGGTGTACTAAATATAGAATAGTTATTAAATGGTACCATGCGTATAGCTAAAGGGAAAAATTCAAGGCAGTAAAGTTGTGTGGTCCATGTGGCTGCATTGTGGTGTAGCTTGCTTTGTCCCTAAGCTGGGAGTGTTAACTTCTCTGCCTCTATAAAACTTTTTTGTGTGTGTGTTTGTTTTTGTTTGTTTGTATTTTGGTGGTTTTTGTTTTGTTTTGTTTTTTTCTTCTGGAAGACAGGAAAAGACTAACATGGCTTCTGTACTATCTCAGATGACCCTGCTTTAGGGTTAGTAGCCACTGTCTCCCCAAGGCTTCTTTTATTTTGGGCACAGGCAAGATGCCAACTGATGGAATAAGCTGACATCAGATCCAGCCTGGCATGGCCACAGTTGAGGTTCCTGTAGTTCCTCTCTGTACTTTGCAGCATTTCTCAACAGACAAGAGAGGAACTGAAATGTTGTGCAGACTTAGTGCTTGAAGGTAGATTATTCTTGGATTTCTAGCCTTTTTTCATTAGCTACATCATACTGTAAAGCAACGCTTGGTTGTTCAAGGATGCAGGAAACTCAAAACAGTTTTTAAGTGTAGGAAATTAGGTCAGAAGGAAGACAAGGGAATACATATATTGAGTAAGATCATCTGGGGGGAAAGAGCAAATACAAAATACATCTGGGTATAAAAGGGTGCTTACAAAATAAAAAAATAGGAAAAGTACATACTTATTTTATGGTCTTGCAGTAGGTACTGTCTGTCAGCAGTCAACCTTGAAGTCTAGTTCAAGACACCATCCCATTAATCCATGTTGTCTCGTCTTGTGATGGGAGTCAGAAGAGTCCATGCTGTAAGCTGTCAAAGATCGTGTTGTGGTCTGAGCAGGCAAGTCTGTAAATCCTGCTCTGTGGCCAGTAAAATTGGTAGCTGCTGGAACAGAATTTGGAAGGCAGGGGATGTTTGAAAAGTGAAATATCCAATAAGGTGTTGGAAGATTATATGTTAACATTCATTCAAGTCCAATGCATACTAAAACTCTCAGAGCAATTCTTTTGGGTATTTTCCGGTAGTTTCTTTTTATACTAAAGGAATATAAAGTTGAAATGAGGCCTTTCTGGGTTATGTCAAATGAATCTACCTTTCTTCATTTTGAAATGGAGTGGAATAGCTCCTGCTTTTAGAAGCCTTTCACGATTATGGTAAGCATTCACCTCCTATTTTCCTGTACATTAAGATAATCCTTTGAAAGAAATGTGATAAGTAGGTCATACTGCTGTTATTTCTGTGTTGGAGGTAGACCCTATCAGTTCATCCCTGTCAGTTTTCTTCCTCTATCATTAGCATGAGATCTGTGAGTGCCTTTTTTTTTTTTTCCTAAGATAGATAAAGGATCAGCATGATTAGGGTAGGGATAGATTTCTGGCATAAGTTTACTCACTGAAATTAATGAAATGCCTCTATTTGTTACAGTGCAAACATGAAAATGTGATGGAAATGTTTAGCTTTGCTGTAAGTGCTTTTGCAGAGGACCTGAAGCAATAGCTCTTTGTTTCAATAAGTGCTATCTCACATAACAGACAGGATTTGTTAAATATCAGTGTTGCTTAGGATTTCAGTTTGCTAATAAGGTTTGTACAACTGGAGAGGAAATAGACAGTATAATTATTTCCTGTGGATTAGCTAAGATGAAGCCTGGTTTTTAGGTGGTAGTTTCCCACATGGTTATATTACCTCGAGCAATACCTTCCTTCCTCTGTTAGGGAGCCAGCAAGGGGTGGCCCTGGCTGTGCCCTCACAGATGAGACACAGTTCCACAGCATCTAAATGCAGCCAGCAGTAACATGAATAGTGCCATGCTAGTGGAATCCAATGGGAAGCCCCAGGTCCAGGGTCCAGCTAGAGGGCAGGGCAGGAGCCAAAGGCAGAGGGGCCAGAGACAGACAGGCGCACCTCTAGCATGACTGGGACAGGGACTGATGGCCCAGGACTGAGCTAAAACAAGGGTACAGGGTGAGACAGCAGGGCCTGGAAGTGCCTTTGGGGATCTGGCACCACCTTAGCACACATCTCCAGCAGTAAAAAAACAACCCAGCAACAGAGAAAATATCCTTACTTTGGTTTATTGTGCAACCTCATAGGACAGAAACAGGCGCAGTGTAAATGTGTGAATCACTCTGAGTAGCAGTATGGATCTGTAGGGCTTAAGGAGCAATTTTGCCTACAGGGGTAGGCCTTGAAATGCTTCACAGTAGCTTCTGCAGGTCTGGCTAATGCGGAAGAGATTGGGCCTCCATAATAATTCAGACAGTTTTTGCCCATTTAAAAAATTGCATTTGACTTCAATAAATTTTTGTAGCTGGAGAAGCTAAAGGTTATGGAAGGTTATGCATTTAAGAAATGTCTCCTGGGAAAAGACCTTTTCTTTCTTCTGCCAGCATGATCTTTTTTTCTGTTTACTTAACAAAACTGAAAAATAGTTTATTCTTGTTCTAATTAAAACAAGGGGGGAAAAAAGCCCAGAAGAAGGTGTTAGTAGGTGCTCTTTCCTCTGAATCAACCAATCAAAGTATATTCCCTCACTGAAAGTTGATGACCTCAGTATCTTTTATGCCTGCTGATGCCAAATATTGCTTATTACTTTGTAGTAAACAGTCTTTCTCTCCTGCTTCTGGTAGTAATAATGAAATAGTAAAACACACATAAATAGCTTCAATGGGCTTGGTTTCAACATATCTGTCAAATAAATAATAGTACATTGTAAACTAAGCGTTTGGACTCAGAACTATTTAGGGGGCTTGTTTCTGCTTTTCAGGAAGCAAGAAAATTAAGGACAGAGTAACCATGACTAAAAAATCGCTATTTGTTTTACTTTTCAGAACAAGGGGAACTCTGTATGTCGCATTTGTGGGTGCTATGTCTGAATTTCTCTTTCAGTTCTGTATGAACTGATAGTTACTGTCCTTGTTTCATGCCTGTATTCTTGCATAGTAATG
Source organism: Trochalopteron elliotii (assembly GCA_024734555.1). Taxonomy (NCBI): domain Eukaryota; kingdom Metazoa; phylum Chordata; class Aves; order Passeriformes; family Leiothrichidae; genus Trochalopteron; species Trochalopteron elliotii. The sequence continues at coordinate 2,225,990 of JANPWX010000099.1, read as the reverse complement.
TAGAAACTTGTAAATATTAAAAACAGGGCAAGGATTGAGAAAAATGACATTGATCACTGATGACTATTTGGGAGAATCATTTATCATGCAAGGTAACTGCAAACAGCACATAGCATGGCCCTCATAAGATAATTTCTCATTAACTGGCAGTAATAAAATTTGCACTCTTATTTATCCAAGAATGTCAATTTTTTTTTTTTCTTGAAATGCGTAAGACCTTGTAACAACCAGGAGGCTGTGTGGTGTCCTACATAATTTACAGATGATCTAATTGACCTGTGCAGGTTAAGTGACTCACTTGAGATAATGAAAGAGTGGCAGAATGTGAAATAAAATTGGGAAGTACTTAAGCTAGTTTATGATTCCTAACAGGATGTCTGTATTGCTTTCCGCTCCAGAACACCAGTGCTGGCTTAAATCTGCAATCTCAAACTTTCATTGAAATACAAAAAAGCTTACTGAAGAAGGCATTGGTAGAATACAAACTTTTTATAATGGATGTTTGCACTCAGCACTGAGTGATTACAAGAAAATGCACCAGACACAGTGAATGTATTCCTGCATGAGATGACAGATGTTGATGTTGCTTAGAATGTGTTGCTATCTTTCTCACTCCAGTAAACTTCCAGGTGGAGTTTCTCTTTATATTAGTGCAAGGCTGGTAAAAGTACTTTTTGTTCTTTAGGGAATTTTGTTTCAGAAAGCCTGAGCTACTCCTCTTCAGCCTCTGCTCAGAGACAGAACATTGTATGAGTGGTCGAATGTGAAAGTTTTTGTCCCAATTAATTTTACTCTGCAGTAATTTATAAACAACAATATTCTGATATTACATGCCAACAGTACTAAGTATGCTTTTAAAAATTTCTAAGTATTATCAGGCAATGCTGATGTGTTTTGAAGATTGCTTTTGAAGAGACAGAGCTTTTCTTTGGCAATTGAAATTTCTATGTCTCCCATTTCCAAGACCTTCATTTTAGAAACCAAGTCACCATTAAAATGTACATGGGCACTAGTCATGCTTTTCAGCATCTTTGGGGATGATTTGTATGATTTGGAAATCCCTTCTTACCTAGGATCAATTTAACCATATTGAGAAAAAAATCTGTAGCATGTTTATGTGAAAATCTGTGGAAAAACTAAACAGAAGGACAAGGAAAATTATGTAAGTATTAGAGCTCTAAGTAGACTGTTCAAAATTATTTCCACTGGATTTTCTATAAAAATTTAAAAAATAGTGATTGTTTATATTGATCTATTATTGTATTAGCTGGGCTTTTGTGACGCATCAAACCCTGAAATACTACTTATCTGTGCTACTGAAGTATCAGTCATTGTTAAGTAATTGCAGTACTAAGTATCCATTTCTTCTTATCCTCAACTAAAAAATAAAAGTCTGTAGTTGCTGTTCTAGCTTAGACGAAAAATCATAAAAATTAGAATGACTTAATGTTTTATGCTGCAAATTTGTAGGCAAAGGCAAGCTACACAGAAATATGAGTTTAAATCTCCCCATGGATATAAGCTAAATATTAGAGAATTTTAGTTATTTCTGGAGATAAGGTCTCTCTTAAAGTGTAAACAATGTTTCTAAGTATTTAAGCATGTGTTATGTTGTTACAAAGAATAAAATACTTTCTGCTTTCCTCCTCATGCTTGATTAAAAAGTCATTTCCTAGTAATGATTTTCTTAGGCCTTTGAAAACCTTTAAGCAATATTTTTTTCTCAGAAAATCTTCAGTGTTTTCAGTTTGGTTTTTTTTTTAATGGACTGAACTAATGTTTCACTCTTAAAAAAGAAAAAGAAAAATATCTTTTTAGATGCCATGAAATGAAAAGAATGCTATTGAGAATAACTGAAGTGCTCTTATTTTGGCTCAGTCACTGCTTTTCCATCTGCTAGAAAATAATTTGAGATTTTAAAAGTATGAAATACTATTTTTGTTGTTTAATGCAGAATTAAAATCAGTACATCTAAAGAATGCTTTTCACACAGTAATTTAGGACATGTAATGGGTAGATAGGTAACTGAAGGATGTAAGGATGTGAATGCCTCCTGTGGTTTTAAGACTCTGATTGTGTGTTTAGATCAGGTATATGATGATGTTTGTAGAATTTTATTTACTTCTAATGAAAGTAAGTACTTCATCTACCATGTGGCAATATTCCTGGCACCTGGGACAAACCAGACAGTACAAATGCTTATGTACATGATGCATCTATATTTTTAGGAATTATGATAGCTGTATCCCCTAATAACAGAAATTAAAGAATCAGGATTCAAGGCAGAGGAAACAGCAAGGTTCAACAACCCACTTCTTTAGTCTGATAATACATTGAATTCCCCTTCAAACTGATGTTACTAAATAGTGAAAGGAGGTTGTGTTGTTGAACATTCAGTCAGAAGGAAGTTATGCAGGGAGATGATCAGGAGGAAACCAAAGGGATTGATGAAGCTGGCATCCCTGACTGAACAAAGAAGCTAGGTAGAACGTGACAGAACAAGAAAATTCAGAAATATAAAGAAAGAATTAGACAGATAAACTGTGAGAATCTTAGATTACTTCTTGTATGTGTGAAATAAATGCCAGTAGTTGTTCAAAATAATAACATGGGGAATTAGCTATAATAAATAAAACAAAACAAACAAAACCGACTTATCCTCTCATAGGTATCCTAGCTTTTCATAAAATTTTTTTTTTCAGCAGTTCTAGTTTTCAAAGGAATTAGGTTTTGTAGAATATTATTCTTTTCCTAGTCCTTTGTTTCCTCCTCTGTTCTTTATTGTGAAGGATTGGATAACAGTAGTTATTATGGACTGCTGTTGATGAAAAGTTTATTCAGAAGGTATCAAGGCAGCAATTTTTTAACCAAGTGGGAAGATTTCTAAATCAGTGAAACAGGCTTATAAGTGGTAATCATTTAAATTCATCTTGTTTGAAAATATTCAGCTGAGGAAAAAAGAGAATTCTAGAAAAAACAAAAGTTGAAGATCATTCCTGTCTACTTGCTTGAGCTAGACTTGCTAAGCTGTAGGTCACTTTTGAAGTATCTATCCATTGTCAGAATATACTACAGAAATTTTGCCCCTGACTTCTGACAAAACCAAGGCACTCATAACACATTCTTCTCATTAAATTGTTTTATATTAGCGATATTGCCAGACCACAGAACTCTAGGAAGTTCTTGACAAAGTTTTTATTTAAAAAAGGCAATAAGAGCTTATCTACCATTGACCCTTTTCAGTCACTGCTTTTTCACTTTCCTGGTATGACCTCTGAATTTTATTACTGAAATACATGAAAAGGTGACAGACTTATAAAAAGATGAGTGGAAGCAGTATATTTGTAAGACTGGACTGATTAATTCTCACTGACCTCCATTATAATAATGATTCCAACCAATCCACCTACTGAAGTGATAATGAAATAGAAGTAATTAGGGTTTAATAAAAAATCTCCCTTAAATTATTCTTTCAGGAAATTAACTTACATTCTGTTAAAGCTTAGTGAGTCTTGCCTGCTGTCTCATGACAGGCCTTATCAAAAATGATGAGCAAAGAGTAGGAATAGCCTAGATGCATTTATCTAGTAATCATTCATAATATTGCAACGTCTGTTGAGTTACAATCTCCACAAAAAATCAAGTTTGAATGTTATGGACTGGGTAATGTCGCTGCCTAACTGTAATGGATTTTTTTTTTTTTAAGTAAGTACATTTCAAATGATAAAAAAAAATCCTTCTGTATCTCAAGAGGCAAGTAAGAAGTAAGCGAGTGAAAAAAGGATTCGTTTTCAACAGACTTCTTTAGTTAAAAAAGTTAGTGTAAACTTGAAAGAAAATGGAAACAGTGGTGCTCAGCTTCCTAGGCATTACAGATAATTCCTTGTGTGCATAAACAACATTCAGTAAGTATCTGTTTGTTGCACTCCACATAGCAACTTCTGTGTCTCAGCAGGCATTTCAGAGTATGTGTTTAAAATGTCCCCACGCTTAAAGGAGTATCTTTACAAGAACCTTTATAGAAATGTTTTCAGTGTGTTTTTAAACCTCAGTATCTGAACCTATAGATTCCTAATTGTGCAACATGTGAAACAGATGCTGACATCTGCTAGCTTAGTATGCATTCACTTTCCAGTAGACTATTCTACACTTTCCTCCTGTGTATGTACAGCAGATGATAAGAAGGAATAGAAGAATATGTCAAGCAAAATAAAGACAGAGTGAGCAAGTGAGCAGTCTCAGTGTTCAGGTTAACACAGCAGACTTGGCAAACAATCAGTTTTGCCTCAGGATCTGGGATTTTCAGTGTGCTTCAGAGTGGGTGTTTTCTAAAGGGTGATTTTGTTTATAGTTTATTTTCTACCTTTTCTGAAGGAGGGACTTAGGACTCTTAAAGAAGCTGGAAGAGTGGGCTTCTATTTCAAAACAAGTCAACTTAAAAGTAGAGTAACTTTAAATGTATTTACAGTACCATATCTGCCATGAATTTTAAAGTATTGTTTTTATTCTTATCTTATTTTGTTTTTTCAATTTGATCTCCATTTTGCTTTGAATATATAGCTTGGAGTCTTTTCTGCTTCTGTATACAAAGTACTGACTAACACACATGAGTGACACTGAAAAATGGGGGCTCTTTTTTTTGTCTTGACTAAGTACTAGAGTTGGAGGTATTGCTTGTAATCATAGCTGATTAAAAAAAGTGCTTGTTTAGAAGTGAACTTTTTAGTTTGAGTATGTGCATTTCTCCCACTGATATGATTTCCTTGGAAAATCATTCCTGGGCTGATTGCAGATAAGTCTTTAACATTTGGTACATTTAATTGAAACTTCACCAGTAAAGCACTTGAAAATATTCACAGAGTTAAGGTAGCGAGGCTTCAAAGGATCACAGCAAAAACTTTAGGAGGGTGAACTGCAAGCTTAGTTCAGTAAATCAAACCAAAATAACATTATATGAAATAATTATAGGCAAAATAAAAAGGCAGCAAGTGAGGTGAGAGAAAATAAATGTTACATTGTCTCAAGTAAAGGCAAAGTTGCTTGCCTAAATAAGAAATTACATCACTAAGTTTTGCATTTCTGCTTTTGACACAAAGTTTTAGTACGAATGAAACAGAAAGTATTCCTTTTACTGCAAAGGATAATTGAGTCTACCAGTTAATTCACTGTAAAATTTTCATTTTCCTTTAATATTTTAATGTAATCTGATTCATTATGATAATGTTTTATAATAGAATTTTTGTCCCATAAAATGCTGTTGAAGTATAGCTTATTTGGTTATATGAAACAGGCTTTGAACATAATGACAATAAAAGGTCTTCAGAAAATACGTTTATAAGGGTTCATGTTTGCAGACAAGGAACGAAAGTTTAATGGAATTGAGACTTTAACTACAGTCAGACACAGTAAGTATGTCAGTTTGGAAGCTGATTTTTTCATTAAATGTTTTAAATACAGAAACATCACTTTGTGAGTGGTTTGACATGCACCCGAACTGTTGCCTACAACTGCTTGTTTTCATGGTTACCTTGCTTGATACAAGGCTCAGCTTAAAGATGCCTGCTAGTACACAGCAACTTGCTCTTAATGTCAGGGGCCAGAAATAGGAAGGTATTGATGTAGAACAAGTTAATAATGAGTGACAGGCAGGAGCATTAAGGTGAACATGTGGTAAAACCTACCTGGTTCTGCCATGGTCAGCCTTCATCTCCCTGCTGCAGGAGTGTTGCAGCTCGGATGGGTTCCTGTGGCAGTGGGCTGGTAAGGGGTGCTCTGTGCCCCTCATACTGGAAAAAAACTTGAAATGGGGAGAAAAAAAAAGAATTAGCAGAGTATGTATAAGATCCTGGGAGTGGGGGAGAATAGCAGTGAATGCACCATGTGTAATGTGGCCGTCTTTCCTGGTCTTAGCTGTTGGCTGAGTGCCCTCTGACATGGCTCATGCCCCATTTCCTCCCCTGCCAGCTTGCAGGTGAGGATCTGTCCCCTCTGCTCCTTGTCTTCCTTGGGCAGGTGTTGTTTGTACCTGCCTTGGGCTCCTGGCTGCCCACCCTGCTCTCTTGGGGAATATGGCCCTGTTGGGACCCTCCTCTGTCCTCCGGAGAGCCTGGCACAGCTTGTCAAGGGCAGCCACCACAGGGAAGGGGTGAAGCAGTGGTGCAGAGTTCAACCTGAATCTTTATGGGAGACATCCCTGAAAGCTTCAGTGGGGATTGACAGGTCTCCATGGGCAGCACAGAGAAGCAGAATGGGCCATGAGGATGCCGTGCCAAAAGACTGCAGAAAAGAGTAGGGTGACAGAAAAATACTAATGTTAGATTCCTAGTTTTTGTTTGACTTATACGCAGTTAAAACCAGGGGATTCTTACTGTCCTGTCCAAGTGTTGGCCTAGAAGCTTTTAAATGTAAGATGGAGTCAACAAAGAAGAAATGTGCAGAGCATTTGTTTTCTTTTAGGTTGGTTTATGCTTTTTCTTTATTCTGCAGCCTGTTTTAAATACATGTAAGCACATATTCATTCCCCTTCCACGGTAGTGAAAACACTACCATGTTATTTATCCCTCTTTCCCCTTAAAAATCACTCATGTGCCTGAATATTAACTTCTGGATTAAATTCTGGTCTAAAAAAAGTCAAGAGTTTAAGTCAGTGTTGCCCAAACTTTTTTTACTTGAGCACTGCTACAAATCCTTAAATTTTGTTGCAGATCACCAACCACCTTTAGTATAAAATTTAATTTTTGAAAATTGTGTGCTTTAATACAATGACATTTCAATTAGCATTTTTTAATAAAGCTGTGGAATGTCAGATTCCTGCAATAGCAGGATCTCAGAACTCCAGAAAGCATCCTGCAGAAATATTATGCAAGTACCTTCTGAATTTTTAATCCTATTGAAGACAAATTAAGTATCTAAGTGCTTTCCTGAATGGTACTTAAGCACATCGTTAAGCCCTTGTGTTAATTAGAGTCTTATGCTTTCCCTTTTTGAAAAAAACCCACCCTGATTCTGTTGTTCTCTTGAATGACAATCTCCGTTCCTGGGATTGTGAGTCATGGAAACTGGAAGGCTTATTTCAGTGATGAATCAGGCCCAAATTAATATCTTTAATGCATCTCTAGCAGACTAGAACTTGAAAATAAGTACATTAAACAGTATCCTCCATGGGACTGCACAGGCAAAAAGCCCAACGTGAAGTTCATTTGGTAAATACATTAACTATTATGTACACTGGTTAAATGATTTAGAGATGTTTACTTCTCTCTTTAAGATGGGTACAAGTGGAGACTAACTAGGACATAGAAAATAGCCATAGTAGTACAAGACATAAAGCCAGTTTCATCTGAAGGTTGGAAAAAGTCTCTTTAAAAGATTGAGAAGCGAAATTCCCGTTTTATCAGTGTGCAAATGGCTTTGGGAAGTCTGCCGGTTGCCACAGTGAAGGAAATTATTGTGTGAATAAACACAGATAAATTGGCAACCTGCACAGTATTCATTCTTTGTGATGTAGTTAGTGACGTAATCTCTTCTAGATAAGAGCCTTTAAAGATAGACTGTACTGTAGTGGTTACCATGTCAAGAATAAAATAGCCGACAATAGGTTTTACTTTCTTCCTGCCAAGAAGGTGTTTTTTGCAAAAAGAATTTTATTTTAGAGCTGATGTTATGTTGAATGAGTAGTTTAATATATTCTTTAAGGAAAGACAATCTTCATGCTTTAAATATTTTTTTAATTTGTCCTGTAGTGAAATTCTTTCACATAACTTACACCTTGGATAACAAATACCTCTGTATTTTTTATTTGTTTAAGAATTTGAAAATCAGGTAAGAAAAAACCAAATCTGAATTCTTAAGATACGTCATTCTTCTCTTTGTCATTGCTAAGTGTAACAGGATCCCTAAGAGGAGAAAACCTAAGTGAAATATGGCTTTATATACCAATTTGTAGAAAATGCTGTCAGCTGCTTTTGTGGCAAAGATATAAGTGCATTTAAAAAAAATAAAAGAAAGAAATCGAGAAATGGAGGTGTAATGGGTCTTTAATTCTTGTACAAAGCCCAACTAAAGCAATATTCCAACTGGGCAGGTATAAATCTTGTTGTAAACTAGTGTTAAATTTCATTTTTAAAAGCAGACTGAATTCATGGGGATGGAGGGTTTGTGATTTATTCAAGATGGAAGTAATAGCCCCAACTGGATATGCTTTTCCATCAGTTTTAAAGCTTTCATATTGTTACAGTATAGATTGACTAAAGTGTATAACTTTGCCTGCGGAAAGTGCAGTAGCTGATCCATTACAGCTTAAACTGTCCTGTAGTTGCCATGGGGTGCATATGTGTGCCTTTGTGCTGGTGTAACAATGATTTCCTGTGGGACATGAACTCAAGAGTAAAGATCTTGAGCCATCCTGTTGCTCATCAGTGAAACACAGGCCCTGATGTGCTTAAAATTTTACTCAGCAAGTCTTGTCTGAGGTCTCTGAAGGGTTTCTGTGGAAGAAAAATGCTGTGAATACTAATCTGAAGTAATTTGTAGTTTAACTGGGGAAGAAAGCCCACTACTTGTGGTTTGGAGTCTCAATGAGTGATTCAATTAAAAAAACAGAGCATAAAAGTATGTTTTAGGGAAACCACTCTGATTGTAATTATACTGGTGAGCTTCTAATTTCTGAGCAAGATTTTTTTTGTGGAAGTAAAAGAATTGAAGTAACACATGGCCCATGCTAAGGGAGTTGTCAGACTAGTATTGAACAGATGAGACAAAGATGGCTGTTTTGATGCAAAAGAGGAGGTTGGAATAAAAACAAAACAACTCCACTGATCTACAGTAGATGACAATGCAATGTTTAACATACTCTTTTGAAGAGATAAAGAAGTTTTATTGTGAGTTATCTTCATTCATGCATAAAACCAGGAGTAAATTACTCCAGTAACAGAAAAGCCCTTGAGGCTAATCTGCTTCTGAAATTACTGATATGTCCAGCAGGATTTCAGAAGGCTCTCTATTATTGTGGGACTAAGTGCCATAGGCAATACAGTAGTTTTTGTTTTCTGCCTTACAGATCCGTGAAAAACTGTCGGACATTTGAGTGAAATTCAGAAGATGTATGTCATTTGCATGTGGTGTGTTACTGCAGATACTAATTGTTGTAACAACTTAGTAGCAGTTTACACACCTGATAGTATTATGATGACAATTTGCTTTTATCAGTAGTTAGGAAATCAGTAATCAGCCAGGTGGCAGAATGGTTTCCAGAAAACACTTTGTGAGGAAAGTACAATGACGGTCAGCTTTTAAATGAGAAGTAACTTACTGCTCGGATGATCTAGAATTGGAAAAGTATACATAGGTGTGATCGTTAGCCAAACGTTAACCTAGCAACCTAAAGCTGAAAGAAAATTGTATCTCTGTAAAAGTTGTAAAGCTCACTGTCTTTGGGCCTTCAGAAGCTTTTTATATTAACCTCTGTGTTTAACAAACCTTTCAGCCTGCCGCTGGGAAGGGAGAAGAGCACCAGTAGCACTTAACCCTGTTCTTGGAGATGGTCCTTTTCAGATAAGAGTAACATGGATCAAGCTATGATCCCCTCTCCCCCAGCCTTTCTACATTTACTTCTGCAAAGCTTTTATCTGAAAAGTAACTGGTTTACCCCAGGAGCTCCCCTGAATCATGTTAAAGCTGATTCCTGCTTATCTCCTGAGTATTGTTTCTTAAATGGTGAATTGCATGCTTGAATGGTTTACAAAAATAATGACTAATGTTATTGGTGGTGCAGTAAAGAGAATGTGCTTAGAAAAGAAGGGAGAGTTTCTGGGCGGTGGCAATACTTGTTAGCATGTGCTGGTTAGTTTTACATATACTTATCTTCTCTGACAGAACAACTGTCCCATGCTTTGAATGCCAAGTTATAATAAAATGCAAGTTGATAGGGTAAGCGACTCATTGGAAAACTCAACTTGCCATTTCGTGTGCTGCTCTGACTGCATGTGCAACTGTTAATATGGGGACCAAAGGCAGGAGTCATGTTGAATTGGGAAGGAGCAAGCATGGGAGAAATAGAGGGATGAAGGGATAAAAGAGTCTCATTTCGTGTATGTATGTGACCTGCTCAGTATGCTGGTGAGACGCTGCCTGATGCTTGATTATTGCAATCTGTCCTGTGTTCTTACTAAACCCAGTTTCTACCATCTTGTCTGTGGATGCACTCAGATCTTCAGAGTGTGTGTGAATGCTCATAAACTTCAAACCAAGCAAAGCAGAGAGTAGGAGAAGAGATTTGAGTGCCAGGAGCTGCTGTGGGACCATGAAAGTCACAGGCTTTCAAACTTTTGGCTGTGGGGGGCCAGAGCCTGGGGAGGAGCAGGGCATGGGTTCTGGTAGAGTGAGATTCCCCTGGGCTGGACAGGAGGAACAGGGCAGGGTTGTCAATGATTTGTGTGTGAGTTCTTCCTGTGTTCACAGGGATGCTGATAAAGGCACTGTTTTTCTGTCTGTATTTGATCTGTCAGGCCATCTCTCTCTCTCTCCTTCTCTCTCGCTATATGTCTGTCTGTTCTGTTGGGAACACAACCAGGTGGAACTGGGGATGTGGAACTGTAGCAGCCCTGTATCTGTCAGGCAGGGAGATGAAGACACGCCTTGGTTCCTGAGAGTAGCTTAGATTTGGCTAGTCAGATGCTCTGTGGGTTTTTTGCCAGTGTTTGTATAATTTAATTTTTTCCCAGAAATAGGCTTACATCTATTCTTACATCCTTGTTAAGGAAGTTAAACAGCGCCTAGTTCAACAGTGATGCAAAAAATCCAGCCAGCAGAACCTCATCTATGTTTACTAGGATTTCTTCATTAACAGTTGCTTCAGTTATTCAGTTTTTAATACATATCATGTGTTCTCTTATGCTGCTCTAATCAATTCACTTACTATGTTAAGCACTTCATAGAAGTCTTAGATCTTTAGCTGCTGTAGTTTTAGCAAATACTGGCAGTCTCTTTCAACTGTACATTCAAGGCTTTGCTTTTTTTTTCAGCAAGGCCCATTTGTCTGTTACAATGTTGATTGTTACTATTTCTGTCCTTACCCTTTAATCCTTTATGTACTGCATCCTGTGTTTTGACTTCCCTTACTTTTGTTCAGGGTAGGTCTAGCAGATGTGTCTGGCAGACCTCTTCCAACCTCAGTGCAGGTACACAGGCTAAACAATCAACCAGTGGAGCTGTGCCCTATTAGGAACAAACAAGGCAAGGAAACATCTGTGAATGTAGCCTCTGAGGCAGGGAGAGAGCTTTTGTGCTGGACAAGTTCTATTCTTTTTGTGACGTTCGAAACTTCGTCCCATTTCCTTGAAAACAGAAGGGACATGCAAAAAATTCATGCACATACTGTCATTCTGTGTGTGACAGTGAGTGGTTCAAGGTGTCTTTTAAAGTAATTTTTTTATATGCATGTTATATGCTGTGGTAAAGTCCACACAGTTGATAACTGTGTGCTTTTTGGTTAGGGAAAGTTTTCAGAAGGGGAGAAAAGGATTTCTTCTTTGAGAGCGTCTGGCCATGGGAGAAGCTCTTCCAGGCAACAACAGGATAAGGAGTAATTGTTGTGCTAACTGGAGAGCTCGCACTTGGGAAGTTTTCTTAGAGTAATGGGGAAGAAACACAAAACTAGGCCAGACATGATGAGAAGACGGAAGATTTTTCTGTTAACCCAGAGGAGAACAAGTAGAATTTATTGAATCCATAAGGACTATTGAAGATAGCTAGTGTGCCAAGGTCTGGAGGAAAAGGGCCCTTGTTGCAAAGACATAGTTGGGCAGAAAAGGTATTTGTATACCTTTTCAAATGGCTGTATTTTACCTCTGTCTCTCAAAAATATCTGGATTTTCAGACAGAAGACAGTTTTTCAAGTTTATGTTCTAATAAAACATCATTTCTTTCAAGTCCTTTCATAGTTTTTGGTGTGTTCACTTTAAAGAAAAGGTGCAGACATCTGTCTCAAAGCTCTGGCATGTTTGAAATCCAGTCATAGCATAAAAGTTAAAAAATGTTATAGCTGGTGAAATACATTAGGTCACCTTTAAAGAAATCCAACTGACTGAATTTGAAGAAAACTTTGCATGCCTTGTTAGGGAACTGTCACTAGACGGACACAAAAACTACACTCACCCATCAAGTTGAGAAGCAAGAAAAAAAAAAAGGCAGTTTATTTGAGTTCAGAGTTTAAATAAAGTTTATACTTTGACCAGCAATTGAGGAATGAGGTTAACACTTCTCTGACCCCACTGGTCAAACCAGAAGTCTATCAATTTATCTTTCCCTCTGGAAAGAAATGTATTATTTACAAAACATCACTCTTTGTTTATTTTACAATTTGTAAAAAACTCCAGTACAGAAATGTAAACTATCAGAAGGCTGAAAAATCAGAGCAACAGGGAAGCTTTTTATCACAAGTGTGTTTTACAAGTTAGTTCTCAGTCTCAGCAGTTTGTGGCACAATTCCCACTGGCTGTAGAAGCTGCAGAGCATATTAGAATAGGCCAAATGTGGGATGACAGAAGTGAAAAAAGAACATTGCCCTGCACCAGACTTACCTCTTTGAAACCCAAAAGGAGCACGGTTCTTTTAAAAGTGAAAAACACTCCCAGGCAGAGGTAGTCATATACTTTGGCTGATGTCGGTTTTCTGAGTGTCTGGGGCTGGTAAAGGAAACCTTCCCCCTGTGCTGGTACTGCTTTACTGGCTCAGGCTGGGCTGTATCTAAGGTGGCTCCCCAGGGACAAGAGGAGTAGCACAATTCCTTGGTGATTTCATAGTCTGTACCACGCCTGACCTTCCTTATCAAACAGAGGGAGAATTACCTTGTAGATGCATTTCCTTTTATTCAGGCAAGTCAGGTTTCCTGTTACAAACAAATAAACAAACTAACCAAATAGAAAACTTTCCAGTTGTGTTCATGAGTGGAATTGCAGTTCAAATGTGATTCTTTTTCCCTGTCCTTCGGAAGGTTTTATTCAAACCCAGCATTAACTTTGTTCCACATCAACATCAACATCCACATCAAGTCCTTTTCCAAGATAAACAATTCCATGATACTAGGATTTTGAAAAGATCTAGATTGTCCTCTAATTTTAATTACTTCCAATTAATTTCAATTAAGTGTTTGAAATATATACCTACTCTCTACTTTAGAATTTTCAACCAGAATTTGCCTGTTCCAGACTTGGGGAGATGCTGCTGGAAAGCTTTGTGTTTTAAAACTCTCTTTGGGTCTGGGTCTGGGTCTGCCTGTTCTCAAGTCTAATCTTACTTTGATTTCTGTTTTTCCTAAAATGCAATGATTGCTTCAGAAGTTGAATTTGAAACAACTGCCTCAGAATTTATGCATATGCAGTTGTTTTCTCTAATAGCTCGTGAACTTTGTATGCCCCTACTATACATTACTTGCTTTTTTGCAAAGAGGTAATACTAGTTATGCAAAAGTAGCCTTCAAAATGTCAGTACAGTGTTTGAAAACATAGAATAATCATGAAGAAAACAGAAAAGCTGATTACAGGATGAGTAGTCAAAATCAATAAATACTGAAAAGGCTTGAAAAAAGAAACAGCATTCATCAGAAAGCAGGGTTGTTCTGGGTTTTTTTTATATACTGGCTATGGGAAAAGGGGCTGCAAAACATAGAGGATTCAGAAATACATGATTTCATGTTCAAGCTTGATCAAAGCAATTTCTAACAAAGTAATGGGAGATGTGCCTATGCATATGAGATGAGGAAGAATTTTAAGAATTTAATTTAGTGAAAGAATTATAAGGCTTATTAGTCTTATTAATTGTTCTGCTAAAACAAAGCTGGCATTATGGGTAGAAGTGAATTGATATTTTAAAAAAGTACCCAGGACTTATGTTGGATTTTTAATGGATTTTTTTCCCAGAGTTTGAATAGTTGCAAATTTGGAAAATAAACAGCTTGAAAGTTGAGACTAATGATGTTTTTAGGATGGGTAATAAATAATTATTGAAATTACCCTGTTAAATTTAATACGAGTAAATATTGGTCAAAAGAAGACTTAAAATTCACCTGGAGACAGTAATGGTTTGTAAGTTAATGAGCAGAACTGATGGGTGTTAGCTGAGGCACTGAAGGGAAGACTCTCAGCTGGTGTATTTTGGAACACTTCATTATGCCAGTTCAGGGTTGCAAGCGTCTCTGATATTTGTGTGCACATACCTACTGGGTGATGTCTGGAAGTAGTGCATTTGAATGAAATTTCCAGCTTCTTTAGGTAGTACTTGTCATGCTTTGAGAGTTTTCTCAAATTACAGCAGCCCTGTAATTATCAAATATTACCTGAAAATGTATTTTCCTTTTCTATAATATTAATAAGTGGTAAGAAAAAGTACTGAAGACAAAACCTGTTTTGTTTGCAAGCTTTGGGAGTTAAATTGCAAGGTGGACTGTCACTAAATTCAGGTCCTCTGCTTTCTGCAATACTTCCTAGGTGGCCTGTATACATGTTTGTTTCTGAAATACAGTAAATAAAGGAACACCTTTATTGAGTTTGCCTTGTCTGAAAGCGGTACTCATTATGCTTGAGCCTCACAATTCATCTGCTCATGCACTTAAGTTCCAGTGTCTTGAACAGTTCCATGCTTAGTTTTGGGCAATCAGATTGTCACAATCTCTTATCAGTGATGGCTGTAGGGTTGGCTGGCATTTAGGGAATCCTGTTTTGCTAAAAATATAACCTTTTGTATGTACCTTCCAATCCAAGCCTTTCTGTGATTCTATCAACTGCCCACTCACAGCATTTATGACACCTTTCTGCACCTGAAGGGTGTTTTGTTAATAAAGTAATACACAGAATATCTGTTCTTAAAATCAGACTTTTTGCTCTCCATTATTTAGCACATTTTTTAAATACTGAGAGTCAAAATCAATCAATAGTAATGCCTAAATAACTTAAATACCAGTACTTTTTTATTAATATTTATTAATAAACTAATAATTTGTCCTTAACCATATATGACTGGCGAAAAATCAACAAAGTAACTTTCTTTGCTCACTAGTCACATTTTATTCATGCATGAAAAATGATACTGCATTCAATTTCATTGTGTTTGACATTCCCAGTATAAAAAGGATCTCTTAACAAGGTGAGGTGACATGATGAAAACTTGCAGAAATGACTGGAAAATCTCTCTTATGCCATTCCCATAATTTTTTGTAGGACGGTATGTTGCTTTTCCAGTTGTCAGATTTCCTTTTTTAAACATTTTTTTTCAGCTTTTCTACCACTCTATCTTTTGACCATCTTTTTGTGTCCAGTATTTCACAGAAAATGTCCATTTATGCTAATGAGAATTACCAAGATATTCAGTTGCCCATTTACTCCAGAGCAAAACCATATTTTCTTTTTTCAAGTATTGCATCTTCGTAGAATTAATATTTACACAAACCAAGTATTTGCTGAATTACTGCTGAACCATTTTTCAGTGAGGAATTGTAAACAGCAACAGTGACTTTAGGAAAGTCACTGCTTTCTTGATTTAAACTCCTTAGCTAAAATGATGAAATACAGGTGAATCAGCAAGGTTGTGGACTAAAGAAGCCTGAATTTAATGAATGATGAGCACCATTAGGTTTTACTGCATTGTGTGTAGTGCCTAAACATAGCCTTAAAGACTAAACCCATGTAAATCCCATTTAAATTTCTTTGGCTGAAGAAATTATTGTCATCCATGTGTATAAACATGGAAGTACATTTAGAGAAGTTAAGTGTGATAAAATTATTGTATTTATAGTAAGACATGCACTTGCTATTTCTTCTTAGGAATGAATACTCAGTTGATTATAATTTTACATGTTTTCTTGTGGAATCCTTCCATTCTGACAGATGACTGTTTCCTTGTAGATACACCATTTTATAGGTTCTGTTATTTTTTTATATGTATTTCTTACATGCCCCAGTATATGAAAAGCTGTTCTGGAGAACTGATCCACTGTCAGAAAGCATGCTGTGGGGATTTTTGTTTGTTGGATTGATAGTTTCTATGTAAAAAATCTTGCCAGTTAATTTCTAGTGAATTCATGAATGCTTTAAGTATTGCTCTTATAACTTAGCCAATTATACCTGTTTTAAGGGGTTTATATTTTAAATGTAAATAAATTAATTGAATGGCAGAGCATGTACTAATTGATGGAAGGAATATTAGTTTCTTTTCTGCCTGTTTTAAGGAAAAAAAAAGCATATTCAGTGACTTCTGTTTATGTTACTGATGGATAAGGATTTTTCCCAATATATTTTAGTAACAAACAGACTGTGAATTAAATACAGAGTAATGCCTTTTAGGAAGTAAAATATTTATATTCCTTTGTGTTGTAAGTAAGTTCCATTTTTGTCAATTCTATGAACTTGTCTGGAAAGGAAATTATACTTGATAAATAATTTAAATTCAACTGCAAAAGTTCTGTTATTGAATAGTTACACCCATTTAACATAAAGATGCAGTCTGGACAAAGGTTCTCCAACATTTCCTTTCAAGAAATGAGTTACATCTCATTAAAAGGTATTGTCACCCATCAAAGTAAGAAAAAGAAAAAAAATTAAAACTTGGTTTCTAATAACTATGTGACCAGTATGTGTGTGTGTATGTACTTATATTTTTCTAAGAACACTTATCTACGCATTTGTAGCAGGGAACTAAACCATATGCATTTCTAGACTTATGAAAAATGCAGGGTTTAAATTATTTCATGCTTTTCATGTTTTCTTTCCAAAGTAGATATTGAATTTTATTTCCTTCTATAATATCATAGGTTATCTGTTAATAGAATTCTTTCCTTTTCATTTGTTCAACCCAGAAATATGAATGCCTCGGAAATCATGTTGTCTTTTTCTAAGATCAGTATAGTCTTTCAAATACCTTAGTTCTGCAGCATGATTATTTCAAAGGTACACTTCAGTGAAACACTGAAAAATAATAGGCACTGGAAAACAGAGTATAAATTGACTAGCTGCTCATGTGAGAGTTGTTTGAATGTAACTTTATTTGAATACTTTTACATTTCTTGCCATTTGCTGTTTTAAGTTGTGACCATAATATAAAATTCAATCCCACTCTTTTTTTTTTTTTTAACCTGTAAAGCTTACTGGTTTACTTGTATTTGCATTTGTTCATTCTTTTGTCAGCTTTTGAGGACAGGAGACAATTGTCACACTTAGTCAACTAGGTAACTTACGATTAGCTAGAGAAAGGCTGAGGAATTGAGAACATTTTGGACTCTGTCTGCATCACATACTGCATGCGACCATCTAAACACAAAATTCTCTTAAATTTCATTGCAACTCTTGTAGTGGATTGACCCTGGCTGGACACCAAGTGTGCTCCCCTTCATCCTGGTCTCAACTTCACTCCTGAATTTTCTCTCGCTCCTCACTCCCAGCAGTGCAGAGGGTCAGGGAATGGGTCAGTTCATCATATGTTGTCTCTGCCACTCCTTCCTTTTCAAGATTAAGGCTGCTCTCAGTCTTCTGCTCTGGTGTGGAGTCCCTTCCCACAGTATGCAGTCCTGCAGGCAACTTTGCCCAGCATGGGGTCCCACCACCATGTCACGAGTCCTGCCAGTAAACCTGTTTCAGTGTGGACATCCCACAAAGTCACAGCCTCCTTTGGCCATCTGGTGTGGGGCTCTCCACAGGCTGCAGGTGAATCTCTGCTCCGTCTGTGGACTCCATGGGCTGCAGGGGCCAGCCTGACTCACCGTGATCTGCACCTGGGCTGCTGGGGAATCTGTGCTCTGGTGCCTGGAGCACCTCCTCACCCTCCTTCTGCACTGATCTTGGTGTCTGCAGGGCTGTCTCTCTCACATATTCTCACTCCTCTCTTCAGCTACAATTTTGAAGTTTTCTTTTTTCCTGTCTTTCTAATTATGTCATCCCAAAGGCTCTACTGCCATCACTGCTGGGCTGGGCTTTGGCCAGCAGTGGGGCTGTCTTGGAGCTCACTGGTGCTGCCTCTGTGGGACATGTGGGGAAGCTTCTCACAAGAAGCCAATTCTGTAGCTCCCCCACTACCACAGCCTTGCCAGGCAAGTGCATGCAGAAGCACTCAGATAGCTGAGACCTACAGTTGATTCTGTACTACCCTCTCTAGGTTTATTGCAGTGCAGATTGCTTCAGCATTTGAGGTTGTCTCTTTCCTTCCCCACCTGTATAATAAAGATTGTAATAATTACTAGCTTTAATAAAGAATTTTGAGGTTCTGCAAAAGAAATTTGAGATTAAATACCTATCAAATACAAATTACTCTAATGTTAGTAGAAGCAAAGAAAAATGGTTGAATTGTTTTTATTCTTTTTAAATTATGCTTTAGTTACATATATTACCATATTAAGAAGAGAAAAATAAGGAAGAAATTGAATCAGTCACTTTGTTTTTGCAGGTTCTTTCATGTTGGTGAATACATCTGGAAGATATTCGGGACAGAAAGCTCACCTCCTGATGCCCCATCTGAAAGAAAATGATACACATTGTATTGATTTTCACTATTATGTTTCAAGCAAGAGTGGAGCTAGCCCTGGCACTTTGAATGTGTATGTGAAAGTTAATGATGGTCCTGTTGGTAACCCAGTCTGGAACACATCTATCACTGCCACTTGGAGCAGAGCAGAACTGGCAATAAGTACTTTCTGGCCAAATTTTTATCAGGTATGTCTTACTTTTTATGAAATTTTGTTTTTCATAATAGCAGTCTGGTTCTTAATTATCATTTTACTTAAAATCAAAATACCTTTCAGTATTTCTAGTTGATCATCATCTTAGCCACGTTTTTGTATGTGATGCTAAATGTTTGTTTTTACATACATAAGGCTGTGTTTATATGTTTGCATATATTTATAGAAGTGTATGAAATGCACACGTGCTCTAAATGTGGATAAACTAATTATGTTGAAAAAAAATCTAGAAATTTTGCCATTGATTTCGGTCAATTAATTCTGTTTCTCTGTAATAAATTCACTTGTTCTTTCAGTTCATTAGGGATGCTGGAATTGAATGCCAATAGATTTTATTGCAGTACAGTCTTCAAGTTTGATTTAGATCAGCAATACTTGTTGCTTTAAAACCAGCAGAATCCTTTCAATCCTCAGTTCAAGTCTTAACTCTGAATGCAATATCCATTTGTCCAGTAGTAAACATAAATATAATAGTAGCTGTCACAGGAATGGGATTTTGAGTGCATCCTAAAGATTCAGGGGGAATTTCACCTGACAGTCCCTTAGGGTGCTGCTTTCCTGTAGGAAGATTTAGATTATACAGTTACTGTTCTGTAGTAGTTCAATGTTTTTTCTTCTTCTTCCTGTGAAAATACAGTCTATGTCTCCACAAACAAGTAACTTAGTTTAGTCTAAGAGCAGACCAGTAGCATAGAGGTGTTATTGAGGCTCCTCCATTTTGAAGTTTGGCAAGTTTGAGTTGTATTTTATTTGTATGCGTGTACTGAATATTGTCACAATACTTAGGGTTTGAAGCTTTCTGAAGAAAAGCCATCCCAAAGATGGGGTTCCTTGACTCTGGACCTCTCTAGGAGGTACAATGTTGCTCTTCCACCATGCTGTTCTGGAGTGGGACATCCTGATTCCTACAGCAATGACCCAGTTACTAGTGTCACATGTGGCAGAGTCTTGTTTCAATTCCTGCATTTGCTGTTTCAGGTAACCAGGTATTTGTTGCCCCATCATATTCTCATGATGAGTTTGGCAATGTCCACTACAGGGTACTCTGGGAGGCTTCAGGACTCCTTTCTGTGGCTGCAGCATCTGAGCTGTAAGGATATCTCGAGCAAACTCAATCTGTCCATCTTGAACCCTTTTTCTTCTAAGGAAAAAAAAAATGCTGAAGAACTTTCTGGAGTCTTTCCCCTATGATTGTTTCACCCACAATGAAACAAAGTCCTACTCCAAAAGCTGAGTTTGGAGGACCAGGAACATTTTATTCTTGGAAAGTGGGATGCCTGGCAGTGTATGCAATACTTGCAGACCCGTGAGAGTACACTTACTCATTTCCTCTTGCCTCTGATAGCATGTTCCTAGGTTGGATAGCTGGTATTCACAGGGTCTGTATTTGCATACAGTGTTCTACCCTAGATTGCAAGGAATTTCTGCAACTGTGTTTCAGGGCTTCCTGGAGAGGATTCAGGGTGAGCTTACAGGCATCTCAGCTAACTTCATGATGTGGATCTTTTATAAATGTCTGCAGGCTCAATGAGGTAATACTCTTGTGCCTTTTTGAGAAGGGCAGGTATATTAACAGGAGCTGAGGTTCACTTCAGCTGTGTGGGAGAAGCTGTGTGCTACCTGACTCTCTGGAGCATAATGCTGAATCCTGATCTCAAAGTCCAAGCTGGGTTTAGTCATGCATCTCTCAGGGTGAAAGGGCTGCGTGTATTTTGTTGCCTGCCAGAGTTCAAGGAGTGTTTAGATGATGCTCTCAGTCATTTGGCTTGGTTTTAGGTAGTCTGTGAGGAGCAGGGTGTTGGTATCCATATTCTTTATGTGTCTCTTTCAACTCAGGACACTCCCATGATTCTCTGACCTTACATCAAGACCTCATGTCACCAATTTGGTGCCAGTGTTAAGAAACCTTCCAGTGCTGTTAAAAAGTCTTTCTATCTTGACTGAAATAAGGAGGACCAGTCTTCGTTGTTAGCTTCAGTGGATGGTAGGAGAAGAGGACAGAGCATCCCACAGACAATTTTGTGGCTGACATTGGATGTAACTCAGTGGTTTATAACGTGGAATTTACTGGAAGGTTTTGTGAACATGGTGGGTGGTTCAGGAGTACTGAATGCTGAGTAAATGTATGACTGTGTCACTTATGCTCAAGCCTGAAATGTTCCCATCTGCATAGTGAATTAGTAGAGGAGCTTCCAGTTTTAGGTCTTCTGAAAGGAGTCTGGTTTTTATGCAGCAGAACTGCTCTGGAATCAGCAGTCAGTAAAGAAGAGGGTTGTGCTTCAAAGTGTCACTCTAGCTCTGAAGCAAAAGGCTGTTGTAGACAGAGGAATTTTAGTAGAAGAAGCCTTGTCTCTGACTATTAATTTTGAAGAAAATTAACATGTTCTTAAAAATACACAAAACCTCAGAAAGTTTCAAATGCTATTAATAATAATCTGTGTCAGATTTCTGACAATGTGATACATCTAACTAATGTCTGAGTAATATGGGTATTTGGCCATAGAAACAGAAGGATGACCTTGCTCTTTCTCCTCAAGACCTGCCATCTGGACTGTTCACCATTATTTGTAGGTGAACCCTTACATGCTTGGATGGGGTACTGCAGTTCAGCAGATTACCACGCATCAGATGTATAATAGATGCCTGAGCCTTTCTGTAATGGATTCCTTGTGCACTCCTTGCTCCTGGAAATGTTGACATTTTTGCATAATCTTCTTTTCTCTGTGGAGTATAGTAAGTCATTTTCTTTGCATCTGCTGCATATAGTCTGAAATAATATCTGGTTAGGTACTGCAATTTAGCTGATGTGCCAGAAGATCTTATGCTATGTTAATATCCATGGCAGTGCAGGAAATCACTGTTAAATACTGTAGCTTTGCTTGTTTCATTGTAAATAAGCTCGTTTATTCTCGAGGAAGTGCTGTCACCATTTTAAGAGCTTACAGTTAATTGTCTTCATTTTTGGTTGCCTCCATCCTCTCAGAGATGTGTGATGCAATTTCCTCACTTGAGTGCTGACATTTGCAATTTTTCATTGTTTCTGAATTCCTTTCAGAAACAGTTTTCGTGCTTTTTCTTCTTCACAGATTTCATTGTGGGGGAAGACAGGAAGTTATAGCTGCAAGCAGGTGGGAGAAAGGCAGGAAGAGGAGAGAGGGAATACATGGATCTTGTGAGAATATGGCTTCTAGTTAGGTGACAGCTCAGGTGACTGCAGGAATAGTGGGGAAGGCACACAACTCATCTGATAGGTGTATAATATAGTACCAAGTCTGTTTCATGAGCTGCTATTCATTTGAGTCCAAAACTCCAACCTCCTTTGGCACAAATCCATGTGTTCTGCACAAAACCTCCAAAATGTACAAGACTTCCTCCCAGTGATTTTCTGAGTTTGTCTGACCTTACTGAACATAATTAAGAAAAGCCCGCTAAGAATATTTTTAAGGAATGATGGAGCCCTTTTTAACTTCTCTTATATGAAGATTGGTAGTTTCCCGATGAGTAATCTCCAAGAGAAGACATGGCATTAATAGGTGAAGGGACAAAGCAATGTTGTTGTGTGATTGTTGTGTTTTAAATCACATGATCTGTGTAGGCATCCATGTCTGTGAATGTTTTGTAATTCCATTTCCTTAGCAGAACAACTGCAAGATGTCTAGATGCAAATGAAACCAAAATGTCCTACGGAACTCTGAGAACAAATTATATATGATAACATTTCATAGCTATAATGTTTATGCAATTCAATTTTTTTTTTCAAACACAGTGCGTTGTGTCTGTTTTGCTGTTGAAAAATGTAGGCAGAATAGCTCCCACTAAATGGTAGCTGACTACAAATCAGATTATGTAGTATGGAGTGAATTTTAATCCAGCTTCTAAAGATTTATGGGTTTAAACCATGTATTGCAAACGCATACAAGCAAAATGTTCAAAAGATTTAATAATTAACAGTAGGTTATTATTGTAGCACCAGTTTCCTGAGCTTGTAAATATTGTTCAGGTTGGCTTTCTATTTAGAATTGACTCCTTAGAAGTAGAGTCTTTGAACTAAATAATTAATTTCTTTTAATGTACTCTTTTCTTTTTGCCAGGTCGTTATTTGTGTATGTTTCATACTATAGGTAAGCTGTACTACCTATATATCACAAATCACAATTACAACAACCTGCATATAACAACATTAGTTGTTGATTACTTGCTGAATATTTAAATTGTCGAGCATTCTGACAATTAAGGATATATTTAATTCCATAATTTATGATCTTCCAAGTCCTACTGCCTAACTTCTGCCATTGATTTTAGGGTACGTCTGCACTGCTGTCCAGTTAGTGATTAGGAGTGTGCTTGCAGTAACATGGGTTCAAGCTGCCAAACACCTTCTGGGAGTCCAAGATAATCAGCACAGCTTGTTCTTTGCTGCTGTGCCTCCTGGTCTGTGAGCTATTTGTTTCGAAGTAGCTGGTGTATTTCTGCAGGTACTAGTCTTATTTCTGTTTTATAAAATCGCTTTAGGAGTGCTCCCCTGAGGGAGCATTGCCTCCCTCTTTTTAACATTGTGCCCGGGAGAAATTGTTTGCTTTACTGAGCTATTGTCTATTTGGCGCATCTTAAGCAAGAGCATCAAGGAGTTTATTGTGCCTTTGGAGACAGCCTGCAAACAAAACAAAGCTTCACATAATTCCTAAGACCTTAACCCTCCTCCTAACTCGAGCAGAATTAGAATGTGCATGGAAAAAGAGAATTGAATGTTACATAGATTTTGCTGGTTAGTGGCAAGATTGTTTTTAGATTCTTGGGAGGCAGTCTCAGTAGGTTGAGAGGCTCTAAAATTGATGCTTTGAGATACAAGTCAGGAAAAGGCTCCTCATCGAGTGAGGAGAGGGTGGCAGGTTTGTTTGGTTTTTTTTTTTTTTGGTGTATGTTTTTATTTTCTTTAATGTTTTGATGTTTTATTCTCATTTGGATTTTTTAGCAGGAGAAGAATCTGGTGATTTCAGGGTTACTTTTCCTAGATTAGTTAATGATACTGAGAACAATTAGTAGTATTTAAAATAAATTTTACATTTTAGAAGTGTTGCTATTTTGGAACATGATATTCAAAAGCTACTACTGAATTGAATCTGGAGAGGGGATTGTGTTCCCTGCTTCTAACCCTTCAAGCAAGCAATTTAACACAGCACCACTGCAAGTCACACACTGTCCCCCTATCAGTTTTTGTATTTTGAATTATTTGCTTTGTACTTTGCTGGAAGTCAGTCATGGCAGCAGTGAACTGAAACAAATCTTGATTAAATAAAACAACAAACATTGCAGATTTCAAATCCAGAAATGGAATTGAAAGGATTAAAAATAGCTTCCAGTGGAGTAACACAACTGTCCGTGTCACTGCACCATCTTTAAATGTAAAATCCTGTGAAGCTGGAGTGAAAAAATGAGGTAAGAGCCTGGCAGTAATTCCTGATCCTTTTTAGTAAGGACACAAAGGAGTTACGTGGTATCACTTCACAGAGATGAGATTTACCCTTCACCATTTTGACACTTTCCCCTGTAAATTAGGAGTTTAGGGAATAAGAAGCCGCAGATCAAACCTAACTTTTAAAATCTGGACTTAAACATACATTTGTTTCATGACCTGCTTTGTACATATTTTGCTTGGAGTTTGGCTCATGCAGTGCACTTAAATTCTCATCTAGGACAGACTATTAAGCTTCTTGTGCAGTAAAAGTCAGGCTTACATTCTCGTGTGGTGTGTGTGTTGCATTCAACTGCACACATACAGTTCCTGAACTGTGCTTTGAACTCCAAAGAAACTTTGAAATGCATATTGCATTTTGAAAAACAAACCTGTCTCAGGCATCTTAAATAGCTTGTCTTCATTGACTTATGTGGTTTGGGAATAGCTATTTTGAGAAAAATGCACCAGGGCAAACCACATACCTAAATTTAAAAACCCCCAGCAGTCTAAAAATGGTCACAAGTAAGGAAGCATGCATATTTTGTCATATACACAAGGCTCTCTTATTTGCTCCTGTCCCTTGTTCCTACACCAGAAAAGCATTTGGGCCTTCAGTAGAAAAATACAAGACAGCGACTGGTTTAAAAACAGAAAGAGAAGAATAGGATTTAACAAGCCTTAATGTCAGTTCAGTTTTCAGTTTGGCTTGCTTGTTTCTTTGTGGTCTCATATTGGCAGCAGCCACCAAAATGTTGTTTCATGTGCTTGAGTGCAGGTGTGAGGGCCACATGGTAGTCATGTAGGAATGAGAGGTGGGGAGGGAAATGGCATGAAGCAAATTCCAAGCCAGGGAGACCTGTGAACGCAATTTAGGCAGCCCACGTCAATAAGCTGTGATGGACCTCTGCCAGGGCCTGGGAAGGACCAGCTCAGGAACCTGCCTTCACATGGCTTTGATGAGAAGGCACTTGCTGCTGTTGTGATAAGGCAGGTAGTCCTAAAATGAGTCAGAAAGGGGGGAAGAATTCAACCCACAAGTCAATGCCGATTTTCTGGAGAGAAACTGTTCCCAATGCCTTGTACAGTACAAAGTAAGGTGCTTTGTGCAGTAAAGCAAAGCAGGCAGAGAGGAGAGCACAGCATGTGATGCAGCACTGCCTGATGAGGGGATTCAGGGGGGGTGGGATTGCAGCCTGAGCTTAAGCAGCTTTCCTAATATTCCTTTCTCTTTCTTGTTTTTGCAAAGTGCTATTTTTAAGTTGTGTGAAGGACAGTGTTTATATTAGGTACAATCCACCTTTTGACTGAAAGTGTTGTAATTTTGCAGCAACAAAGGCAGGAATTTACAGAGTGAGGTTGTGTGGCAACAAAACCTGTTTATTTCCATTGTTCTTTGGAACAAACGAGTTATCTTGAGTCGCACATTTTCAGCAGTAAGCATTTATGTTGGTGAGCAGACCCCCTTTCTTTGTTCATATGTAGCAAGGGGAAGTGGCAGGAATGAAAAGCTAATTTTGCTCTTCAGTGAAGCAGGGAGGATCAGGGACAGTGCAGTGCTAAGCCGCTTCCCTGGTTCCTGTTTGGCAGGCCTGCTGCAGGGAGAATGGTGTAAAACAGCTCTCAGGGCAGTGTTCAGCAGTTTTTCCTGAGCAAATGGATTGCGTGTTTTAACCAGTTGTTTCCGGACTGATAAGGTGTTGGAATAATAGGCAAAAAATCCAAGGGCCGCCCAGTCTGACGTTGCTGGCGTGTTTTCTCTGTTTTGACTGGAGTCTTTTGTATTGCCTGCAGGTGTTGCATCAGCCATGAGAAAAGACAAAGTTTAGATGTGGCTGTAAAATGTTAATGTTTACAGGCCAAGCTGCTTTTCGAATGGGAAATTATGGAGAAAATTGGATGCGAAATAGGTTTCTAGGTTTCATTTCTAGTCTGTTTACTAGGAAAACTGATCCAGATTTCTGGAGAGTCTTGACATCCCTGTTGTAAGGTTTTCGGTGAATAAATGGGCTACCGGAAGTGTTTCTCAGGTCGGTCTCTCTCACAGTGTGTAGCACTCTTACCAGGACTTTCAGAAACCTGTAATGCATAGGGTCAAATTAGTTTTTTAATTTAAAAAGGGAAAATGCATCGTTAGCAGATATTTGAGTCCATAATCTTCATTCATCAATTCAAATAAAACAAAATATTGAATTTATATACAGCAATTGTAGTATTTCACAGCCTGTGAACAGAAGAGGGAATATATTACCATATTTGGAATAAGCTGTCATGTTCATAGAATCACAGGATGATTTGAGTTGGAAGGGACATTGAAGATCATCTCACTTCAAAATCCTGCTGCATCTGGGACATCTTCCGTAAAACCAGGTTTCTCAAAGCCCCAGACAACGTATCTTTGCACACTTCCAGGGATGGGGCTCAGTTTCTCTGGGAAGCCTGTGCAAGTGTTTCACCACCCTGGCAGTAAAGATTTTCTTTCTAATATCTAATCTAAATCCATCCTCTTTCAGTTCAAAGTCATTGCCCCTTGTCATACCTCTACATGCCCTTGTGAAAAGTCCCTTTCCAGCTCTCCTGTAGGTCCCTTTCAGGTACTGAAGGGCCATAGAAAGATCTCCAGTATGTATACACCTGTAATGTGGTGTCCCATAATTAGACAAAGTTGAATGGAGCTGTGAACAGTCTGGCTAATGAAAGGTGTCCCTGCCCATGACAAAGGAGTTGGAGCTAAATGACTTTAAAATCCCTTCCAACCCAAACCATTGGTCCTGTGATCCTTAGAGCCTTCTCTTCTTCAGGCTGAATGACCCCAGATATCTAACCCTTTTCACAGCGGATGTGCTCCACCCCTCTGACCATCTTCATGGCCCTTCTCTGAACTTCCTTCAACAGGGCTCATGCCCTTCTTGGGGGCCCCAGTGCTGAATACAGTACTCCAGGTGGGTTCTCACTGAAGTGGAGTAGAGGGGGAAAATCACTTGCCTTGACCTTTTGGCCATGCCTATTTTGATCCAGCCCAGGATGCTGTTGGCTTTCTGGGCTGCAAGTGCATGTAGCTGGGTCATTTTGACCTTCTCATCCAGCTACACCGTCAAGTCCTTCTCATCAGGTCTGCTGTCATTCCATTATGACCAGTCTCTATTTGTGCCTATTTTTTCTTCTATATATGAATCAGTGTGTCTCTTTGACAATGATAGGTCACTATTGGCTTTAGTGCCTCTTTCCATTTACTAAAAATGGCATATCCCGTGTCAGAAGAGACTAAAAGTTACAGTCTTTAAAGTTGATATCAGTTTGGCTATTGGTTTTAATGGAAGCCCTATTAAACTGACAGTATTTCAATTTGTAATACTTTTCTTTGGAACACATTCTCTTTAATGTCAATAACTGTAGTTCAGTTGTATGTCCAACTGGCATTTTCTTGATATGCTGCCTGGCTTTTTTGTGGAATGACACTTTTGGTATTTTGTCTAGAGATATATAGCCAGGTACTTTAGATCAGTTGTATGAATTGTTGAGTTTTTCTCTGCTGTTGTCATTAGCAGTTCTGATACAGTTGTTTCAAGGTTGTAGTTTCTGCCTGTGAACTGTAGGAATAGGGATCTACAAGCTTTTTTGGCTGTGAATAGATTGCAATACTGAGATACTTAAGCCTCTCAGAGAACCTGTAGCTAAGCTCCCCTGTTATGAATTATGGAAAATATTTTGTCATTGACTCAGGTATTGCATATGCTTTCTTTCCTAAAGCTCAGGTTATTGGTCTTGCTGGAAGTCAGGTAGTTCTTTAGAAAAGACACTCTTATGCAGCATTTTTAAAAAACAGTTAGGTCCCTGTTTCTTGACAGTAACATTTTTAACAGAAAACTTCTGACTGGCTTGGCTAGCTGCTTCACAGGTGTGCATGTGCCAGTTCCTTGGGGTATCTTTTAGAATTTAGCATGTCTGAAAATTGAGAACCTGAAAAAACATACTTTACTCTGCAGTGATGGGATCATGGATCAGGTAGGCCTTTCAGATGGGCTTTGTGCAGCTGCTCTTATTCTGAGTGCTCCATAGGAAATAGAGGGTTGGTGGTTTTTTTTGTTTTTTTTTTTAGGTTATGTTTCAATAAAACCCAGAAAGTTAGTTGTTAATATATTTTTCATCTTAACAGAGAAAACTTGAAGCCACTAGGGAATACAGGAAGCAAATCAGTAACTGTCCCCAGCCCTCTGTTGTTTTAAGAGCCAGGTCTTTGCCTCCACACCTAGATTCAGTTTTTTCAAGGAATGTGTGAACTATGTGGCAACATATTTCTCTGGGGAAGTTTTCTCTCCTTTCTGAGACCTGGTTGTCTGCTCCCTGTTCTCCACTACTGTGTTGCAATGTCTCTGCCTTAACTGGGGCTTATACCATGGTTCTCATACCCTGTGGTCTTTCACATGTTCTTAGATTGGAATAGGCTTGGTAATGCTTCAGGAAATGGAGCATTTTCTGCCTTTTTTCAAGGGCATTAGCATAGTTATTTTTTTTTCAGAGATGGTAACACAAATGAAGAACTTGCAACTTGGTCATATTTCTTAATAGAGGGAAATGCTTATTCTTTTTTCAAAGTTCATTGACTGACCACAGGACCTGCACTCTTGGGTCTTGCACTGGTGTTAAAACTTAGAGTTACTTAGGGCACATCACCTCTCTGTTTCCATTTCAGGGCTGTTACAATGAGAGTAATAACCATGGTTAAAAAAGTTATTTCAGATCTCTGAATGCAGGTTATTCACTGAATCTTTGCTCTTTTTCTTCTTTAAGAACTTCTGCTTCCCAGGATAGTTAAGACCAATTTCATCAGGAGATTTTCTTCTTTGTAGGAAAGAGATGCTTTGAAATTTTGGATGGTGTTGCTCTGGATGTTCTACTAAATGCTGGGAGCCAAATCCATACCCTGTTCAGCTTATTGCTGTGGATCAATAATACCAACTTTAAGAGCCAATAGAGTGCCATCTGGCATTTAGAAAGCCAACTGAGCAACCCTTTTCTTGCAGAACTTGTTTATGAAAAATTTCTTCGCTGGCATTTGGACTTTGCTCATTGACGTCTTGTGGTTTTTTTCTTGCTGCATGATTCATGTAGTCGCAACACTGGCACTTTACGTTGAATTTTTGTGTAGACAGGAGGCAGAGCTGGAATCAAAAGTATTTTTTCCTTTTCAGCCATGTGGAGTTAAGGCCATATTTACAGCAGTTTTATTCCAGTAGGACTGGGAGGGAGAAATGGACAGAGGTTAGGAAGAGGAAATCTGGGAGAGAACAACAGATCAGTGTCCACAGGTAGAGCAGTGAGAAAGAAGGGAGATGGCAGAGGCAGAAGGGCATCACAAGGTTTGTTTTAAAAACATAATCAGTGTTCTGAGAGTGTTTATTCAACATCAGGAAATTGTGATATATAATGGAGATGTATGTTATCCTCATAACATATTTGTGTTCTGTATCACTCAGTAAGGGATGTGGTATATAGTTCCAAGGTCCAGCATATATGCAAAAAATTTTCTGAGCTTTGTCTTCCGCTGGGTGATTCTTGAGATCAGTTAGAAAAGGCAATTAGAGTTAACTTCCTGAGCAAAAGTGAAGTATTAAAAAAAAAAAGCACAACCTGAGTTTTAGCATGAGCTTCTTGAGCATTGGTGTGGAAAGGTACCTGCTAACATTACTGGCATATTTTCTTCTATTCCACATAAACATTCTTGGGATGTTCAAAACTAAGGCTGCCAAACTTTGGAGAGGTTTACTTTAGAGTGTACTCAATTCAAATGACAAGAATGGTCCATTTATTTTGTGACCTATTTATAGCCATTAAACAAACCGTGGCAAATGGATCTGCTTTGCTTAATTCACCACATTTGGTGGAAGATTAAAAGCATCCAGAATACATTCCTGAAAGTAGGTATGTTTGTGTCTGATACCCTAAAAATCTCTGTATACTGCAGAACTGTAATTTTTAAAATAAAAGCAGTTCATTCTGCAAGACAAAGAGTTGAAGATGAAATACTGATCTTAATACTGACGGTGTTTATCAGGTTACTGACAGAGGTTTATCAGGTTACTTTGGCAGAGCAAATATTGGGGAGATTGGTTGTTTCTACTGTGAGCTATATATGATCCTGCTTGTGAATCTTTAAAAATGATGTAAACATGAAAAACGTAATTTAAGTTTTGGTTAATTTTAATGATAAGAGCAACGCATTTTGAGGGTTTTATGATTGTTTTGTTTTCCAGGTGCTCTTAACATATTGAAAGAGTTGATGTATTTTTCCATGACAAACTATTTCTATATTCCCTGTGTTCCAAAGATGCTAACTGAAATTCTCTTTCTGCTTCTCAGGTTGTTTTTGAAGTGGTTACTTCAGGTCACTCTGGATATGTGGCTATTGATGAAGTGAAAGTTCTAGGACATCCATGCAGTAAGTACCTATCTTGTGTTGTAAAGTCAGAGCCCCTAAAATAAATTTATGCTTCAATAAATGTGGAGCAAAAGATAAGGAAAATTTCAGAAAATAATGTCACTGCCATAAGTATAGGCTGAGTATATATATGAAGTGTTGCTAAACATGGCATCATTGCACCTTACTGTCTTTAAAGACATTTCTTCTATGTACACCTTGTGTACAGCACTTAACATAAGTCCCAAATCCAAACTGGGCCATATGGCAACTCCTTTAGAACAAAATCACTAAATCATCATGATTTTGTGATTCTGAGATTTGTTGGTGAATTTCCTGTTTGCATCAAAAATTCAGTGCAGCCACAAGCTGAGATGTTAGTGAGAGCAGATGAACAACACAACAGCTGACTATATATAATTATTTTTTCCAAGGCTTAGTCCTCCTGGCTGAGGACTGAAACTTTGCTAAGCAAGGTTGCCTAGGGTACTTCCCAAGGTTCATGGCTCAATTTCTTCACTGTTTTACTTCTTTATGCTTCAGGTATATTTCTTTATCTCATTATTAAGGATATGAAATACTTAATTATCCTGAATTGCCAAGTCAAACCTTGTAAATAAAGCTTTAATGTGGTAATCCAGACAAAATTAAATAGACTACTTAAATAAAACATTACTTCACATGTATGCTGTTTTTTAAATAAGATGTATTAAGATCATACATGGAAGAGTGAGTTGTGATCTTACTGACCAAATGACTGAGTGGGGAAGAAGACACCAACTTCTGTGTGATTGTTCTCTTATCTCTTATACTATATTTTGCTTGCATGCATTTGTTGTGGCTTTTAAGTAAGAGCTGTGATTCCAAATAAAAAGTGCTCTATTGGTTAGTACCAAAGCACCTCATAAAAACGGTTTTAGCGTTAATGGCAAAAAGACACACACATTTCTTCAAATGCAGAGACAGTTATGCAGAATCAGCAGCTGTTATTTCTGAGTCACTTACTTCTAATAAACACAGCAGGCTCTTGTGTTGTTAGAAAGTGTAGGTGCTTCTGCATTTTGAATTTATATCCTTGGTTCAGATAGGATAAGTCTGAAGTAGCATTTTAGCAGCTAATTTTTTTATACAGATCTTGAGAGGTTTGGTCTGAGTGTTTTTCCAATCAATTCTCAAAACCTGCAAGTACTTCTTGTTAATGTGGAGACTGAGTTATAGCCCATAGCATGTAGAGTTCTAACATAACGGTGTTGAAATGCAAAAGCTTTAATGAAAAGTTCTTTGATGAAGTAATTAAAATGTTAGAAATTAAGACATCAAACCAGTTAAGTTGTCTAAAGAAAATTGAAAAAGTGTGAGAATTGAAGCAAAACTACTCTTGTGTCTAAAACTTTGTAAAGCTCATAATGATATTCTTTCTGTATATTAAGAAAAGTAGTTCTGGAATTATTAACTCTTTAAACAAAAATTGAAATGGGAAAAATATTGGATAGGCAGCTGCCTGGGTCGTCCAAAGACCAAGTTGAAAACAGATTGTAGGCACATAGAAATGAAAGCGGGGGCTGTGGTAGATGGGCAGGTTTTTGTGTGTGTGTGTGTGTGTGTTTTGTTTCAGAAAAGCTAGTTTTCCAGAGTTTAAGAAGATCAAGGAACCAGTAAAATCAAGTAGGCTAAAAGCAGTTAAAAAAAAAAAAAACAATAATAATAATAATAGCCAAGAAATGGGGAACATACTGAAGAATCTTACTGGATAGTCTGATACTAATAGTTTCATAGGCAAAAAAGTGGGTAATTTTGGCCTAAACTCTGTCTGTCGTAATTGGGAATTGTTTTAAGAAAAGAAAAAGGCTGTATATGTTATAAATTTGCCATAAGGATAGTTATGGAAATATTTTATCCCATATTTAGATATTAATTGGAGCTATTTTATTCCTCCTCCTCCTTCTTATGCTGTCTTGCACTGGATATTTAGTAATCTTTTCGTGAAGCTAGATATTTATAAACTCCTTAAAAGTGCAATTTCTCCCAGTAATAAGGGTTTTTAAGAAAATATCATCAACACTTTAAATGGTTGTAATGCTCTGCTAGAAAATAGACATTTAGTTTGCCAGTCTATTGCTAGCACTAAGATTTTCATGTTGAAAATCAATGTTCAAAGCCTGGTTTATCCATTAGTATAGACAGTGCAAGAAGTCTGCTTGGCTGCAGTAGGATTTGAGTAGGTTGGGGAATATTGTGCTTTAAAGGATAGGTTTCTGTATCAGATACCTATATTTTTCTATATTACGAGATTGACTCTTTCTGGTAAAACAAAAATGCACATACTATCTTTTTTACTTCAGTGGATATGATTCTTGTTTGAATTACCAGTTTCATTAATCAGCTTACTTGTAGGTATATTGCTTTAATTTTTACTGAGATTGTTTTCTCTTTCAAAATGAAAACCAAGCATTGATATGGAGAATATGTGTTGTGTTTTGGTTTTTTCTGCAGTGTGGTTGAAAAGAATTTTGTTTAGAGAATACAGCTGTAGTTGGTGAGGAGTGTTATGTTAGTATTGTACCTGTTTGGTGGGCTACATTTCTGAAGAGTACTACATTTAGAAAGTGTACTTGGTTAAGAAGAAAAATCTGTTTCCCTGATAAAATCTTTTTTTACTGGTTTGTCTGGTTGGTAGTGTAAGCATCTAATAGGTTTGTCTTCAAAACATTATTAGTTTCCAATATGATCTTTTTTAATAGATTGTTATTACAAGAGGAATGCTGAGCTAAGGTAATTTACACAGCAGGAACCAATTACACAGCGCCCTTCTATTCTGCTCTTTCCGAGGCATGGAAGTAAACCAACCTAGAATCTAATGTGTAGTCAGTGACTTGAACCTTTTAAAGCAGAACTATTTCATTTGCTTGGAGTATTTTTTTTATAGCCAGTACTTTTGTCTTGCATAATTTTAACACTTGTATCTTTTCCAACAGCAAAAACTCCCCATTTCTTGCGTCTTCAGAGTGTGGAAGTCAATGCAGGACAGTTTGCTACTTTTCAATGCACTGCCAATGGTGCAACAGACTCAGGCGACAGACTCTGGTTACAGGTAATTTCTTCTTTTCCTAATGCACTGATATCTGGAAAGAGGAGAGATTCTGAAAGGAATGTAGAACGTGAAAAATTATGGGCTGTTCGTTTCTTCAATATTAGGTTTTATAGTGCCTTTGAACTGCTGCATGGTAGGCATTCTGTTGTAGAAAATGGTACTGGAAGATTTTCCTGCCTTGTTTCAGTGGAATGCCTTACTGAAAATAAAGGTACTGTTTTCCTTACGTGTGGCCATCATTGAGTAAAGGCTAAATCACCAAGGAAGAACAGGTGACTTTCTTACAATGTCTCTGCTGGCTAACTGCAATATTAAGCATAATGATTTTCTTGGCTTCCCTCTATCTCTGTTCAGTATTTTCAGCTTAGATTCCATTCTTACAGTTTAGGTGTAGAGAAGACCATATATGACAGTCAAATTTGACCTTCTGTGTTACAGAGCCAAAGAATCTTTCTTACATTCATTGAGTCCATTGTTTTTTACCTAATCAGTAACGTAGCTTCTAGTTGGTGTCAGATCTTGATTTAAAGTCTGTCTCCAACTCCCTTTCTTTCAGTAGTGTTCCTTTATTCATATGAATAGCCTGGTATCAAAAACATGCCTTTTTGCTTGATCTGTTTTAATAATGGGGGTGCAAGTTTAACTGTTGTTTTGCTGCCATTGTTGCAGAGTTGTTCCCTACAGCAAGCAGTAGTGAGTGTTTGGACTTTGAATTAGGAGCACAGCAGCCTCCAGATCACGGTGATTTTCATACATGAAAACCGGCATGACAGAACTGAGACATTGTCTGTGAGAAGGAAGTAAGGACAATCAAAATAAGTAAAACAATGTCTGAGAGGATCAGTCAGATGAAGCTGCACAAAGTAGAGCAAGAGGGATAGGTGAAATTAGCAGTGGTAACAGGTGGGGCTTAGAAATGAAATTCTCTATTTGTGCTTTTAAACAATTTCAGGTTTTTACTGTGGTTATCCTTTTCCATTGCAATTTGCATTTCATAAATTATTCAATTAAATGTGTCAAGTTAAACAACTGAGTTGAAAGAAATCTAACACACAAAAAATAATTAAAATCACTTGAAAAGCAATGCCTCATATTTATCTGTATATGAATGATGAACTGTTATGTCTGTTCAGAAAGAGCCTGATCAAATACATTGAAGGCAATGAAAATCTCCTTTGTTTTTATTTGCATTTGCATGGATATTTCTAACCTCTTGCCGATACAAGGCTGATATTTTTCTAGTGTTCCAGCCCCTTAAAGACAGGATTCTCTGTTGAATTGGTAGAATTAGACTCCTGTGTTTCCTAAGCCACCAAGATTTTTTGAAATAATTATTTTTCTAGTCATGAAAGGGTTTAGCATTTATGGGAACATAATGGGTTGCTGTTTCATCAATTATATCCTTTCTAGAACCTTTGAACTCCAACTTAATGCTCTGTTGTAAAACTGAAGGTAGAATTCAATATGAGGAAATGCTCATTCCATTCAGTTTTTCCAAATGTTTCAGGACAGTATCATTTCACCTTTAATTTTATTTTTTTTTTTCACAAAATTTAGGGTGCACATAAATTCTTTAGCAGACTGGAATGTAATTTCTTTATTGTAGAAATGAAATATCCTTCTGGATTTCATGTAATACAAAACTATTTTATTAACAGCATAGACATTCCAAAATATTGGAGCTTAGTTGAGTTGATTCCTTGTTTATACATGATTATGAGATTTTTTTTTCCTATATGAAGGATAAG
This sequence comes from Trochalopteron elliotii, assembly GCA_024734555.1. Lineage (NCBI taxonomy): Eukaryota > Metazoa > Chordata > Aves > Passeriformes > Leiothrichidae > Trochalopteron > Trochalopteron elliotii. The sequence goes on along the minus strand of JANPWX010000099.1, from coordinate 2,190,563 downwards.
AAAGTAGTAACAGACTTTCAGAGGAATTTTATCTTCCTACAGGGTCACTGTTCATTTATTCTGCCTGTACAACTGTAGGTCCCCCTGGTAATCAGCCTAAGGTTGTGCAAATTCCAGGTGTGCCTTTGCATAAGAATGTTTTAGAAGTTGACAGGATCTCCTGAATAGCTTGGATTTATTTTTGCACTTGCTTGCCAGTTTCCACAGATGTCTGCTGCAACTTTACAGTAAGACTGATCAAACAGCTCCATATGTGGGATGCTGCAAATTGAGGCTATGGGATAAGAGTTCTCTACAGGATCAGCTGTATTTTATCACACTAGGTCATTATCGGGTAACAGACCCCCAGCCCTTGCAGCTGCCCATACCTGACTCTCCCTTTTCATGGTGTTATGCTGAATTTTGTGTATGCCTGTGTATGACATCTTGTGACACTGCAGCAGGACTATGAGTGCAAAGCAGCTATCAGTAACAACTGTCAGAAAACATGGTTATCTTCTACGTCATATGACTGGTTAAATGGACACTGAAGATCCTTGCATTCCCAGTAGCACCAAACCCAATATTTAACTACAAAACATCTTCATAAAAGGCATTCTTATATACACTAGAGGCAGAATAAAATGAACACCATTCCCTGGGAGCATTGATGCACTCTGGTAAGAGGCATTTGGGCTTTAGTGGTACTACAAACAAATCATGCAATCTCTGTGATGTGCATAGTTTGTTCACCAGTAAGACTAACCCTTTTCTACTCTCTTTTTGGTGGTTTGTTTCATCACACCTATAAAACCTCAAGGGTAAATCATAGTAAATAAATAAATAAATACAGTTGAATGATATTATCAGGGGCTTTTCAGCATTTCTGCCATGTAAGTTGTATCAGGAGGCCTAATCTGTTGGATTTGACAGTTTCAGAATACTGTGAGATAATTTGCTCCCAAATGATTTCCAGTACCTGTCTTTTTTTCAGATTCACATTGTTAGTCTGAAGTACAGGTAAATTGCCAGGATGAAATCACAAACCCACTGAATTCAGTGACATTTCTGCACTTTCCAGTAGTGGCAGGATTTCGTTACTGTATTTCTGTCTCTTTTATTTAGTACCTATCTGCTTCTGTGCAGCAGAGTTCAAGTTTGGAGGTACACATTTATCTGACGAACAAATTCTTCAAGTTTTACAGTCTGCTAGACTGTGAGGGCTATATGTTCTTTAAAACAAATGAATAGTCGTGAGTTAGTTTGTTGTTTTAGTCTCCATGTCTTTTCTAAGTACTTACTGGAAACACCATAGATGTTCTTAGTCTAATAATGCCCAGGCCTTGAAGCAGTTCTAACTGAAATCCATAAATCATACTTTACTTCCCTCACTTTTTCTTTCTCTTTTCAAGTCTTTCCCACTCTTATTCCCTGTGGAACATGAAGTCTGTTAATTTATGAAGTATTGTAGAATTTTTTGCAATTGAAAGGGCCTTGAGGGAATCACAATTCATATGTTGGCTGCCCAAATTAGACCACTGAGGCATGAAATTTTTTTCATGATGCTGTGATCAGTATTTACTCTTTTGGGAAAGGTAAGACAGAATACCTACTGCATAGTGCAGAAAAACATTTTTCCTCATTCCTCTAGACAGCCATACTCTGCAGTTCATGAGCTATGATCACAAGCTTGTCAGGTAATCTGACAGCAAATTGTGGGTATTTTCAGTGATACCACTTCAGGTTAAATTCAAATGAAAGAACTCAAGAATACCACAGGGTACCATATAAGTTTGTTTTTGTCATTGTAATGAGTGTCTGGTTAATAAGGTCTTTTGTTAGGTTGTATATTTATGGGTTCACATCTCCACTAGCGTATGTTCTAAATGTAAACATACCTTAAAAATAAATCTGAATGTCTACAATTAACAGATATGTCTAATCTGCTTAAAAGAAAATTCTTTTTCATGTCTGTGAACAACATAGGCTATTGCCAGTATGCCAGACTCTTTCTCTGCTATTGAATGGTTGAGCAAAAATGTCATTCCTGTGCTCCCACTGTTGGAAAGAAATGAACAGGTGGAACACTGAACCATGAATGGTTAAATGAGAGCAGCTGAGACAGTCTTCTGAAAAGCCTGTGTCCTGTAAATTTGCATAGGAAACACAAATCTGAATTACAGGAGAGAGGGGGTAGAATTCCTTTGGAAGTAACCTGCTTCTGGTGCAGCTTATTGGCTGCAAAGAATTGGCTTGGTTTTCCTTAGCTTCTGAGGTCTGTCTCCATCTCTTCATTTTCCCATCCTCATCTGCTGCTTCTCATTATCTGCAGTGAGTTTGTTCAGTTGCCTCTGTGCGCTGCTTATTCTTAGAATGATCTACAGTATGATTTACAGGAAATTGCTGTCAAATCATACCCAGATATAATGAAATTCCATTTTAATATCAAACATAATCTTTTGATATTGCAGTTGCATTTTTCAGACATGTGCTTTGACTCAATGTGAGTAGCCTTTCTTGAGAGAGGTTCCTCGAAGAGTGGAAAGCTGTAGCTGATGAAAAAGAGAGGTCATCACTTCACTGCAGTAATTTATTTTTCCCGGCTTTATTCTAAAACATGGTTGAAATGTAAATAGTTACTTTAAAATGTAATTCTCAAACACATAATTTTTATTGCAGAAACAGAGAACTAAAAGTAGAAATTTGTTGATGGCAAGCAGATAACAGGATCTCAGGATATGTCTGACAGCTGTAGTAAGCAGCATCATCAAATTTACTACCAGTAGCAAGAGACTAATGGGTATTTTTTGGTAAAAGGGGAGAGGGTGCAATCTTTCATACCTTGGTTTATGCATGCAGAATATGTACTACTTCATTTACAGCCAAGAAACTAAAACTAAGAACAGTATCACTTTAATGGCCCATCTCTGTCATACCTTATGTAAATAGTTAATTTCCTGGGTTTGGCTTTTCTTTTTGTCTTTCCTGAAAGCTGTCTTTCACCTTATTCAGTGATTTTTTGGGGTTTTTTTTTGTTTGTTTTGTTTTGTTTTGTTTTGTTTGTGGTTTTTTTTTTTTTTTGGTTTTTTTGGGGGTTTTTTTTGGTTTGTTTTGGTTTGGTTTGGGTTTTTTTGAGTTTTTTTTGTATCCTCAATAATCTTTTGCTGAAAGTGTGAAGACTATGAAAGATTTTATTCATCTGTGTACAAAACTACCTGTATGCATTATTTATTACTTTTTCAAAGGAAGAGATATAGTCCTGTGTCAGAGGGAGTTCTGGAAAGCAAATTGTTTTCCTCAGGAACACACACATACCCAAATGAGAGATATCAAAAACATCCTTGTAAGAATGTAGAACCAGTGAAATGACTCTTGGCAGATGATGAAAATCAAATAGATGTATATGATGTACAAAACTGTGTGTGTGTGCATGTGCTTGTTTATGTAAATTGCATACAGTAACCCAGAAGGTGAACAAAGTTCTGGACTTGATAAGAATTTTCTGTTGTGCTGTAAACTCTCTGAGACTTTCCCAGAATTATCGTTTTCATTGCCAAGTTTTGAAGCACTTGAGGAAAAAAAAATATTCTGGCCATTTTTGAGTACTAAGATAATGCAGCAATAATTTAACTGTTAAATCATACACATGTGTAACAACTTGGTAACACAAACAGGTGGAACTATTAACATAAACTGTACAGTGAGGTAGGCCTAAAGATGTTCTTTTGAACATTACAGTATTTGTTGTTTGATGAGTGTGCATTTGTGTACTACAGGACTGCACAAGACCATTCTTGCTCCTGCTCATCAATAGCTCAGTGTTCCAAGACTGGTCAAACCACCTTGTGCACTGCAAATTTTCTTGAGTCCATTGCCTTGAGAAGAGCCTTAATGACATCAGTCAGCTAAAGATTTTGCCAAGGTTGCACACATTCTGATGCCTGTGCATCCTGGTATGTTTTTTTTGTAAATAACCTGAGATGATTTTACTGTTAGAAGAACAATTAATGTCCGATAGGAAGGGACACTATATATTATTGCATAGGTGAAAGGTTTTGGGGTTTTTTTTAAATTCTTGTGATTATTTGATACTGTTTCCAGGTTTTGGAATGTTAATTTCTTTGTGTCCCCCTTGCCACTCATGTATATATATTTAGTACTTTTTTTTTGCAGTATATATTCTGTATTTTCTATTAGTTGTGATTAATCAGTTTTAGTTGTTTTTCAGTCATTGCAGAGTATATGGCAGAAAAACATCTATGAAGAATAGACTGTAGGAGGCTTGTGATATGTATTGTGTTTGTGTTGCCTTTCCTCTGGAGTGGTGCTGGTCATCCATCAGGTTGCAAGGAGTGATGTTGGGTGGTGTCCTCCAAAGGCCTTTCTTTATCACCTGTCTGGCAGAGGTGCAGTCTGCTCTACCAAGAGTGCTTGTGACACTGAAATATGCATTTGGTGTCCAACTAGTATACCCAATTGTTCCTGCTTGTGAAGGCAATGTGGGGCCTGAAAACTTAAATAGAAGCATTAAAGTTTGAAAAAGCCTTTTTATCACAAAAATATTGCTCCTCATCTGCTGTCTCTTTGGTAATCTCTAATGTCCAAAATAGATTTGAGAGAAGTAAATCTGAAACATTCATGAGCTGTGGTAGTTTTGCTTTTAGAGGGGTACGCTGTTCTCTCTGTTAAATCCACCTGGACCTTCATTATAGACAACAGTGCAAAACCTTAAGAGACCTGGGGAAAGCTTGGCAAAGTTTGTTTGCAAGTAACCTGAACAATTAGTGGATTTTGATCTTCCACATTTGCTGAAGCTGCGTGTTATATCTGTAGTGTCAGAAGTACCATGCAAGAGAGCTGTTACTATTTTTGTATTACAAGGATGATACAAAAATTGAACTCTGGATAAAATACTTGCGGTGACAGCTAAAAATGGTTCTTGTTTCTTCTTCCTTTTCTCCCTGTTTTTGATATATATCTCAGGTATTCATAAGTGACCAAATATTAATGAACTGACTACATACATTGATTTGCAAAAAATTTGCTTATCTGCAGACATTTATAGACAAGTCAGAGGGGATACACATAAACCTTTCTCTTCCTCCATCCCCACAAATCTATTCTCATTTGATGAAGTGACTCATAGGAAAAGTTGTTCTGGGATTACCTTTATCAGTCAAACCTTTTTTGAAATTCTTGTCTGATTTTAAAAATGAAGCAACCCAAGTTTTGACTTTTCAAGAAATTCATTGTAATGTGTTAGTCTTCAAGTTATTCTGGAGTGTTAAATAATAAAATGGTGATTAACAGACCTCAGATAATGAAACAGTTGACCTGTGCCCCAGAGGGCTGGTTAAATTCAGCTTTGCTTTCAAGAGTGCAGGATGCTGGCCTGTTTCTGGATCTTGAAGACTGCCTTGATATGAATCACTGTTCACTGGCAGTAGAATCACTTAAGGACATGTAAGAACTAGGGAACTGATGAAATAAATTCAGTAGGTTTTCTGTGCTATGCTGGACCTGTTGGAGGAAGAAACAATGACCTTTACCATGAATACTGTAGGTAAAATGTGCATACTTACTTCTGGGAGGAAGATACCTGGTTCAAATTGGAGTTGAGGAGAGGCTTTTTAAAAAAAAGAAAGAATAAAGGCTGTTGAAGCAAGGCTGTTTTGTGGCAGGGAGAACCAAAGTAAAGTTTAAATTAAAGAGAACATGATGGGAGGGAAGGAAACAGACCACTGATACAGAGGGGTTTGGCTGGAGGTGTTTCATTCTTAATTACTGAGACAGTCACAGTAACCAAGTCACAGTTTAACAGTCCTACCCCCAGTAGTCACCTTCCCTGTTACAGGAAGCAACTTGTACTTTCCCTAATACTGATTGTTACTACTATGGTTGTCTTTATTTATAAATTGCACTGTCAGTATTGGGGGGTTTATTACAGCTTTCTTTTCTGCCTCTCTTCTCACCATTCATTCCTCCCATTTGGAAGAATGTATCCAGGAGGCAGTGGCTGAGCCCTTAATGGTTTGTCATCCTCAAATCTATGTGTGTTTCTTTCTTGGCTGCTTCTTCCTTACCTGCTTTGCAGGACTCAGTATCAGTTTGGTTTTGCCTGCTATTCTCCTTGTTTCAGACTTTGGAATGGACTTCAGGCTGGCCCAGAACTTCCATGTTGGAGTTTCTTCTTCTTTCCATGCTGCCTTTCTTCCCAAGATTAACACTTCTGCAGTGAAGGGAATGTGGGGCATGAGTGCACTGGTTTTTAAGTCTCCTGTTATGTAGTTGCATAGAAAAGGCAGACAAAGACCTGCATTACTCTGCTTTGTATGGTGTGTACTGATGAAAATTAAGCTAATTAACTCTACTTCCTCATTTTCTCCTTATTTCTTTGCTCCTTTCTAGTCCCTCCATAAGCCTGGCATCTGCAGAATGCCAAAGCCCCCCAGAGTATTTAAATTCCTGTATATGTTCTCTTCAGTTTTTAGCAAGGTGTTCATCCTAGCTCTTGGAATTTTAAACACAAATAGAAGGATGATGAGAAGTACTAAGTGTTGCGTACTTCAAAGAATTAGAATACAGTATTAGAGTAAGTGTCTTAATAAGTAGGGCTGTGAGTTCAACAAAATGCTTAGTAGATATATGGATCATTGCCATAATTTTTATCCAAATGTTAGATAGATATTTCCTGGTACTTTGTTTTCTCCAGATGTTTCTGAGGCTGTAGTTTCCTACAGCTCATTTAATATTCTATTGTGTGATATTAAAAATGAATGGAAAGAAGATTTGGAATTTTACGTATTTTCTGAGCACTGGCAAATTGTTAGAGGATATAAACTCTTCTTAGCTGCTCTGGAATTTAAAGTAAAAGTAAGAACTAGATTGAACAGGGTTTTAGTTTTTGGGTTGATTTTTCTTACTTCTGAAATGTCTATGTAATGATAACAGATTTTCTCCAGTCAGAATGATACAAAATAATGTTAGTATGTAAGTAGAGAGTAACTGCTTTGGTTAAATTACACAGAGTTTAATGACTCCAGGAAATTCATTGCCTTTGTTTACTTTCTGTGTTTGTAACTGTGTCTTCAAATAGTCAGTGCTTAATATTTGATAATGTGACTACTCAATGTGTAACTTAAATAGTATTTTACAGTATTGCCTGACAGCTCCAGCCAGTATTTAGTTCTCTTCATAATAAACAGGGATTTCTGGAGAGCTATGTGATTTGAAGAAAAGGCTCAGTTATCAAACATTAAAATATTGAAAGGAGAAACCTTTCTTGAAAAGTAAAATACTAATAGTTTGCTTGAATAACCATTAGTTAAACCTGCAGAATGCAATTCTGTCTCATAGCAGAATAATTCCAAATGGGACAATAATAATCTTTCTCCTCATGGCCTTATTACTTGAATGAAATATGCTTGTTAACTTACACAGGTGGAATAAATACAGGATAATCACAGGATGTGTGATGGCTCTAATCTAGACTGACAAACAGTTGTCTTGGTTATGAACACAAATATAGAAATTTGGAGGTAGCTGTCTTAGGTACTGGAATTATATGAACTCTGCAAAGCGATTTTCCTGAGGTATTAATTACTATCTGATTTAGATTTTATACATATTTTAAACAAAAATTGTTTCTGGCCATGCTGGTTTTATTTGAGATCCCACTGGTATAACTCTAATCACAATTTAATAGATGTGCATATTTGGATGTGGGCTAATGCAAGCCCTTTCTTCTGTTAAATGTGTGAAAAGCTTCCTAATCTACCTGTGTGGACAGAAGGTGGCTGATGTTTCCTTTTAACTGTCTTCTCACAAAATTGTTGTTGCGTGCCTTGGGAGTGATTATTGCTGGTAGTGCTGGATGTAACATCCCAGAAGTTCAATGTCTTTGAATTGCTGCTGCATTTTTGTTAAAAGTATTTCTGAAAGGTTTAATATATAGATTGTTGCTGCTAAATTGCTGTTCATTTAAAAGACTTAGAGTTAGTTCATTGCCTAGAAGAGCCAGTAAGTGTAATTTAAATAACTATCAACCTGCTTCTTTTCATTCTAACTTGCCCAAAATGGAAAAATAACATGCATTCTAAAGTGCTTTAAACTGTCTGTATATGCATTTAATATGTTGGTACTAGGAACATGTGTTTTTCAAGATACGTATATCCTGAAGTTAAATTAAGCTTATTTTTTTTAATATATCCCTATATATTAAGTAACTTGTTGTTTAATAGAACATTTATTCTTACAAGTGACATACCAGTTACATATTTTCATTAGTTAGCTTAAGTAGCATTTTTTATATATATGTATTTGGTATTTTTTAAAAGCTTTCTCTGAGCATTTGAAAATGCACAGGTTCCTCAGCAGCCAATGGAATCTGTTATTTTCATTTTTGGATCTCAATATTTATTCTCTGGCCATAGTTCTTGTGTTCTAAGGAGGTGAGATAGCTCTACCCTGGGGACGTGACCTTTGTAGTCCAAGCAGGTCTAACATTAAATGATTATGGCAGCTTCCTCTTTCCAAAGAATGAAGTATCCTGTTCACACAGTTCTCCAAGTCCCAGGGGCAGGAAAAGCTAACAGCCCTAATCAGTAGTAAAACCTCAGACTTTTGTGTGGCAAATCAGGGTTAAGAAAAGAATGTTAAAAGAACCATATTTTTGAATTGTATTTAAAAAAAAAAATAAAAGCCTCACCCAGAAAACAGGATACTACAAATTTGCTCCAACAACCTGTTCTAGTAGGTCTTAATACCCGTACCGTAGTGTTGTATTGTAAATCATGAATTTTATCCTTCTTTCTGGAAGGGGATTAGTAAATTACAGACTTGTCATTTGTTTTGTTTATGTTTCGATAAAATATACTGTATTTGGGAAGACACAGCCTCTCATGTAAAAAGTGAGAGTTTGCAAAGACCTACTGGTAAATTTCAGAATCTCAACAAACCCGTGATTAAAGTTTTAATGACTATAGCTAGTAAAACTGTATATCCTAAGTGAACTCTTATTTGTGAGAGTTCAGATTGTTGCATTAGTGAGTGATGAAAACTTACTTTTCTGAATGCTACTAAAAATAGTTCTTCATAAAGAAGCTGTAGTGGGATGTGCTAGTATGTTTAATAAACAAATTTTCATTTGATACGTTATTTTTAGCTATTCTAAATGCAATAGCTGTTGGCAGTCAGCACTGAGAGCTTGTAATTTATCATACAGTGAGCTGAAATGGGCCTGTTACAAACTGGAAAAAAGATACCATACCTGGGTAACTTCCTGAAGTCATTGCAGTAAGTCAGGGAGAACAAAACCGGAGTCACAAATGAACAGAGCGAAGCTGGATGTGTGGGTACTATTATAACAGAAATGCATGTGTATTCATATATCAAATTGTAAATAGCATTTTTTCAGATTAAAAATAGTCTTCTGCCATTTGTCCATGCTGAAATAAGAGTTTGGGAGAAGTTGTAGGTGTGGGATTATTTTTTTTAAATTTTTTCTGCACAGCCTTCATAACTGTCTTCTGCAGTGCCTGTAGACTGAACTTTTCTTATACTTGAATTCATTACCTTCATTACTGTTCTTTTATGCTTAGGCTTAAATCAATTAGGCAGCTCTCCTACTCATTTGCTGTGATCCCAGAAGGGAGGGAAAACTTGCTCTCTTGGGCTGTATTTTTTCTTGTGGAACGTAAAGCAATTATGTTTCTTAGTCTTTGTCTGTTCCAGACACTATATTTTCCATGAAAATATTTCTCCCCAAAGAGACTAAAGAAAAAAGTTGGGCTTTTTTTCCTCTCCTTTGAGTTCTAGTATAAAATGTCATGCTAGTGATTCTGTGGGACTCTTTGAGTTCTAACATATAATTAGACACTCTACACTTTGCCTCCATGAGTTTGTAATGTTCAAGAGAAGTCAGTCAAGATAATCTTTATTGATAATAATCTCCCATATATTTTACAGCTTTGTTATAGTAATAATAATGGCTTTTTATTCCTGAGCTCTTTCATGAATTTTGAAGCCACCATTAATAACCTTTTCTCACCTGTATTTTTGTAGAGGGCAAAAATGCTCAAGTCCTCTGTGGAGCCAAGCTGAGTTACATTTAAGATTCCTCTAGCTTTTTCATTTGAGCAAAATGATGTGCACCTTCTGAAGTCTGATTTGGCTTCTCTTCTTTCAGTTAAAATTGTTGGTATGTGAATGGATGGCATGTGTCACAAAGCTATGTAAGTCAATTATTTGATCAAACTAAGATTTCCTGTTGTAAAACAGCAGTTAAAACATTCAAAATCTGGTGAGATTAGTATATTTGAGAATCAGCAGAAGGTGAAAAAGATTATGGGACCCAAGTGAAATAGTAATTTATTGTAACTGCTACAGTGCATTGATTAGTTCCAATTTCCATTTTAAATATGCATGAAAAAGATGGGAAATAATGTCCTGTGGGGCTGGGTATTGCAGTGGTTGCCTTCAAGGACTGCTGACAGTTTCTATGAACACCCAGACTGTGAAGTTCAGGATTTCTACCAGCCACTTAGTGGTCTGAGGGGACGGGGTGGTAGGAGACAGTTCTTTGTGTAGGGCCAGCAGGGACTGTGTATGCATCATACCTTGCCATGATTGCCCCCTCTTCATAAATTGCAAATTAAGACAGAAATTACAGTGGCATTACCTAGTCTTTTCCCTTCCTCTCTTTCTCTTTGTAGGAACAGCAAGAAATTGTTATTTTAAAATATTTACACAGTTCTTCAGTTGTACGGTAACTCGTAAGAGTCCTGTGAAATTGTGGATATAGGTTTCCCACGTGGAAGGGAGGGTGTACTGTGCAGGCTGTAGAGCAGAGGAGTTTGTTCACACTCTGAACTAGCTGAGCTAGTTTAGGTGCTAGAATTAATCAGTGTGTGGCAGTATGTTTTTCCCTAGGGAATAACTTAGCCTGTTTCTGGGCAGGATAAAGTACCCTGCATAAGGCTTCCTGATGTTGCAACTAGAAAAATGGGAATAGTAATATGGGTGGGTGTAATATGACCACAAGATTTGGGTATGTATGGGATCCTTCAAGAGTCTGAAAGCTGCAGTAACTTACTTTAAAACTGGCTTATGGCTTGTGATTGATCAGCAGTTCTGATTATCAGGATTAATTAAGTTATTGTATTAGGTAAGAAATAATGTGGCTTTTAAGAAATACTAATTCTCCAGAATCCTAATTAACCCACTGCTTATCTCCTGTTACCTGCAGCCTTTCTTGCTAGAAAGATATTACAGTGGCAAAACTAGTAAAAAATAGTAGTTTTGAAATAGTAGTTTGAAATGTTTCTTTCCAAGTTTGTTTTGGTAACTACCATGCCACCTCACATGCTCTATCAGCAGCTCAAACTTTGAGGAATCTTAAGGAGCTGTTAATTATCTGAAGTAATTCTTGAGTAATAATTTACAGCTGAGTAATTTTCAAGGCATGATAGCATGTTCTTCTTTGGACATGTTACAGACTTTTTTCTTATTTCACATAAGCTTTACATCACGCACGTTTTCTTTTGAGGAGGAAATAACTCTACATTACTGTGCATTAGAATCAATATTGTTAATTATGTTGCTTCTTTGGTATAACAGCATGATTAACATTGACTTGGTTTTGTGATTTACGAATGAGTTTAATTTTGTGTGACTTCTTAAAAACTCTTTTGTTATAACTTGTATTTCAAGGATACTTCCAATTTAGTGGCAAATGAGATAATAGTAAAATGAGATTAGTGTTTTCTGTGTGTCTTAAATTCTGCTGGACAAACTACAAACTCCAGGGCAGAAAAGCAGACATCACCAGATATGTTGTTGGTTTGTAGAAGCTTCATAGTTCAGGACTCTTGACCTGCTTGAAGCTCAAGTCAGAGAAACTTGCTGAACATAGCTGGTGTCATTACGTAGCATCAGATAGTGTGTGTGCCTTCCTGGAGAGAGTGTTTTTTGTGAAGTGTTGGGATTTTTCAGTTTCTCTTCATGTTTTGATAGTGGTTGCAGCCTTCAGTTTGTTGGAATACATATCATTGTATGAAAAGTGCATCTTTCTTGTTTGCTTGTTTGGGCTAATGTTGTCAGTAGGTATTGGTGGTCGGTTTGATTATTTTTTTTCCATCCAGCATTCATAATTCAATCATTATACATTTTCTGTGAGCTTTTGAGCATTCATAGTGCACATACCCTATTTCATGGTCAGGTGGAGCATGAGTTCTGGTAAGGGTTTGAGAGCCAAGTCTCTCTGCCATTATCTTTGTGTCAAAGGACGTGGCAAGTTGTCATCTCTCCCTTCTTCTGTCTTCTGTTTTTCACTCCTTGTGCTCCTCAGCTGTTGCAGGGCTCATTTTCTTGTGCCATATAATGTGTTGACAGCAAGACACTGTGCTGAAAGAGAAACTGCCCAGTTTCTAGTGTCATGCTGAGGAAGTGAGAGGTGGAGACAGCTTCAGGTCATTTACCTGATAAATCTGTGCCTGGTCTCTTCTACCAGAGTTGCTAATAACCCCTTGGGTGGGTGCTGCTATGAGAACCATCCACTGATGTCTCCCTGCAAAATACATATGACAAGTAGCAGATGTAGGGAGGAAGAGAAAGCACAGACTGACTGTGCTGGGCTTCATGTTGTTTTAAAAGAAATAAATGTAAGTATTTGTGTAAAACAAGCTAAGCAAATAAATGTCACATTGCTCTCAAATCTTTCTATTAGTTAATGTCTAAAGAGTTGAAAGAAGCTGTTACAGATTAGTGCTTGCCCACTCAAGATGAATGGTTTAACTCACATGGGAAGGCAGAAAAGTCTCACTGTCACACCTCTAAAAGTAACCTTCAGACTTCTGCTTTTTTTCTTTCCTCTCCTCCTGGGGAACTTGGGAGAAGTAAAATGGGTTGTCACTATTTTTTTCTAATGTGACTAATAATATTCTTTGTTTTATTTCCTTTGCCTAGGGTGTTTATGTACGGGATGCACCTTTGAAGGAGATTAAGGTGTTCAACGCCCGGCGATTTGTAGCCCTTTTCAGCGTGGTGAATGCCACGAAGCGGGACGCCGGCAACTACCGCTGCATGATCCGCACGGAGGGAGGAGTTGGTGTGTCCAACTATGCAGAGCTGATAGTCAAAGGTACTTCACCATACAAATCAGTATTTGCAGGCTCCGTGTCTGGAATCAGGGCTTGCAGTTGCTAATGCAGTAGGAATGTCACCTGTAGCCTGTTAGACTTGATAAGAGGTTCAGTAAATAGATTTTGCTTATGTAAATCTTCAGAGTCTATCCAGCTGTAACAAGGGAGTGACAGAAGAAACTAGGGCTAATTAACTAGGTACTTGTTGAATGGTGTTTTAAATATTTCCCCAAAATGCACTGTTTAGACCTATACGTCTTTACAAGCTTATACTTAAAATATGAACATAATAATGGCTACTTGCCTCTGTTGTGGAGATTGTATTCTAAAAATATACTTACTACAAAATATGCAAGATTTACATTAAAGTGAACACATAAAATACACATATTTCCATCTGTGGAAAGATGTTTTTAAAACCTTTGGCAAACACTTAGATGTAAGTACAATGGGGAATAGTGTGTCACCAGTAGAAGAAGATGCAAGAAAGCCATAATGAAGAATAAACCATTTTCCAAAAGCAAGAATAGGGTTTTAGTGAACATGTTGTAGAGAAAGTGAAGAAAAACAGGACAAGAGAAGGATGGTGGAAATAACCAGGGTATGAAGATAACAAAACAGAACAAATTGTAGCATGAAAACATAGAAGAGCTATTTGAATGGACAGATGAAAAAAGAAACAAACAGAGTGGGTGAGATGAGAATATAATTATCAAGCATGGTGGAAAAAATGAGGTTATTTTGGTCCAAGCATGAAAAGAAAATAAAGTAGGTGGCCTAAAACAGATACATATGAAAGTCAGCAAAGAAAGAGAGTGTGGACTGTAACCCCAGTAGGAATGATTAAGCATCTTTCAGACCTAACACCAGTGAAAACAAAGAGGAATGAACGCTGCCTGAAGGAGGCAGAGGGAGTTACTGCATCAGTGATGAGAGGTACAGGAAACCAAAGGAGTTAATTTCTTCTCAGTCTCTTTGATTCAGGGTGTTTTAATTTATTAGTGCTCCTTTTGAGTTGCAATAGATGAAATTATGAAGCGTATCATTAAAGCATTTGTGCTTACCCAGATTCTTTCAGAAAATTTGCACTGGGCACGGTGAGCAAGTGGATAGCCTTAGGGTGTAATCCCATTAACTACTTGTAGAGTGGCTAAGTAATTATGGTAATCCCCATTGCCTGTGTTGGAGCTTTTATGAGACCACCTGCAGGTTATTCCTTCTGACCTGAAAAGACTCATTTTAAACATTGTAAAACGTTAGATGACTGTACTGAACAGCAGCATTAGGGGCTAATTAATAAATACACTTTCTTACTGATGACATATAATTAAGACATTTTATTTCTTAATTTTTTAGCACATTTTCTGCAATGTCAGTTAGCAGACTTCAAAGATAACGGGTTGATTTCAGTGCACCTATACTTTTTTTTAATCCATTACCATCCATAAATCATGAAGAATGTACATGTGCCCACACTGCTTGTAATGTTTAGGATACTTGGGAATTGCTGCTGGCTTAATAATAGAATGTGTAAAAACAGTGGAATAATTACTCCCCCCTCTTCATTACAAACAATGGATTTAATTCTCTTCTCATTTATGCTGGTGTAACTAAACTGACTTACAAGGAATTTCCTTGGAATTACATTGCTGGAATGACAGGAGAGTCAAATAGAGCATTTGTAAGTTACAGAGAATCAGTTCATCACATTTATCATGCTATGTTTCATTCTGGTTACTGAACCTGTAACTCAAGTTGCAAAAAGTTCTGCACTGGAAAAGGGCTTTTTTCAAAATATATTTGCTTTTAAGTAGAGATGTTCGCACAGTAGAGTCGTTAGAACTTGGTACAACGTTCATTCTGCTTCACCGTAGACAAAGTTTCACTAAATAGGAACTTACTCTTAAGTAGATTCCAATTATGTGTGTAGAGATCTTTAAGCTTTGTAGTGCTGTTGTGGCATGATGTTGTGTGGCACTGGAGACCAGGTACCAGAACTCTTGAAAAGAGCAGAGAAGGGCTGCTAGTTTCAGGTGCTACAAATCAAACCTTGCAATCACAAAGGAATGAAATCTTGAAAATGAAAGACCTGTAAGAAACTTCCAGGTGTTCTTATTCTCTTCTTTTTTTTGTCTTCTTTTTTTACCTGAGTGAGCATGTTTCAGCTGTATGGAGTGGGAGGAAATTGCAATTAAAGACCTGTCAGTTCTGTTATTAAATAATTGTAAACAAGACTATTGTCTAGTTAATGAGAAAAAGCTTGTCAGTAGACAGTTAGTCTGGCCTTAAAAAGGGGGGGGGAAGAAATGGATTTTTTTGAAAACTTGTTTGTGGTAGCTTGTATGCCTTTTAGAGGATGGTGAAATAAAGTATTGATTGTTCTATTTAAATAAATCCTGAAGGGGAGGTTTTCAATTTGCCTGAGTGTTTGTTCTGATAAGAAAGGCTGAAAAGACAAGTGCCATGTCATTGTATGTGTTCAAACTGCACAGTATTCTCATCTAAGTTTGTCAGAGAATTGGATTGAAATGTCACTTATCTAATGGGAGACATGAAATTGGCCTTGTCAGATAACCCACTTATTGTAAAAAACATCAGCTCGTATCTAATAGATGACATAAAAGTAATCAAACATTGAGCAAAAGGAAAATAGTCAGGCGGAATTGATTAAATGTATTTGGTGAAGTAAATTGGAGTTCTACATACAATCCCGAGGTTGAAGTTTTCTAATAGTGGGCAGATCCAACACAGATTAGATTTAGGAGAGCAGAATGAGCCTGTCTAGCAGACATCAGATTATTACAGAGTTCAGACTGCTTATTGAGTTCAAACAAGGTAAACCTAGGTGTCAAATTGGTTAAAAGGAGTTTGGTTAGGTTTTTAAGCAAGGGCACAGAAAGGTAGCCATCTGTAATGTTGGCAGCTTAAATGTCTGCATTTTCCAAATGGAAAATTTAACACTGGGAACAGAACCAAACCTCTTCAGGACCTCTAGAGCAAAGAATTCATTCTGGAGAGCAAAGTCATTTTGACAACAATACATAATAAGAAAATATCAACAATTACTTATTTGTGGTATCAGTTGTTCTCATACTTCAAATATACACAGATACTTGGCATCTGTTTTTGCTTTCGCCAACTAACCTTTCATGCTGGATCCATCACTGTCTGTACCCCTTTATTTACCAACAGTACTGGCATTAGAACTTATTTTTATTGTTGCCTAACAATTCCTGTAATGAAGTCCAGTTTCACGTGCTTGTTTTTTGGCAAACTGACTGGAGACTTCTGTTTTTCAGTGTGGGTGTGTGTCTCAGCCTGGAAGTGTTGAGAAAACTTGCGGCTAGAAGAGCTGATACAGTTCATCCATCTTAGCGAATTTGCCATAGGAAAGTACTAAAGGCTCTGGACTTTGAAGCAGTAATATTTTTTCAGGAGGGCACTAGTTATGTCAAGAATGATGTTTTTCTCTTCCTGTGAAAATCTGTTCTCAAATATAGTTAGTTAACAAACTACTAAATAAAACTCAACAAGACCCTGAGACTTCTTCAAGTTCATCTTTCAAATTCCCCCAAAAATCTAGATACAGTGCATGGAATTTAATTGCAAGCAGGGATCTTACCTCCTCTGGGGCAGGCTGGATCCAGGCACAGGGATCAACACCTATGAGCTTACCATTTGTGTGCTTTTAGTATACAATCCTTCATCTTGCTGAATCCTTGTACTTTGAGAGTAAAATGGATGGATGGATTAATGATGTGGATAGTGAGGAGTGTGAGAACAAGATGCTGCATACCCAGATGTGGTTGTTTGTGCTGGGACTGAAAGGAAAGGCAAACTGGGAGGTGTTTTGAAATGAGAGGGAAGGCAGATGAAAGTTGGGACTACACAAGTACTAAAAGCTGGGGAGAAAGACATGGGGGTGCTGGTCAACAGCTGGCTGAACCTGAGCTGGCATGCGTCTGGGTGACCAAGAAGGGCAGTGGCTCCCTGGCCTGTGTGTGGGCAGCAGGACCAGGGCAGTGATTGTCCCTCCTGTACTTGGCACTGGTGAGGCCACACCTTGAATGCTGTTTCCTGTCACTGCTGGAAAGACACTGGGGTGCTCACTCTCTGGAGTGAGTCCAGAGAAGGGCAAGGAGCTGGTGAAGAGTCTGGAGAGTTGGTCAGGAGCAGCTGAGTGTGCTGAGGGTGTTCAGTCTGGAAAAAAAAGATGCAGAAAACCCCTTATTGCTCTCTACAGCTGCCTGATAGGAGGTTGTAGCCAGGTGGGGGTCAGCCTCTTCTTCCAAACTACAAGGGACAGGACAAGAGCTCATAGCCTCCAGCTTTGCCAGGGAGATTTGGGTTGGACATCAGGAAGAATGGTTAAGCATTGGAATGGGCTGCCCAGGGAGGTGCTGGGGTCCCCAGCCCTGAAAATATTCGCTTAGTGTCATGGCTTAGTTGGCATCTTGGTCAAAGGTTGAATTCAATTATCTTGGAGGTTTTTTCCAGCATGACTATGATTTTGTGACAAAGAGGGGAAGGTAAACATATACACATTGATGCTTTTGCAAAAAGTCAGGAAGTAGATTTTGTCATTTTTCAAGATAGTGCTTCGAAGCTGCAGAGAAGAAATGTCTATTTTTGTCTTCTTTAACTTACTTAAGTCTTAGAGATTTACATTATCTCCAGTGGCATCTCAGTGTGATGCCTTTACCCTCCCAATTTAAATTTTAAAAGAATTGCAAAGTAAAAGATGTTAAGGTGTTGTAGAAAATGTTTGGAAAATCTGTATAATTTAAGTACAAAGCAGTTTAAAGGAAGGAGTTGCAGTTTCAAGTGTATTTTCAATTAATAAAAAGTGCATAAGAATAAATAGTTTACATTCATGTATGGCTGCATTTGTTTTTATTCTCTGCGTAAGGATAAAGTGTGTTTGTATCCTCTGCAGAAGGATCTTTATCATAAAGTCTGTCTTTTTTTCATGTTTAATATAAATGATCCATTTATATAGGGTGACCTGAGAGCACCTGCTTAAAGCTTTCTGTCACCTGTAGACCTCTGGCTTTGTAAGGTAGCCACTATTTCCTTTCCCTAAGGGATTGTGCCCCCTGTCACTTGTCAGAGAATTCAGGAGGAGGTCACATGTCTGTTCAAAGTCTAAAAGGCATAAAATTTGAAATATGGATCCACTTACCTTCTTTTTTTTCAGTTAATATTCTGTTTTAAAAACATAATTTAAAAAGGCTTCACAGTACTGAATAGTTTTGCTTACTAGCTTCAGGAGGAGATCTGTAAGGAAGAACTCCTCTTTAAGCTAAGTGATTGTACTAAATAGCCACGACTACAAACCTGTTTCTGCTGTCAGTTGAAAATCCTTCCTTGAACATAAAGGGCCCCAAAATATCAAGTCTGTAGTACTATTTAGTAAAGGTATTAATTTGCATGTTATTTAGTTGACACTACCTCAGTGGCTGCCATCAAAACTGCTTTTAGTGAAGGACAGTAGTACTGCAGTGTGGTACTTACCTAAGTGATTCAAACTCCTCAGCATACTAAAAATACTAAATCGTTCTGTTGAAAAAAAAAAAAAAGAATATATTTCAGCCTTCAGTTGTGAAATCAGTTCATTGTATTTGGATATACAGTGCTTGTATTACAGTATCTGCTTAATTGAATCTCATGTTTTTAACCCGTCACTTAGCATGAGCATCGTATTTGTAATGAAAGGTTGGTTTTAGGTAGTCTCCATCTCTGGTAAGAAAGTAACTTTTGGTATTAAACCGCATTAATAGTATGAAATTGCAGTATATGCTGGCTTTGCTGAATTAATGTAACTTGAATTAACCTTTTTCATTGTGGTCCTGGAGAAATGAAAAACATGCCCTGAGGTATAAAAAGACAATAAAATACTCTCTGTTTCAAGCACTTGTAATATTTGGAATGAATTGGTGTAACCACTAACCTTAGTGACCTAACTCCTGAGTTTGCATTTTGAATGGCACTTCAACAGCCTTTAGTAGCATTTGAAACTTGAAAGTAATTAACTGTGCTTTCAGCATGGCTAAGTAAATGCCTTAGGATGCTTTATAAAAGTTCCATTTCATGTCTTGGTTCACAAAACAGCCTAATGATTTAAATCGATACTAAATCATTTTGAGTAGAGTCAGAACTGTTTCCAGACATACTATCACTGTATGAAGCCATAGTTTATATATATAGGAAGCATAGTTTCAATAAAACTAGAGTATGTGTCTAACTCAACAATGATATCAGTTTGCCATATATTGCTATTGACAAAACAATGCTTTCACTGCTGATTTGAAAATCTAAACAATGCTCTTTATATCCTGGAATCTGCCACAATATATTAAGCTATTTTTTATGTCTATTCCAGTTAGTGATGCTTAATAGATATCTTTGGAGATGTTCTGGTTTGTTGCCCTTTGTATTGTGTTTTTCATGATAGTAATTATTTAGTTTTGTTAAGATGAACACACGCAGTGATGACACCTGTGTTTGCTGGTTTGTAGTGTTGTATTTCAGCAATTGCTAACAGATTGCACAGATCGAAGCTTGCATACAAGTGTACCCTGCTAATTAGATACACCATCTATCTGAGGCACAACTAATCTTCAGTGTAATTCGTGCTCTGAGTTACTCTTTCTATAAATGAAAAAAGGTAGCACACTGTAGGATAATTACATGTTTGTTAAAATAGCAATTCTGCTATTCCTCAGGAAATACTGAATGCTTCTCAGAGATCCTTTCTCCCTTCTGCTTCATTCTTTATGTTCTTTGCTTTAACTGTGACTTTGAAGACCATGACAAAATGATGAAATACATAAATCCAACTTCTTGTCTGTTTGACTACCTGTATCTCAACACAGAGAGAAACGGTTAGCAGAAGAGGATAAATCTGATTCTAAAGCTTAGAGAAGACAGATGTCCTACATTCATTGCATATTCTGTGTAGCCTTAAGAAGGTGGCAGTGTTTGCTGATAGATATGTTAGGAATATTGGATCAAACAGTGCCTTATTACCGTGGCTTGATTTCATTCTACATGAATATATTTAACCAACAGGAAGGCAATTTTTTTGCAGATATGATGCATGAAGCAGCAGAGTAATTTAACCAGTAGGGAAAAAAGAATTTTTTTTTTACCTTTAAAAAAGGATGATGTCTGCAAATTATTTCTGCGGTCTAATTTAAAATAAGATGCCCATCACATAGTAAATTAAAGTGGGTTTAAAATTTGGTCAGTTTTGAAATCTTTAGAATCCAGACTATCAGGATATCACATGCATGCTTGCTCTAATGTACAGAGTACCATTTTTGTGTGGTAGTTAGTGAAAATAGCCATTACATGAAGTAGAAACAGACCTTTAGTAAAAAATCCCCAGCTCAAGAAATCTCCTAGCTTTCATTGAGAAGCTCTTTAATTTTAATCGAAGTACATAACTTGAAAAATTACTGTACTTACTCTGCTTACACAGAAGTCTGAAAATATGAAGACTGAGTAGTTAAGTACATGAAAAATAATTAATAAAAAATTAATTTTGTTTCTGTGCAGAAATTCCTGTTCTCATTATGTATAAGGATAGGCTACAACATAAATTTTAGCTTAAAAACATCAGTTTTGAGTAGGATTAATATTAATATCCAGAATGAACTGTATTTGTATGTGAAAACCTGAGATATTCTTTTTAAATTGGGAGTTGCCATGGAGTGTCTAGTGAATAGAATTCCATTTGCACTGGGTTTGAAGTTGTGGTATAAAGTAAAAGCTTCAGGTTGCGTGGTTTAAACCAAAAGCTTCAGGTGAAAATCTCCAAGTGCATAAGCAAAAGAATCAGAATATTGCAGTTTAATGAAAATAAGTCAGTCTGTAGTGGTGATTTCTTCATATCCATGTTTTTATGCAGTCTGCAACTCTAATGTAGTACAAACTCCATTGATTATTTGAATGTTTTAGAAGCAGAAAAAATGGATGTGTAATCACAGCTTGTTATCATACCTTACCATTTTTCAGAGCCACCAGTTCCCATTGCTCCACCTCAGCTGTCCTCAGTTGGTGCAACTTACCTCTGGATACAGCTGAATGCCAACTCCATCAATGGGGATGGACCCATTATCCAAAGAGAAGTCGAGTATCGCACTTCAAGTGGAAGCTGGTATGACATACAACCCGTGGACTCCACAAGCTATAAGATTGGGCACCTGGATCCTGATACAGAATATGAAATCAGTGTATTACTTACAAGACCAGGTGAAGGAGGAACAGGATCTCCTGGCCCGGCTCTCAAAACAAGAACAAAATGTGCTGGTGAGTACTCCAGAGTGATAGGAAAGTGATAAGCATCTTTCTAGGGCTGAAGACATAAGTTAATTCACTTTCTTGTGAATTTTTGCTCTGTCTTAAAACACCTGGTTGCAGGAAATAAGACTGAATGGTTTTAAGTATGACCTATTAGCATTTTCCAGCTACAGTGACCTTGAAAGCAACCTTCTGTGCCACTGTAGACTGTAGATGAAATCATGACTGTGCAGGCACTTTTTTTCAATGTCAGTCATATCAAACTTGTAGATAAAGTGGAAAGAGATCCTGTGTAACAGCAAAAGCATTCACTGTTGAGTCTCAATTAGCAGATGGGGTTTAGCAAAGAACTGCTTTCTTGAGTGACTGACAGCATGTCTGTTTACTAAATGAGATAATGCAATTTCTGGTGCTTTGTAGCAATCTTGGCCCCTGTTTTGGATGTTATAATTAATAGAGCTGACCTCTGATTGTAATAGCATACAAAGTTCACCTATTATATAGAAGCAATTGTAGAATAATTTTCAGTAAGACTGGCAGTGATATTAGTTTGGGATTTAGCTGCTCAGAAAATAATAGAGGATACTGTGACCTTGATTTTCTTTGGTCATTAGTATATTTCCCCAATATTTTGAGTCATATCTCTGCTGCTGTAAAGCTGGTGGAAAATAGGTAGGAGTGTAGTTAGAGGAAATGGGAGTAACAAGTGGTATTAGCTTATTGCTCCTAGTCTTTTAAAGAATTACTTGATCTTACTTGCCTTTTAACAGGAAAAATTATGTACTTCAACAGAAATAATGTATTTCCATTGTATATACTTTTTGTAAAGTCACTTGGCCACCTGTAAGTGAGTAAATGTCGTTTCAGTTGAATTGGTGTGATGTTAAACACAAAATGAAATATAGTTGTTGTTAGAATCCCACTGTTGTGTTTTGAAGATGCAAACTTATACAAGTACTAATTCTTTGATGTTATTTTTGGTATTTTTCTTCCTCTCATTACTGGAAAGCAGTATTTAATGAAAAATACCAAAAAGCATTGCAGCTAAATTATAATAATACTTAAGTATTATGTATTTATAAGATTTTTCTCTGCTAAGCTAAGCTAACTTCAGCTTAGTCAAAAGTGGAGCATAAAAATGAACTATAGTTCCCTTCTGGAGGGTTTCTGGGTCACTATGCCCTTCATAGTAATGTAAATGTCTGTACTTACCTAGACAAGGTAAGTACGTATTTAATACACAAGTGTTTCCGTTATTTTAAAATTAAACAGTTTTTCTAATAGTTTTTTCATCTGCTTGTGTGATCAGGTATTGCAGTACTGGGTGCTGTGAAAGTGAGCCTGTCTGTCCTGTAAGGTTGTGTTGTGTTACCAACCTTGGATTAGTCACAAATCCAAAATGCAGTGCCAAGCAGGCTGCTATGAAGGAAATCTAACTCCACCTCAGCCAGACTTAGTAGAGAGTGATATCCAGCATTTCAGTTATATTTAAGAAATATATTTAACAATATCATATGCTTTCTGTTCTTCTCAGTGGTACATACTGTTGAGTATTAAAACAGGCATTCAGTTTCATAAACTACTGTGTACTGGAAGTATTTTATTACCTGGTAAGGTCTTGTAGTACATCAGAATTATTTGTGTTTTCATTAAGCTAAACAGTAACCTTCTTAAATTAAAAGTAGAAAGTTAAATGACTGAAAAATGTAAATTGAATGATGGTATTAAATCTGTCTCTACAAATTGGCTTTTTTATAGCAGAAGACCCTGCTTTGAAGGTGTAGTGGTTATTGGTTAACTGTTAGCAAGTGACATGCTAATAACTGGCCCAAGGGTTTAAAAAGAGATGCTGATAAACTAATGACAGTATAATTAAGCTGGGTAGGAGTAAAACAATGCCAGTCTCAAAAGCATACCGTAGAATTAATAAAACAGGAGTCTTTAAGAGAAGAATCATTGCACCTTTTTAATTACTGTGATAATTGCATGCTGCTTGCCTGTTCCCTAGAGGAAGATAGTGAACCACTTGGAGACTTGAAGCACTATGCTAGGCATTCAATAATCTTAATAGTTCTCCAAAGCATTTGAAATATGTTTTCATTTTAGCAAAATGAGATTTCAGAGGCTTGTAATAGACAAGTTTTATCTGCAACTTTACTAAATAAAGGCGTCTATAATTAGAATGCAAAGAAAAAAAAATCTTTCCAGGCTTGGTTGCATCACACTCACTGGAGCACTTGCCACTTTAGAAAGTTCTTTGTTTCCTTTTGATAAAATAAAATGTAAGTGCTCTTTCAGTGTAATTCTCGGAAAGCCAAAGAATTACATTCAGGTCTGGATTAGATTTAACCTAGAATGTGGAGTTCAGGTTTGAAGGAGTTTAATGGATTTTTGGCCATGGTGAACCACATTTGAGTCAGACCTGGAAAAAAAGGGTTTTCTAATTTAAAAGTGTGAAATGGAGGCCTTTCCAGGCTGTCTGGGATTCCAAATCGCCTGTTCCTATGCTCAAAGCTCCCTCTCCCCACAACCATCTCTTATGGAGTTGTGAACTAGAATGCAGAATGCCAGAGATGGGGCATGTACAACTTCGCTGGGCAACCTGTTCCAACTGCCTCACCACCCTCACAGTAAATAATTTCTTCCTAATAAACCTACTTCCAGACTGAAGCTTTTCCCCTTGTCCTATCACTGTTGTTCCTGATGAGACCCAATTTGACCCAAAACCAGTGGAACTGTCCATAGTAAAACTAAAGTAGATATATTGAAGGTAGGCTGTGTTTTGTAGTTCTTTCTTACCCATATCAGTATTTCTGTGGGTAGATTTATTTATTTCAGGGCTTTCCAGCATGCTTTGTCTTTGATATTCACTGATTGCATAATACAAATCTTGATCTGTGTCCCTGCATTCTGGTGGTGAAACAGTGCCCCAGTTAAAACACACCTGAATAATGCAGAGCTGCTAAATGAGCTCCTGCATTTTTTTTTTTTTTTTTGCCATGGCCACCTCTATTAGGAGACTTTATTTTTAATTTATGTTGTTCCTTGAATCTGCTGGTGAACAGATATGTCTTAAAGACAGCTACTCAGCTGCCTTAGGAAGAAAAGTTAAAATAAAATCCTCCCTTCTGCCTCCCTGCTGCTAAGGGAGGGGATTATTAAGGCCCCCTAGGGAAAGTTGTTTTCTTTTTCTCATAATTTTTTTTTTCTCTGAGACATTTGGCATAATTTCTGAAAATTAGCATATTTTTCTTTACTGAGCCAGAAAACTCTATTGGAATTTAAGAAAATAAAATTTAAAAAAAATAAATATATATATATATAAAGACTGCCATGAAAGAATCTTCTGATGAATTATCCCTGAACTGTGGAGTTTTTTTAACAGTCAGATCTCTACTTCTTTGTGCTAAGACACAATTACTGCCCTGGAGTATTTGCAAAAACAATCACTGTCAGTTTAACCAATGGTTTTCATACAATGAAATAACACGAATGTTTTAATTAACATAGTTGATTTTGCTGTCTCTCCTATCCCATCACCTGAGCTTGTCAGGAGGAAAGCTGTTAGTCCCAGTACAACTGAGCTCTTGAAACACTGCTGCAGATTTGTTGTAAAATGTCTGGTACTCCTAGAAGGCTTATTACAATCTGTAAGAACAGGGCAGAAAAACTCTTCAAATTCCTTCTCTTGAAAAAGAGCAATCTTTGTTTTTTCTCAGTTTGCTCGCTGCTTTGGCTTCAGCTAGTTAATCTTCCAAGGTGTCAAAATTATTTCACTAGTTCTCTGCTGTCCACTGGCATCCACTGGCATTGTGGACGGAAGTCTACATGTGTCAGGATACACTGATGGAATGAGTATGGTCTTCCCTCTGATGAATTCAGACCTGCATCAGGTTGCACCAGGCAGAAGTATCTGTGGGCAGATGGCACAGGAACTGTCTCAAACCCAGCATTTCAATTAAGTGTGTTCAGGTATGCTGGACAGTACTCAGTGCCGCCACTTTGCTCCTGCCCCATGACATGGAGCACTGTCCAGGTCCTACAGGAACAACAGTCTGTATCTTCTTGTGTACATCATTCTGAATGATAAGTCAGTTTTGCAGTTGGTTTTTCCTGTTTTCCCCCCTCCCACCTTCTTTTGTTATTAATTCCCTAGGTAGTCTCTCACTTTGTCAATGTCCGTGCCCTAGCCTTTCTTGAAATTCAGTGGTGCCTACTGCTGATTTCCATGCCCTTCCCCATTCTATGTCACTATTAGGAAAGATGAGTTCCTTCCTAAGAACTTCTTTAAGTTGAAATGGCAGCTTCCCTTCTCTGTCCTTCAAGACTTGAATCTTTTGAACTTCTTGTTGCAAGAGCAAGGATCTTAGTGTCACTGGGAATTAAGTTATTCCTTCGTGTTGGTATTCCATGGGGAGCTGCCTGTGAAGAGGTTCAGGTGTTTTTCAGGTGTATAACAAAGTCTTAACATTGCTTAGTTTTGTGATCATAGGAGAATGTCAGCTTGAAGCCATACTGCAGGTTTTTTTCCACAGCTCTTTCTCTTAGCAATTTTCTTCAGAAGTTTTAACCAAGGTTTTTGCAGCTGTGTTGTATTAGAGCTGGACCTCAGGTCAGAGACACCTGAACCCTGAGGGGTAGGGTGCAGATATTGTGCCATTTTATTTTCCATGGAAAAGTTCCGTGATATTTCTAAAGTCTCCATTCCTAACCTGAAACTGTAATAAACTTTAGTAGAAAGTTGCATCGATTTATCAGCACTAGAAGTCCACGGTGAACTTATATTTTATTTATGGTTTTATTATGAAAGTAAGATCCTACTGTATTGTCCTTTTTCCTGATGCCTTTCTGATACACAAACTGTCTCACATAAGGTCACTTTCTCCTAAGGGTAAAAACTACTTCTGGATTTTCTGTACTGTAGCAGGTGAATTGCAGCTTTCAGATGTACAGGAGGTAAACGGAAAGATTTTAATGGAATTCCAAGAAAATACTGCGTAGGGAGATAAATGTCCAAGTGTTTCTGACCGGTCGCTTACTTCTGATGGGGGAACAAAACAGAAGTGCATCTTCTTGGAAGGGGTCCTTCAGAAAGTACAAGTGGTGTTCAGCATTGAATAGTGTATGAAAGTTCTTCCTTGGCAGCCACTTGTCCAGAAATAAGCACCCAAGGTGTTACTTACCGAGATGACTTCTCTGATGCTGTGAACAAGCCTCCCCTTGTGTTATCAGGAATCTTGGGGTGGGAAAAACCCCATAATCCAAATTCCTCCCATATAAAAATCTCTTTAAATCCAGTTCTCTTCCTTCTTGTCTCACAGTCTGGAATTTCCTCTAGGAGTCATTTAAGTTCCTGAAAAAAAGAAAAGAAAAAAGAAAAACACTGAACAAAAAACTACAGTCTGGACAGTCTCACCATAAACCCTGGGAAGATGATGGAGCAACCAATCCTGGAAACCATTTCCAGGAACACAAGGGACAAAAACATGATCAGGTGTAGTCAGCATGGATTCACAGAGGGGAAATCATGCTTGATGAACCCAAACTCCTTCTGTGGTGAAATGTTTTTGTAAGTGAGTAAAAAGCACTGGAGACACTCACAAGTTATCTGGACATCATACAAGATGCTGTAGTTGGCGCTGGTAGAGCAAGGGTGGTGTACAGTGAGGGTTGGACCAGATGAACCAGACCCTTCCTACCTTAGCTATTCTGTGATTCCAAGTTTCTGTCAAAACCTGGAGAAGAAGAGAAGCTGTCACCACGGTGTTTGTTAAATTCTCCTGGACTCTGCTTTAATATGCAGGGATGTATCATGATCTTTCCAGTGTATTCCTGTCCTTGTCTGAAGCTGTACGAACAGTGAGGTACATTGTGGTGGAAAGACTTTATCACAGACAAAGGTTTGAGTTCCACTATATCGTTCTGGATGCTTCTCTAGATTTGTGGTTGCCAGTGATAGTGAAAAGAGAACATTTTCTTTTAGGAAGAAAAGAGAAAAGATGCATGAAAGTATCTGCCCTTTCATCCCAAACATGTCTTTCCTCTGCAGGGGAAATCACAGGTTGGTTCTCCATCCAGTGAATTTTCAGCCTGCAAATACAAAATCTTCTCTTAATATTGGCAACTAAGAGAATGGGCATTATATAGAAATTACTAATACTTGCACTTTTGTGTCTCCATTGGTCCCTAAATAAGCAGGTTTTGGTTAGATAGAGCAACCAGAGATCTCACTTGAGAAACAGAACATTTTCATTCCCCACCACATGAAGGGAGGGGAAAAAAAGGATGAGAAAACTGCTGCAAATATGTAGGTCTGTTGGCTCTCTTTCTGACACATGTGCTGAAGTATAAAAGGAATGTAGATGCATGATATAGACACAGTTTCATGCTCTGTGTTGGTAAGGACACAGAGCATGAAACCTGACTGTCAGATCAGGTTTTTTTTGAGAAGCTCCACATTAGAATAAGGAGAAACATTTGTGATTCTTTCTTGACAGCTACAACGGGGTTAATATACAGATATGGAAATAGTGTGGGTATAAAAATAACTGCCATGTCTTTGGTTGTGTGAAAAGCAGTCGTATAAATGGAGACCTATTTCTTCACTTTAATAGATTCCCATTTCAAAACATTTGCAGAGGAAGAAATTAATCTGCTCTTTGAGACAAATGAACCTTCGCTAACTTGGAGCAAACCTGAGGGGCAGAATTATTAATTTCACATCTGCCAGGTGGAGGGAATGTGAAGAAAACATAATGACCCTTAAGGAAAAGCAGATAATATGATTTCCCTTGTGACGTATCTTCATCTCCAGTCTTTGTTGCAGTCTCTTATCAGTTACAAGGATAAGCTCAAAAACACACACTCAAACAATTATTGTACCCAACTTCAGTTCAGGAAGAATTGCTTGTTACGGAGTGAGAAAAACCCAGCAAGCTGGGAGTGTGCTGTTTATAAATAACAGACTGCTATGTGGGCACCTTTAATGGAATTAGTGAATTATAAATACTTGTAAATACTTGTAAACAATATTGTTTTTACAGGGTGTTCCTTAGCATTACTCTGTTCTGAACAAATGAAATAGAAGCTATTTCATACATGCTTTGGATGTCTCCCTTCTCAGAAGTATATTATTACTGCAGATTTAAATGAATGCATTGGTACTCTGTTATTAAAAGCAATTAAAAATAACAGGAAAGGGCATGTTGTGTCTTTCCAATGAAGTTTCATGGGTGCCTTGAAATTTTTCCTTACCAACTTTATGCTGAGCACTTCCTTCCCTCTTTTGAGGCCTATTTTTATATCAGCTGTTCCAATGCTCACATATCATACTGTCTTCCACTTATAGGCAAACTTCATTTTTAATTATGTTAATCCTTTGGCAAATACTTCAGCAAACGAAACAGGAAAGTATGGCTTTTCCTCTGACTTAGTCTTAACCAAAACAAAAGCAGAATCCTTTATACATTTGAAGTGACCAAAGTATAAAAGACAAAACTTCAGTTTGTCTCTAAAAGAATAATTGATTGTGTGTACCAAAGAGCGTGTATGTGTATATACAGACACACATATATATCCCCATTTCTTTCTCCTTCACATGTACGTATGAATGTATCAACCCTGTGGCAAAAGGGAATTTAGGCTCTAAAGGGCAGATTTCTTGCTTAAAAACAAAAAAGAAAAGTGTGAATTTCTGATCCAAGTCTAAAAACTCCTTTTGTTTTAGGAATCAGGAAAATTAAGATGTCCCATCGACGTCTGCAATACTAAATATCACCACCTTGTAAAGGTGATCCCATTTTCCCTTATGACAGACCTGCATGGCAGGAGGGAGCACCCAATTAAGCACAAATCTGTTGTCAATTTTGATGTTAGATGTTAGACTTTGACAACATCAGATGTTTATTTGATGTTAGACTTCTGCTTGTCTGCCCTGAGCCTCCTGAATGGGGGCACTAGTTTGGCTCTCTCATCTTCTGGAATTAAATTCTGGCACTATTGCGTCAAATCAGTTTAAATTTTAAGCAAGTTATTTGGATGAAATTTGCCAGTGATTTTAAAGGGTGTCGAAAGATGGAAGTGGATGAACAGACAGGCATGCTCCTTGGTTTTATTATTTTAAGGCTCACTCTTTTGTTTGAGACTGTTAGACCGTGTGCTATCTTGCCCAGCAGCTTTGGCCAGCTTTAAAAACACATAACTGCACAATTCTATTGAAGTATCTGAAGCATGAAACATCCAGGAATGATGTAGAAACACAGAGATGCTTTAGTTTTTTAAACCTTTTAGTAGTTTGGGCATCTTTTTCAAATTACACAAAAAAAGTACTTATCAAAGGTTTTTAGAAAGAATATTATATTAATTTTACCTCACTTCAAAGGAAAACGAACAACTGCACCACTCAGATGCTTCCAGTTTTTTTTCAGTGCTTGGGAGGCATTTTGGTTTTGCAAACCTGTTTGTTTTGCAAATGTAGAGTTCTGTGCAGAATTCAGTTCAACCTCTTAAAGGTTCCCAGGATGAAAAGCTGATGCTGAGTTCTGGCTTTTCTGGTATTATCTTTTTCTATGAAGTTCAGTTACAACTTTATAGCCTAGACTGTAGGCTATGTGTCAAGTTTGAGACCTGAAATCAGGGCAGATCTTGATGAAGAAATATCCTGACTTTGGAGATAAAAAATTCTCCCTCTTCAGAGTATTAGATTGTTTGCAGTGCTATAAATAGGTAATGCTGTCCTACAATCCAAGGATCTCTCCTGGTGAGGAAGTGTGCATCACATTTCTGTTTACAACAAGAATAAAGTTGAGGCAGTTCACAGAGCACTAGACCTCAGCTACTGTAGCTGTAAAAAATTGGTTTTTTTGGTAATCCATCTAATTGCTGCTAAGTGTGTTGTTTAGGCAGAGAGGTGCATCCCCATGGAGCTGAGATTCTTACAGACTCTTCAAGAGGCCAGAAACATATGAGTGAGGAAAACTTCTCTGTATTGGTTTTTTTTTTCCTACTCTGTGTCTACATGGCTGAGTGAATTCTGGCCCAGGAAATACAACATTTTACTGGAAAGCATTCAGCAAGGAAATACTAACCCAAATCTCTAAGAAGAAATAAGAAATAAAATTGGGAAAGGCTTTGCCTAGCGTTATCATGAGGTACTGTGTTAAAAGACAAATAGAGGAAATTAAAATCAAATTGCCAGTAAAGTTAATGATTTATGACTCTTGCATTTCAGTATACCCAACCATCTCAAATAGTTTCGACAACTGTGTTTTCAAATTTATACTTTTGATGTCTGTATTTTGTTTTCTTTTAATTTTTGCCATCATTTGAGCACCCTTGTTATTATGTAAAATATACTAATAACTATCTCTGCATTTAGTTCATGCTTACTCAGTCCATTAAATTTGGTCTCCTTCCTGGAAGGAGAGAAAAAGGCTTTCTCTTGGGAAAGGGAGAGTTCAGTTTCATTTGTTATTTCATGATTCGGAGCTTTCAAAAAGCTCTCTGAAGGTATTTTGGTGCCAAAATTTTGCAGTAGAAAATCATGTTTGTAGTGGACTCATATCTTTTAGAATTATCATATGGAAAAATGCATGTAAAGCACAAAGGTAAAAATGAATGTTTACTCTTGACATGCAGAAGTGCCTTTTCATTTCTAAAAATTTATGTTCTTTAGAAACAAAAATCAAACTGTTAGTTGCTCTTTGTTTTGACTATTTCTGCAGATGTTTTGTTTGCAGTTAGCTTAAAAAAATTTAAAAAAATCAGTAATTTTCTTAATTACTCTTGTATAGTGTTGTATTTGAGAGCATTAACCATTGGGTAACTGGCATGTTTGGCCAAGTAAATGAAAAAAATATCTTTTAATGACCTGAGCATAATTATGAATGACTTTGGAATAACAACTGGCAAAAGTTGTACTATAATTAAATTTCCATTATAAAAGTTTGAGTTTTTTGTCTGACATGTGAGGCTAGATTGTGAAGAGTATTCATTTAAAAGGAGAAAAATTAGAGAGCTATAATTTATAATTCAGGGTAATCAATGAAAGCGTTTCTTTTGTCAAAAAACCTTTCACTGACAAACAGCATTGCATTGTTAGTTGTTCTAAAAAGAAACTAAAAATCCTTTTGTTATTTCTTTCACTCACTGTAAAAGGAGATGAAAAATTTTGGTGGTTGAATCATGCTGTAATTCACAGTAATATTATGCAGATAGAGCTTCTCAGACTATTTCTCTTCATTAACCTTTACTTTGTATAGTCTATAACTAAGACTGTTTATAAAGAAATACAATCTTTTTAAGGCCATCTTAGCAAGATTCTGTTTAGTCTCGAACAGAGTTGTTTCTGATAGGAGAAGTGACACCGTATTCTTATTTTCAAGCTGTCCAGTTATTGATTGAGATAGACCCTTCGCTTTCCAGTACTGGAGTCTCATAGAAAATGAATAAAAACATTATGAAGCTACTCTTTTCATTTCTACATAATCTTTCAGAGGTAGTGTCAGCAAGGATTATTATTTAAAAAGTTTGGGTACCAGATTTTTACAGGCAACAGCAAAGCTCAGAATAATCACTCTCATTTAACAATTAAATAAGTCATTCCTCTTCCATACACTCATTTGAGCTCTGCATTTACCGTAGTGTTTTATGTGCTTCAGTTATCGCTGTTAATTAGACACAGGTCTAATTGCACTCTGATTCCTCCATATATACTGTCTATTTGTTCATTAAACAAAGTGCATATGTCATTCATCTCAAAATATGGTTGGACTCTTGACTGAGTAAAAATTACTTTCATCTTACCTATGAGTCTGTTAAAACAATGAATGATTACTGCTTTGATAACATCATAGAACTGTTTGGTGTGAATCTGCCAAAACTAATTTATTTCATTCTGTGTTATAGTGACACAATCTCTGCTAAGCAGTTAGTGTACAATATGGTATTGGGTTCTAAAGAAAGTGACTTGAAAATAGTTTATTTTCATAATGATAATTTCCAGAGACTGTCTGCTAAAATTCAAAGTGGCTGTTTGCTGCTATGTGTACTACCACTTTACTGTTAATCTTTCCACTTATACATCGTTGCTTATGAAAGCAACCAGTGAGTGTTAAAATCTTAAAAATCTATCGGGAAAGTATTTTTCTGCATTCATTTTTATGCTGTGCAGTAGTTGCTTCCTGGTTGTTACTTCAAGCTGCTGACACCAGTTTGTATGTCTTCTTTTCATCCAAACAACGGGCGTTAGTCTTCACAAACTGATTTAAGCATTGATTGTTAAAACTATATGGTTTGCAGTTAGATAACACCCTAGAAGTTTATTCTGCATTTGGAGCTTTACAGATGCACAGTTCTGCAGTGAATCAGATATGATCAGGTATGATTTCCTTTTGAGCTGCCTTCTGTTATTGAGAAGTTTTAAGTGGCATGGCCCTACATGTCTTCTGTAACAATTGTAATCTAATAGCAGTTGATTTGACAAGTTGAAATGCTGAAATGGCAGGGCAAGAGTGTTCTGCCTTTTCGATGTCTTAAGAATGCATGAAGAAGAAAAACGTAACTTTCAGAGAATTCTATGAACATGAGTAAATTCCAGATCCACCTAAACATTTAATTATTTCTTCATAGCAGCTAGCTTATTACATTGATTAAAAATTACTGTATCTAGCATATCTGAACAACTGATGGGAGCAAATATTCACGAAGTTCTTAGATTGTACATAAATGATGACTTGTTTTTCAGATTTATAGCACTTGCATCTAGGTTTATTTTTGGGTTTATTTATTTATTTTATTTATGTTTGTGTCAACTGTGTGCACTGGTGTCTCTAGGCATACACTTGCTTGTGCTGTTTCTCATGCAAAACATTAAATATAAGGTTGGTAAAGGAATTCAGAAGTTACTTAGTTGCTTTAACATGCCCTGGCTAAAAGAAAATGCATTGAGTATAGTTTAGAGTAGTAGTAGTGACTATCTGATTTTTTTCAGTATGAAATATTAAAGAATGTATCTTATTCAGATACTGTTTTAAAAGAAACTGACAGTGTTTTCATTTGTCTTGGCTGGTACAAAATTGTCCAGGAATTCAAATCATCATTTTGCATTGCTATAATGGAGGAATAGGGCACATGATGTAGAAAAAATAGAAAATTGCCTGTTTTCAATTTTAAGTTTCAATGATTACAAAAATTACTGGTTTCGTGCTTGGGATGGGGGAAAGAAAGGCTTCAGCAGTGTTAAAGTGATATTAGATGTTGATATTACAAATGGAATCACTTTTTCCAGTAAAAAACAGAAGCTGAAATGTGCAGCAACTCAGGAATGCTCTAGAATGAGACAGCCTGCAGGAATATGCAGAAAGTGTCATGGGTCAATAAGCCTTTACCTGTTCACAGTCAAAACTTGTGAAAAACTGACACGCATTACATCTGTATGCTAACTCTTCATACAGAGAAACAAAAAAGGCAAAAAGAGCAGCTTTCTGGGGGAGCAGAAGTGAATGTGGAATCTGTCTCTTTTTGAGGAGGGAAGAGAGGAAAGGAGTAAGCTTATTTCATATAGAAGCATTCTAGATGGGATTCAGGAGACCTTGAGTCCTTTCCTTTTGTAAAAGTTTTTGTTCGGCTGAAGCTCATTAATCCAGTCCAACCTGGGACTGCATTTTTTGCTGATTTCCAACATTATATTTTGCTTCTATTGTTCCTCATTCTCGTTACAGTCCTGTTTTATTCCTTGTGTTTAACTCCAGTTTTTGGGTAGCATTTCATGTGTAAGCCATGTAGCAAAATAGGTTGTGTAAGCATAATCCTGATAAGCATAGTTGATAAAGCAATAATTGAAATAACACTAGATTAGTGCTGGAAAAAAAAATCTGAGGCAAGTCTATGGTATTTATCTGGAGTAATCATGGAAACAAAGAAAATGTGGTTAAGGTACTAATAAGCAATCTGATTATGCTGTATAATTGTATTGCCATCATGCTGCTATTTCAGGTCATTTTATTTTGGCAAAAGTAAATATTAGCCAGTAAGACTAGAGTAATTTTTGCATGCCATGATCAAACAAAACCTGAAAAGGTTTTGTCAATATTTTTATAATAAACTTTCTGTTGATTTTTGCCCCAGAATTGCTATGAGTAATCTAAGGAAATGCTGTGGTTCCTTAGCTTAGTGCCTATGGAAACAATAAATACTACTCCCATAAACTTAGTTTCTGAGATTCAGCAGAAATATGAGTTCCTAACTAAGAGTTGCCTCCAGCTCTTACATTCCTATCAGGAATGGTGGTTGTGCTACTGAGTGTGTATCTTTGGTAACTTCTGTAATCAGCATGGAAGGACAGACATTGTAAAAGGCTGATTGAAAGCAAGATCCAAACAAAATGGTTTTGCTTATCTTTTAAAGGACTCATTTAGTTCCTATTTTAAATTTGTCTTTTAAATTTTATTCTCTTTCCACTGATGATAAAATGCTTCTAGGGGGACTAACCTACTGCATCTTTATTAGTACTCACAGGTCTCTTTTGGGATAAAGATAAAGCATTTTAGGATGAAGGTAAGATCAGTTGCTCCTATAAAATATGTAAAGACCTGCCTGGGCTGTTGAACAGTGATAGTCCTAATACCTATTGATGAAGGACTAAAAGCAGTTACTTTCCTAAAATAAGATCTAGTTTAAAGCTGCTCTTTTAGGACATTGCTGATTGAGTTCTGTGATAGAATCTAAGATGGTGCTTTGACTTTCTGAATCTGAACAGAATGTGTTCTTACTCTAAACAGAGAAGACAAATGTCTCCTTAATCTTCCAAACTGTATCCATTAATTTTAGATGCACCATTGCCAAGGTTAAAGTGTAACACACTGACTGGGCTGGCTTTCAATAGCATTTACAAGAGTGATACTATTTGTTTTGTCAGTGGAGTTAGAAGTTGCCCAAATGTCTAATATAAATAAGAGAATTTCTATACCAAATAAAAAGACCAAATTCTGAAGTCAACTGCCATGGATTTTATGCTACTGATTTGAAATACTGTGAGAGGTGCCAAGGAATTTTGTTGCTTAAGAATAAGCTGACAACAGAATAGTATTACCAGCAGAGTTTCATGTTCTAGAAGAAAAAAAAAAAATCTCTCATTTTGTCACAAGGATTGGATTTGTTTGCTTTCTATTTTTAGTAATTCTTAATGGAAGAGGAGAAGTTTTCTGGAGGGTCTTTTTTTATCATCTTTCACATAATAACAAATGATAGAGGTTGAAAAAGAATGTCTTCTCTAATCATCAGTCTAGCACCACATAATTGCCCCTAAACCATAACCTCAAGGGTCAGAGCCACATGCTTCTTGAAAGCTTCCAGAGATGGTGATTCCACCACCTCCCTGAGCAACATATTCCAATGCCTAATCACTCTTTCAGTGAAATTTTTTTTTCTAATACCCAGTCTGAACAATTTAGGGCCTTTTCCTCTCATCTTTTCTTTCCTCTCACTTGAGACATGGCAGAAGAGAACAATCTCCACCTCACTACAGCCTTCATGCAGGTAGTTGTAGAGAGCAATAAGATCATGCCTGATCTTCCTTTTTCTCCACACTAAACACCTCCAGCTCCCTCAGCTGTTCCTCGTAAGCCTTGTGCTCCAGACCTTTTACCAGCCCCGTTGCCCTTCTGTGAACATACTCCAGTAGCTCAGTACTTTTCTTGTAGGGAGGGGCTGGAAACCGAGCACAGGATTCCAGGTGTGGCCTCCCCAGTGCTGAGTACAGGGGAATAATCACTGCCCTGGTCTTGCTGACCTCACTGTTCCTGAGGTGGTGTCAAATGCTTTATGGAAATCTAGGTGGACAGCACTCAAGCATGACACTTTTGTCATAAAAGCAAACAGGTTGGTGAAGCAAGACTTGCCTTTTCTAAAGCCATGCTGGCTGGGCCCAGCTTGTCCTGTGGTGTGTGATGGCACTCTGGATGATCTGATCTCCCAAGGTCAGGCTGGGAGGCCTGTAGTCTGACCCTTCTTGTAGATGAGCATTTTCTAATTTCTGGTCAGCGCTGTGAAAAAGACAGCGCTAAATTGTAATCCCAAAAATATATGTAGTCCATTGCTGTAGGTAAATCAGTATAGGACATTGAGATTACTTATATATCTGCTGTTTACTTTTTTCTTTTTTGGTTTTTTTTCCATGAACCAGCATAGGTTTTGCATATAGGCTGGGTGTTCAAAGTACAGATTATTCTTATTTGTGCTATCTGCTTTTTCACTTCATTTAACTTAGTTTCTTGTTGTGACATTTTCTTTTGTCTAGAGTCTTTACTTTTTACTTTTCTTCCTCTGCTATGTATTTTGCTTCTGGTTTACACAACCCCTAATCAAAAGTGTAGCATTTAGAATCACATTACACTGAAGTCCCACTGAAGTGAATATGTACATTTGGAAAACTGTGGTAAGTTTTATGTTATTCCATTTTACTCTGTTTGGTGTGGTAAGACTGAATGGAGTGAAAATATATCTCATTTTAATATACAGGCTGTAGATTTGCTTTACTGTTAGTATCCTGTCCACCAGAAATGGAAATACTAGAAAGAAAACAACTAAGAGATTATGATCTGATTGACATATCTTTTTTTTTTGTTTGTTTTATTTTCCTCAACTTTATATAGGTTTTAACCAAAAAAAAAAGAAAGGAAGAAGAAAAAAAAAAGCTGATACATATGGGATTTAATTTTTTTCAAAATACCAGAAATTATCAAAGGAATTCTTTAAAAATACACGCTATTGATGCATTATTTAAGATAAGGCATTGTAATGCTTTGTTTATAACATGATTAAACTTTTTTTTCTTTTGCAATGCTTTCAGAAAGAGATCTGAATTGTCACAGGATAGAAGAGGCTTGGCCATAGCAATGACCACAAAAATGCTCCCAACCTTGGACAGCTGACAGTTGAGCTAGGATTTTATAGACTTTGCTCTGATCCTTTCCATTTCTTCTTAGTTTTGCTTTTGGGGCTAGAAGCTTCTTTGAAACTTTGGCTAAGTGTCTCTTTCTCTTGTGACCTATTGTCTTTGGCCAGCCAAGGTCTGCTGCAATCTCCAAAGGGATTGTCAATAAGGGAGAAGAAGCTCTTTTCTGTCCTGTGGAGGAATTATATTTGGCGTCGGCACTCTTCAGGTGCTTCAAGTAGAACTGCCCTGTGAAACAGATCAGAGAAATCCCAAAGGGAATAATGTCAAAAGAATCAAAGAAATGTGAATGTCCTGCATCATCTGGTTAATCTTCCTTGTAAAATAAAAAGCTACTTCAGAGCTGAGTTTGATCCAAGAAACTCTTGACAGTTTCTTTGATGCTTTTTCAAACCAGGAAGGATATTTTTTTAACTTAAAGTTTCAGCATTGAAAGGACATCTATTGTTGATACATATGTGCCATTTGGTTTCTCTATGATCCTAGGAATTAGTAAAGCATTTTTGAAACTTGTGGTGATTAACTTTTTTCTTTAGTTGGATTACACTTTTATCATGCCATCATCCAAGAGAAAAGTCATTTAGAATATAACCAGAGTGAATTGTGAACTCAGCGTTCATTGATTTGCAGTAAATGTAGACAAAAGCAATGTCGTCATCAGTGGAATATTGACTCCTTCAGGGATTCAGATAAACACCAAAAGAGACAGAACTGCTCTTTCAGAAATTAGATTTAGAAAAATGAAAGCTGCATTTCTGCACAGATTTCTAGAGATACATCGTATTTTGGATTATTCAGAGTTAATGATTTTTTCCCCACAGAGATAGTAAGCCTGCTCAAAAAGTGCTAATTTCAGCATGAAACCATTCCTGGATGCAAAGAAGTTGCTGGGATCCAGTTAGTAATATTCCAGCTGATGCAAACCTTTGTGACCCTGTGTACGAGGAGGGTCCACTGGCATACAGCACCATTCTGGAATTCAGAGCATATTCAGAAAAGGTGTAAGCTTAGGAATTTGGACATCTGTCAGAAGCTGGCACAGCCTTAGCATCTTGGAATAGGAGAATGTTAAATTGTTGAGGAAAGTCCCTAGAAATGAGAAGATTTAGGAAATAGTTATTGGACTTGTTTCAAGGAGTATTTTTGCAGAAAAACATAAGGAGAAACATTGGCTTCCCGAAGGGTTGGATTCCAGCCCCAGCACATATGCTTTCCCATTATTTTTTCTCCAGTTTCATGGTTTCTCTAGAAATGTAGAGCTGAAAATTACCAGGTGAATGACCGCAGTCCAAGTGGATTTAGCTATAGATTTTTTCCCATTAGATAGACACAAGCCAAGATATTTGCTTGGAGGCCGCCTCCTTTTTCACAGACGAGTTTCATTCAGTCTCACTGCTTTGCTTTTGAAAGTCAAATTTTGAGAGAACTCAGAGATATTCAGAGAAAGCTATTTTTGGTGCCTAGTCTTCTAAGAAAGAATCATGAAATCAGTATTTTAAAAGGGGATGAAAAGAGATTTACAGTCTGTATAAATCCTATTACCATGCAGATATATAGTGAATTTTTTTTTATGTCATGGATTGAAAGATCTTTAGGAAATACAGATATGATACTTTATCCTTTCTTGGAAAAAGCCAATTTATTCAGCCACTTTCTATAGAACCAGAGTGTGCTATAATAAGTAAGAAGGATCCTCATCAGGTAGAAACAGCACTTGCAGATCTTAAATGTCATCTATTATATGTTAAATGTTGACTTGTGTAGAGATCGGCTGTCAAGATACAGTTACACAGAATATAGCTATTGCTTGGAAAAGTGTTATTAGCAGAAGAAAAAGGAAGAAATATGTAATGATCTTTCCAACAATCTGCAAGACATAGTATTTCATGTTGCAGAATCAACTTTCTTTTCCATGCATGCAAATGGCAAATAAAAAAATGAGCAGAACAAAGCAGATGGAAAAAGTGTTTTCATTTTCTTTATGAACTGACTTTAATCTCGGGGAAGCTTGGCATATGAAAATGGCAGTTTCAGCTACAAAATTCCCTGAAATATTTCATCTAAGTATATTTTCCACATCTTGGACTGATACTACTGTATTGGTACTAAACTTTTCTGAAGTCCGTTCATTGAGATGGAAGGAACATATGATTAAATTCAGATGTTAGTATGTTTTCCCTGATGGCTAGTCTGTGGTTTGTAGAGCTGCGAATGTTTCTCTCCTCATAAAAAAGCAATTCCTTAACTTTAATGATACCTGTAGTTAAGTGTGGTTCCAAAACACACAGCAGTAATGATGTAGAAACTAATTACACCACCTGACTTTCAGCATAATAACTCACGTAAAATCAATCTGTGATGTGGTTGTGGGTCTTAGTTGTCATGTATTTTTCATGCTTTTATTCTGATTTATTTTGATTTTGTTTTATTGTGCTTGTTCATTTATCAGTATAGTTTTTTCGTTTTAACCATGAGGTTAAGAAAAAAAACCCAAAAAACCAAACCAGAAACGGAAAAATCCATACTGTGTGGTCCTCTCCTGGCTTTTTCATGATTTTATGGGTTAGTTCTGAGCTGATTGCTAGACTGAAGCCAAAATTCCAGATCTTGGGGCCTTGTCTTCTCCGCAGCAGCTGTCCTATTGCCAGAGTAATTACCATCTCTCTTACTGTGAGAAGTCTCAGGCCCTGATCTTTAGAGGGTTTCAGAGCTGCCTAGTCTTGGATGCAGATAGTGGTAACAAACATCTCTTGTGTAAAATTGCAGCAAGAGGGGTCATTTCACTAGTGCTTTCCTTTTAATGGGTATTTTCCCCAGAAATGGCTTGCAACTTCATGCAGTCTTTAATTTCAAAATCACTCTTGGAGACACAGTGGATGTTAGAGCTCCTTATTTGTACTTTCACCGTGTTGATAAATAAGATAGCTTTAAATTTGGGTAAAGCACTGTTAAGTGAGTGCTTTCTTTTTTTCCCCCTGTACTTCATTTGCAAACCTCCATAGAAATTGTAACAGCTGTGCCATTATTGCATACAGCACTCTGGATAATGCATATAAGGCTGTTGACTAGAGGTCTGTTGGGTTACCTGCTGAGGAACACAGAGAAATAATTGATGGAACTCCAGAAATTTCCACTGAGAAATCCCGATCCTGGTGATTTTTAGAAGGGTTTATGGTTAACTGTGTCATCTAGACTGAATTGGATAGTGATACTTTGGGACTTAAAAATGTTGTAAATCCACATGGTTTTTACTCAGTTACTCAGATACATTTCTAGCAGATGGTTCAGACCTGTGCTAAATTCTGCATAACAAGGAAGCAATCTTCATGCATCTTCACACTTGTAACTTTTTAGTACAATGCAAGACTCCTCAGACAGTTTCATGTGACCATCTGTGAAATCTCACTTCAGAATGGGGGTTAAGGGCATTGGCTGACTCAGGATTAATGGGAGAGAGAGAAAATGTGATTTTCTAGGAATAGAAGGATAGATGAGATTTCTGTTAACCCGAATTAGGTCTGAGTAAGTGTTGCTAAGACAAGAATGCCTCTGAGTGTGAGCAGGGCTAAAACTCCTCTTTGCCTTGTTACTGTGTCTGCCGGTAGAAAACAGTGTGGATTTTGGAAGAGCCACATCGCAGTCCTGTATTGCATTCTGAACGTAACACCTCAGGAGAAGTGTAGGAGGTTTCAGAGCTCAGATGGGCCTCCTGACAACTCTTACCCAGCAATGGGGAAACCCAGCAGTGCCCACAGGAACATGAAACAGTAGACGTAGGCTTTTCCTCACATGGCCTTAGTTTTGAAGCACTGTGATAAGTTCAGACATTTGCAGTAAAGGTGATAAAAATGTTGAGCCGTATTTACTCCAAAACACTTGAATTAGTAAATATATTGTACATAAAATAGCTCAACATAAAACAATTTCTTCAGATGAATGTTGCAAGAGTTTGCTAAATTTCACATAAACAATGCATGCCATAACTGCTGCTCATAATTGATACTGATTGTTCACCACACAAATAAAAAATTGCTAAATTTCACATAAGCAGTACATGCTATAACTGCTGCTCATAATTGATACTGATTGTTCACCACACAAACAGAAAATGTGCCATATGGTAAAGCTTGATAAGCAAGAAACATCCAGATATACTCATATTGTGAAGTTTTTTGGTTCTGTATGCAATTTTCGGTCCATACCAAAACAGAAGTAATAGAGGTATATTGAGTATAGAATAAGGCAATATCATTACTGCTGGTGGGCTTTATTTATTAACAGTTTTAAACAAGTTTTGTTTTAGTGACAGTAAAAAGGCTAACAGTAGGAAGAGTTTTCAAAGCTCAAATATAAAGTTTATCTTGTTCGTAGGTGTCAGTAAGGAAAGTCAGATAACTGTGAATGATTTTAAGAAAGGAAGAAATAAACCATAAAAAGTTCACCCAGAGAAAAAGATGATCTACCTGTGAAAAACAGGTGAGAATTTGGAAAATGTACTTCTGTGTTGTTTTTGCTTTGTAGAGTTTACCAGGTTACCAAGTTTCTGTATGAGAAAGAATGGATCCTGAAAATGTTCAATGCTTGCCCAATGCCCTTAGACATTAAACAATAACTTTTGAAAATTCAAGTTCTTGGAATATAATCATCCTACAAACTTCTATATCCGGCTGTTTCTAAAATACTTATTTTCCTGAGTAATGAACAGAGGTAAAGCTTTTTTCATGCCTGTGTGTACTGGTGTCTTACTATGTTAATTTTTTTTTTTCTAGACAGATCATTTACAGTTTAAAAAATATTTCTAATGAGGGACACAGTGTTCCATTCCATTCCATTCCATTCCATTCCAGTTTTTCACCAAACATCAAGCCTTGCTGAAAGGATTCAGATTGTTTTATAAGCAGAACCCTCTTGAGGTTGTACACAACTTCAGAAATTCAGGTAGAAAAAATTATATGTGATTATTTCTTTACCTTTCTTTATTTGTTTGGGATTTTTTCCCTCCCTGCCCTTCAAAAACAAATCCCATATATATCCCAGTTACTAAGAACTCAGTGCAAAGGCTAAGGAAGAAAACAAGTTTCTAAAAAGGTAGTGTTATCCCTAAGCAGTAATTACATGGGTTGTAAAAGTAGTAGCTAAATTGTAGAAAATATGTTTTCTATAATATTATATTTAAACTGTATTATTACCTAATATTATACTTGCAGCTATATATTGCAGCTATATGACATAAAATTGGTAGCTATATTATATACATTGAAGGAGAGAGACAACGTTATGTGACATGTAGACTAGGAAGAAATTCCAGGTGAAATGCCCAACACTAAATACTTACTTTGCTTCTACTGGCATGGGTTGGTTATTTCTTAGCTACTGTTTTTCCAGCAACAGCAATTCTAATTATAATGGCATGCCATCACAAAGTACATTGCTAGGAAACTGAACCCCACAGTTACCCAAAAGTAGATTCTGACTTCAAGTTGGTTGTGCCACTAGTGCAGAAACCTGGGCTGGCTGCCAATGAGCTCACTTGAGTCTAGAACCTGCATGACTGTGTTTGCATGAGACCATGCATTGGATGCTCAGAATGAGGTGGCATTTCCTCCTGCGCCTTCTCCACAGGCTGTCTTTTCTCTGTTACATCCATATTGCACCTTCCATTTCAACTCTGCAGTGGCTTAATGTGTACAGATATTTTTTATTACCTAAAAGACTTTTTTCTCTCAGTTATCTCATCACTTCTCTGAGCAATGGATAATTCATTGTATTTTTGTTTTAGTTGCTCACAGCCATGCAAACTTGGCTGCTCCTATAGCTTATGGTAGACCCATGAGGCTGTACTGGTTTAATTGGAGTTCTCACCTTAGACTAGC
This sequence comes from Trochalopteron elliotii, assembly GCA_024734555.1. Lineage (NCBI taxonomy): Eukaryota > Metazoa > Chordata > Aves > Passeriformes > Leiothrichidae > Trochalopteron > Trochalopteron elliotii. The sequence goes on along the minus strand of JANPWX010000099.1, from coordinate 2,147,316 downwards.
TTTTTGGGGAAAAAGGTACATGTTGGCCAAATGTTAATCAGACAAATTCTAGATTCTGTGCAGTTTTCTTGACCTGGCGCAATATTTAACCTACGTGTCTTAAGAGATCCTCTTGGTCCAGTCTTGTATATGAGGCAGATACAGCCTGAGTAAAATCTGTGTTCACTCCCTAAATTTTCAGATAATGTCAAGCAAATTTGAGCAAAGGCCTATAGAGTGTTTTATCTGAAATAGTTAAGGTTTGAGTCTTGCCCGTTCTCTGTTTGTGAGGATTTTTTGTTCTTGATAGTCACAAGTATAACTGTTGCAGTCTTTTTTCAGTTGCTGCTGGGTGTGCTTCGTGCTTTTTCAGGCAGCCATGGTGAGAAGATCCTCTAACCCAGAGTAGTTTCCACAACATTAGTCTGAGGTGGTTTGGTGGAATGTTATGTCTGTGGACACTTGAATATGGCACATCTAACCCAAATTATAGTTCTGTCAAACCTGTTAGAAAGTAGTGGAACAAAATCTAGGGTTTTATGTGGTTTCATGCAAGCTGTGAAATCCTACTCATGAGGCCTGCAAAGAAGGAACAAGTCTCTAGGGATATTTAAAGCTTTAAAAACTTACTGTCCTAAGGAAGAGCCATGTTCACAAATTATCTGTTCTGAAAAATGGCTTTGGTTAAAAAAGAACTTTAGCAAATGTTGCACCTCCTGAGCAGTATGCTCTAAATGGTGGCAGGAAATACAGTATTTTGGGATTACAGCTTCTGCTCTGGAGGTCTGAGGAGAAGCTTTTGGATTGCCAGACTTGGTGCTGAAACATAAAACCAGATGTTTACTATTTAGCTGTGTGTCTGTTCAGTATATCTTTCGTTGTGTAGTCAGATTTGCCTCCTGTCTGGAGGTATTTGGTTAAGAAATCAAGAAAGGTACAAAATAAAATAAAACTCAATTCTCTAGTCATTATGTCCTGTGCACAAACTACAGTAGCTGTTTTGAGGAGCAAAGTCAAATAATGCCCAAAAACATTTTAATTTTTATGGTTTCTGAAGTAATAGGAACATGCTGTGACTCTGGGGCATATTAACAAACTAAAATCCTTATTTGGATGAACCTCTTTAATGCTAACTCAAGTATGATGCAAATTTTATAAGAAAATACAGGATTTTAATTTTTAATGCTGTCAAATATCTTGGTTATGTTCGGAAAAGACAGAATTTCAGCTCTGTTCTGGAATATTTTTGCAAAATTACCTACCATCCGTGCCTGGTTATGCAGACTGTAAAATTTTTAGACAGTATATGCCCTGACAGGCCCCCTCAGAGGATCATCAAGTATTTTAGTATGGAGATGAACTGTAAAATGTAGGTGAATAGTTTTCAGACTTTTATTTCCTGATTGGAATATGTTGTGAATTAGCAGAGGAACACTACATAAGAAGCCTTTGCCAACTTAGCACAGTGCTAATATTGCTGCCATGTTAACTACCAATATCAGATCGTACTACTACATAGCATGAAAATTGCAGACTATCAGGTGTGTGCAGTAGGAGGTTGACAGTGAAGTCCTGTGCAATGCAAAATAGATGTTAAAAAAGTCAACAAACAGCTGATGACACCCTGTGGGAAAATCAATGGGTGAGGAAGAAGGTGGTGGAATGTTCTGTTATTAAGCTTAAAATTTTTTGAGAAAAAAAATTCCACCTCTTCTTTTCATCTGTATATTTAGTTTTAGAACAGTCTTACAGAAAAAAACATCATCTTCATACAGAACTATGAATGTGTTAAGGAGCAAATATTTTTTTAACCATCCTTTTACATTTAACAAAGTATTTAACAAAGCCCGTGATTTTCTTTTTCAAGGCAGAAGGCAGTCTTTTTCGTGGAGTAATAGTAACAGAAATAGTTTCTGGTTCTTTTCATAGCTTCATTCCCGTCTTTGGAAATGGGTGTTACCCATAAGGCAGGGAAGGGAAACCTTCTTTGGTTGTCCCACTCTGGAAGACTGCTAACACACCTATCCATGGCTTTCTGTTGCCAAGTTCCTGAAGAACTTGGATTTAGACATTTGTTTTACCTCCATAAGGGTCATGGCTCTGAAAGCAAATGGTGCTTTCAGATGCAGTTTACAGGGTGTGACTCTGCTGGTGTTACCCAGGCACGTGGAGCCAAAGGAGGAACAGCTCTGAGTCCTGCAAGTTCCAACTAAAGCAGCATTTCTAAGCCCCAGGAGGGGAAGTTGACAGTAGACTCTTGTCCTGTGGCCTCGTATCATGCCAACATCAGCATCCAAAAAGCATAATTAAGAGGTGATTGGTCCCTGTTTAAGTGTTGTTGGAAATGGCTGAAGGGATGGTGATGAAAAAATCCCAGAGCTGCAGCAGGAAGGCATGTTTTGTTAATCATTTTAGCACTACTTTCCAAGGAGGTAAGCACATTAATAACTTGCAAAGGGTAGTGTGTGTGTTCCCTGACGCATTTCTTCCAGCAGTGTGGAACTCATATTGTGACTGGGGGAAAAAAAATTCTTTGCTTATGAAGCTTAATATTGATCATACCAAGGTAAAATTGCACAGATTAATGAGAAAGAGCTGCATAATCATGTACTTCTAGGACTTTCACTTGTCTTAATTCACTGCCATTTTTGAAACATAAAGCTAACTCTTAGTCTGTGTCTCTGTTCAGGTGAATTAATTTCACACCTTGAAATTTATTCTAACTACAGACGTATAATATTGCACTTTGCTGAAATAAAACTAGCACTTAAAGGATTTCTTTTCCATCATTGTGTAGTTAGTTTTGTTAGTTTACATTCTTCATGGAAAGAATGGAAAGAAATATACAGTGGTAGTGGATATGGAAAGAAGTTATAAACCAAGGAATAAACATGGCTTTTCCTGTTGCTTCATCTGAGTTGCTTCCCTGATTGTCTTCCTTTATTTTTTTCTACTCCTTTCAGTTCCACTTAGTCATGATAGACCACAGATATATATTAGCGTAAGTAAAGCTAATGTTACTCAGATGATAATGTGTTAGACTGGGTGTGCACTTGGTATATTAATCTTTTATTTCTTCTTTTTCCATTATACATCTATTATTAAAGAAGAAAAGACAATATATTGGTTTGTAAGAGAAATAGTAAAACATAAAATAATACGCTTTTTCTTTTTCCTTGCTTCTTTTTACACTTGATTGTGATCATCTGGGCCCTGTCTATGGCAAAACTTTATTTAAAAGGTACTAACTAATCATGTTTAATTTGTTTTCCTTGAAGTTATAAGGCAGGGTTCCGGTCCCAAAACACAAGCAACTAGTGAGTATCTTTGGAGATTCCTTGTAGTGTTCCTCCTGGTCTCTCTGCCTGTCTAGAAGGACAGAGGATCTCCTAAGAGCCCATCTTGTCTGAAATCTGTCTACAGATCAGATATGCTAGACCATTTCAAGTAGCACGCAACTAAACTGTGCTCCAAAGCACTTTATTGAGTCATACTTAAATCGTATGGATGAATTTGTTGTTCATGCATTTCTGTTTTCAGATTTTGCTATTTGCTTGTGTGGGTGAAATTTTGATAGGTTAGTGCAGTAGCTTTTTCATCCTCGTATTGCTTCTGCAGAAGGCAAACATTTGTATTCTGTTACTCTTAAAGTGCAGAAATATTACATAGCAATTAGCACTGTGAGGATAATTGCCTCTTATGGGTACATTATGCCTCAGTTGTTTACTGCTAAGTGAAATGTGGAAAGTTGATATCAAATTAGGCAATAAAGAAGGCGAGAGCTTGACAGAAGGGAGCCTGTTCCTTGCTTGTGTGTTCTGAGTCAGGAGCTCTATGTATGAGGAGTGTGAGTCTGCTAAGTCTGTAGATCTTGTCAAAAAAACCTTCTACTGTGGAAAATATGCACTGTTCCTGTGACTGCTCAGCATTTATGTTGCATCCCAGTAATATATTGCTATAAATCCAGAGAAAAATTGTCAATTACCACTATCCACTTGCATGCTCTGGTAGCCAGTGAGAGCCTTGAAGAAAAAGACTTTGCTCCTCTCTGTCCTTCACATTTCATTTCTAAAAATGTTGTGCAGTTTCATCTGCAAAACTCATTCTCATAAGCTCACTGAACTGCTGAAATTGTCTCCTTTCAATAAATCTGCAATTACCATGTTATTTAGAGCATCCACTGCGCACTAAATCACAGTATGAAAGGGCATAAACTGTGTGTGTAATCACGAGTACAATGTGTACAGCTCTTTCTACACTGACCCTAATCACTGCTTTGCAAGAATGCCCCACGCAGCATTCACTGCACATAATGGGCAAAATAACACGGGGTTATTCACAAATTCTGCTACTATTTTCCTTACTTCGTTCTTAACAGTAAAGAGAGTCAACTGCTTTCTTAAAGCTTCTTCTGAAGCATCCTAAAATAAGACCTCACCTTTTCCTCCCTGCTCTCCAAAGAAACTTCTGGAGTATGAATTTCTGTGAAATGTAACAACGTGCAGTGGAAGACAAATTTTTTTCTGTGTCCTTGACTATTGGTGAAAAGTAGGAGAAATGCACTTAAATTTTTTAAATGTTTATACCATGTGAAAAGGGAAATTCAGGAATGTAGCCTACACACAGACTACGGAGGACAGGGTTTGGTGTGGAGGGTTGTCCCTTTCAGGTCTGTGCTGTTTGTCCTATTCCCTTGTGTTTATCTGACATTACAGTGTGTGCAAGAGCCCTGTGTAAATAATGAAGAGAATTTTTTTTTTAAATCCAAATGCATTAAAGAATCCCATCTACCACACTAAGGACTGTTTATTCCAACAACATTAATATGGAAGAAATATTTTTTAAACTGTATTCTGTATAATATTAAATAATTTAATGGACTATCCATAATGAAAGAATAGAGATTTACCAGACATATCTAGAGTTTGATTAATTATATGATTTCGACCATTTGGTAATATGTGGTAATTATCATTTGTGTTAGATTAGGCACTACTGGTAGAATATTGTCTGCTTTGTTGATCATTTAGTGTTATAACATTATTATTTTTAATATATTAAAATGTTACCTGAGGTTTTTAATAGACTGCTCTTGGAAACTACATTAATATGGTATCTAAAGCATCTGTTCCCTTTCAAAAAATTATTCCCCCCCAAAGGATTCTATCACTTGGGCTGCCTTGTCAGTTTTCTGAAAAAATTCTGTTTATACACTAGTCCATTATCCTCTCTGGGAAACCAATGTTGCATTTTAAACCAGTCGAGTGAGCTGACTGGATTTGGCAGTGCACACGTGTGGAGAGCTTGAAAGGAATGATACAATTGATTCCCTGTGTTTTAACTCAATTATCTTCCACTTGTGGTAGGTGGCTATTCAGGAGATAAGTAGTGGGTCAAGACTTTAATAAAATCAAGAGCTAACTATTAAGTATATTACAGGTCCCTGTGGTGATTTTGAGAAAATGAGAAAATATTACTGTTATTCTAATGAAGTATAAGTAGGGACATACAACTTAAGTAATTCAGTAAAACAACATTTTTAAAGTTGGCAGTATTGAAAAAATGTTGCTTGGGTTTTTTTTTTTTTTTCTTTTTATTTGTCACACACCATTAAACGTCCTTTCCTCCAGGCTAAACCAGACATCTGCTACTTTGGCCTACTTATCAAAAGAAATGAAACTTTTATTGGCATAACATCATTACATTTAAGTGTCTTTAGGAGAGGAAGAAAATACCAACTGGATGAAGCTAGGATGCCATTTAATACCTAGGTGAACTACCTCCTGTTAGCAGAGAGAAGTGTTAATTTGCAAATGATCTCTCAAGTTCAAGCACTTCTGTGTCCATTCTCCTGCACTTGCAGACAAGCTCCCAGAGAGATTATATCCCACATTTTAACATCAGAGTGGCCACCAGCTGCTGCCTTGGGAAGAAGAGAGAATAGCCAGTCAACAAGAGCAAGAAGTTAAGGATGTTGATGCATACACAGGTTTTAGAATTAAGGATTTCTTGACATCAGAGTTGGACTTTTAAGTTTCCTGAAGCTATTGTTTTAAATTACTGGCAGATTTAAAAAGAATATGTAGTACACAGGCTATTGTCATCACTGTGATTGGAATGAAATGCAAGATGCTTTAGGGTTTTTTTTTTGTGAGGTCTTTTTAATGCCAAAATTAAAACTTGATTTCTGGAGCACAGTACTACAGGTGGAATTCTGAAGCTACAGTCACAAAATATAGAAGAGATTGTGGCATTCCACCTGTTAGCCTGGAGGCTCTCAGTTTTCTCTATTCATTACATACTGCTGTCTCAAAGGAGTCAGTAACATTTTCTTTCTAATGCTGGTGTCAGGTATTGCCAGTGGGAAAGCTACACTTTTCCTTTGTCTAGATTTCTGGAAGCTTTAGATATTTAGTCCATACATAGCACTGGATTTTAAAAGGCAAGCATGGGAGGGAACAATTAGTGGCAAACTTTGCTTGGAAAGGAAGTAGCTCTCTCTATTCCCTTTTTTAATTTCTCATGTTCTTTACTAAGAAACTTTATTCAAGGAAACAATGTCAAATTGAGTTTCCTAGAGGCTTGCCCAAAGCAAACTGAATTAGTAATTGAGAGCTATGTTTCAAAATAATGGTGCAATAATAATATTTGAATATTTCTTAGTAAAATCTATGACAAAACAAAAAAAAGCCAAACCAAACCCTAAATAAATCGTTTAGTATGTTTTTCCATTTGTGTGTCCCCATGGTTTGCTTTTGATAGGGTCCTAGAATGGATGACTTTCAAGAGACCTCCTCTTCCTTTCCTGTCTGAAAATGTGTTAACAACATGTCAACTATATTTCTGTTCTTTGTGACATATTTTTGACTACCTTTCTGAAAGTTCTCAAAAAATAAGATTTTGTAATTTCTTCGTCTTACCCATTCCAGCACTTCATGCAGTTAGAAATTTTTCTAATCCTTAAGCTCATTCTTCTGTGTTGCAGTGCAAATCTTTAATTTTCAGCTGAAGACATGGAAAAAGGTTATCCACTACCTGAACATGGCATTCTAGTTGAGTCCTGTGTAGTCCCAGCGGCATTACATTTTTCACATATGATACTGCTAAATAAAAATGATAAGAAAAAAAGTTTGTGCAATTCATTATTCTGGCCTCATGGCAGCATCTCACAGTTCTAATTAAGGAATAATGTCATGATGGTTGGTGGTAGGGTGGGAGTATTCCTCTCTTTTTCCAGAAATCTTGGCCAAGATCTTCTCAATTTTGCTGTTGCACACACCACTGGTGATAATTTTTAATAGCTACAGATCCTAGACAGATGCTCTTCAGCTACACTTTGGCAGGGTACCAGACCACTACATTTTCAGTACAGTTTTCCAGTGGGATTTTTCTTTAAGTACACAGTGTAACATCTTGATTTAGGCTAATCCTCCTTAGCTTCTTTGAGTTACAGAAAAGTTACTTTAAGTAGTGATAGAGGCCTTAATAAAGTCAAAACATGTATTTCCACTACTCTGCTTTCAAACTTGAGGCCTCTTGGCTTGTCAAAGAAATAAAATGTTTTTAATTTTCTGTGTGATGTGTTTTTAGCAGATCTCTTTTTGTCTTCTGCTAATTGGCAGGGGTGAGGAGGAGTTCTGTTTCTTGCACGTAGTCTTGTTACTTGTTCTAGAGGCCTTTAATTCTTCATGTGTCTTCCTTTAGGGTTTTAGAAATAGCCTGGAAAAAAAGCATGCAGAATGTTTTTTGCTCTTTTGAGATCTTGCATGCAAGTTTTCCATATAGTCAGTTTTCAAGTAAACGGGGTGACCAACAGGCCTAAGTGTGAAAATATCCAGCTTAGATCCAGCTACCCTTGAGCATGCCTGTTCTTGCCTGCTACAGGCTAAGATCTTTACTCCTTACATGGGCAAACAGTAGGTCATAGTTGATTTTTTTAGTGGATACTCAAACAAAAGGAGCATTACATACCTAATTGTCTTGATGTCCATACTAGATGCTTTTCCTTTTTGTTCAATACCAAACCTCTTTTCTCTTTGGTATTCTTCTTACCACAATTTGTATGGCAGTTGCACTGTTTTGCTGCACCCTACTGATTTCTGTCTTTGTAGGCATCTGTACTTAGTGATTTGACCAACTTCATCATGTTTCCTTCTTGTCTCCAGGAGTTGAACTCTTCAACTGTTATCTTTGCTCCACAGAGGATAACATCTGCTTTTCAAGATTTAGTAGCCTGTGAGAATTTTGTAGGTTATAAAGAAAAAGCCTTCCAGTCTCTGTATAGAGAAACTTACAGCAGATTGGACATATGTATCTGTATTGATCTGGGCTCTCTTGAGATTTAATATGCAAAATCCAAATGGAAGTTTTTCTATGAGTTTCCCTCAGTATCCTTTCCCAAACATTCCTTCTGTGTTAGGCTGTTGGTTTTTTGTGTTATTCAAAAGTAAAATGTCATTCTGACCAACCAGAGTGTGTTACCAGAACAGAATAAACCGGAGCATAATGCTTTTACAATTTGCAAAACTTGTATTATGCACTGTAAATTGGAGGAGTAATGATCTACCTCTGTGGTTTTAGGCACAACTCTGTCAGTCACAATGAACATTGTACATTTTTCTCTCCCTGAAATGGGTATCAACATCAGCAGTGTAAATGACTTGCATATAATTTGAAAAATGTATATATATTTGTTTCCATAGAAACCTATGTAGTTCCTGATTTTTTTGGTTTTTGCTGTTTCAGCGTGTAAATCTCATTTATTACCTCTTGATTTCCAGGAATTTTTCAGTCTGTCTGTATAAAGGTGCTTCCAGATATTGTAGAGCTAGACATAAATGAATAGCCAAGATTTAGCATTTTTTCTTACAGTCATTTTGTCTCTCTCATATTTGTCTATCATCGTATGTGGTTAATGAATGAAGACTGAGTTTTTTTATTTAAAACATGAACAGTGTAGTGTCAGTATATAGGATTTCATTCCTAGCTGTGTCATTATCAGTGCAACTGAAAACAACATGTTTGTTAAATAAATCCTATGGGTTTACTTTAGATTGGGGTTTTCATTGTCAAAGTAGCTCTTTTGAGTAAGTAAGAAGAAGGAATAGAGGAAGGAAGAGAGGAGACAGAGAATGATGCTTCTGGGATCATACAGAATCTTAGAGTCACTTAAGTTGGAAAAGACCTTTAAGATCATTGGGTCCATTAACTCAGAACTGCCAAATCCACCGCTAAACCATGCCCCCAAGTGTCTCATCTGCTTGTCTTTTAAATACCTCCAGGAACAGTAGCATCCCTTCCCTGGGAAGCTTTTTACAGTGCTTGACAATGCTTTCCATGAAGAATTCATTTCCTAATATCCAATCTAAACCTCTCCTAGAGCAACTTAAAACCATTTCCTCTTGTCCAATCACTTGGAGAGAAGAGAGGCGACACCCACCTGGCTCCAACCTTCTTTAAAGAAGTTGTAGAGAGCAATAAGGTACCCCCAAGACTTCTTTTGTCCAGGCTAAAGAACCTCGGCTCCCTCAGCTGCTCCTCATAAGCCTTTTGCACCAGACCCTTCCTCAGTTCCACTGCACTTCTCTGGACACCTTCCAGCACCTCAGTGTCTTTCCTGTAGTCAGGGGCGCAAGGCTTCACACGGCACTCGAAGTGTGGCCTCACCAGTGCCAAGTACAGGGGGACAATCACTGCCCTGGTCCTGCTGGCCACATTACTGATACAGGCCAGGATGCCACTGGTCTGGGCACGTGCTGCTTCATGTTCAGCTGCTGTCAGCCAGCACTCCCAGGTCCTTTTCCACAAAAGCATGCTCTAACCACTCTTCCCTCAGCCTGTAGCACTGTCTGGAATGTTGTGACCCAAGTGCAGGATCAGGGACTTTGGCTTGTTGAACACCATCCATCTGGCCTTAGCCTGTCAATCCAGCATGTTCAGATCCCTCTGTAGAGCCTGTCTGCCTGGATGTAGCTCTCTTCACCACCACTCCTTGGGCCTGGCTATCCAGCCAGCTAACAGTGCACTCATCCATGCCACAAGTAGCCAGCTTCTCCAGGAGAATGATGTGGGGAAGGGTGTCAGAGACTTCAGAAAAGTCCACGCAGACAACATCCCCAGCCTTTCCTTCATTCACTAAGCAGGTCATTGCCAGAAATGTATTCTTGGCATTGAAGTATTGAGACTTCATATTCTTCTGGAATGTAAGTTTCATGAAAATAACCTCACAAGTCATTATAAATTTCACCTTATAAGTCCATGTTTGCTACATTCATGTGTGCATTAATATGTACATTCAGATGCATTTCTTTGTTGAACTGTAATTACTGAAAACAGAGGTTTGGGTGAAAAAAGTCTAACTTCTGATCCTTAATTTGGTCTCTCAAATGCATTTTGAATCAATTAAATCTGAACAGTATAATTTCTAGAAACACAAATTGCTTTTTGTTCCCTATGAAAATGCCAAAATGCCTCATTTTTTTTTCTGATGTACAGATGGTAATGATTTGTAACTTAAGGAGCAAAAAATGATTTTTTAAGGCTAGTAAGAGGACGAGGTAGCCTTGATCTCCCAGCAGTCTTGTTCATCTGAGAGGTGCACTGTCTATTGGAAAGTGTCCCTATGTGTTTCTAATGCTTAGAAGAGCTCTTACCATAGGCCACGTTGAAAAATCTCTCTGCATTTTAAAAAGTTGCTTCTGACCCTCTTCTTCAGTGGTCATAAGGTTACAGGTCCAAGTTGCAACTTGCCTATGTGGAATAAGGCACCTGCTGAAATGGTAAAGCACATGCTTGTTGCAGACCCTTTTACAGGAGAGTGCTGTGAGTTGTTTCCACAGTAGCTGACTAACATCATCATGGCCCTGAGGAACAACAGGAAAAAGTGTTGGAGGTAGAATATGAAAATGGTCACGAAAAAGGCAGTGGAGAGAAAACATGGATTCACTGAAATAACAGTCAAAGGCCAAGGGTGAGGAATGGATACAAAATAATTAGTGCAAGCTTAGCGAATAAGGAGGGAATTGGAAGGATCTGGACTCTGGAAATGTGTAGGGAAAATTAGTATCTCCCAGTGATGAGGAGGGTAAATATAATAAGACAATGCATGACAAACTGAAAAAAGCATCTATCAGCACAAATGGCAGAAGGTGATTCTGCTGACGTAATATAAGAAATGTGGATGCCAGGGAGGACATCATTTATCCAAGATAACTGGTTTCAGATACTGAGGGACTAAAGGTATATTTTGATTGTACAGCAGAGGCAGAGAGAACTGGCTTTGGTAATAGGCTGAATGTACAGGGGCTTAGAGAGCGATTGATGTTGGGGTGCTTTAGCCTCTTTCTTGCTCTGCGACTAGAACTGTGCTTTTTCCTTGTGGACTTCTGCCTAAATTATTACTTAACTGTGAGGTCTGTTGTTTATAATTCTGAGTTTCTGTTGTCTGGCACTAAACAGGCACATGTTCGTTTTTCTTTCTTTTTTTTTCCGATTATATAGAAGTAATTATTTATTCATTGTTTTCATTAAACTTTAATAAATACATAAAAGACTAGCTCACATTTTGCTTGAGACATGTTAGTAACTCCTTTACTTCTTCATCTGCTTGAAGATAACGGATGAAATGAAGGCCAGTACTGAAAATTAAGGCTATAAATTTACAGATAGGGATTTCAGTCTAATCAATATTTTGCTGATAATGATAACAATTTAATCTTATGAAATATGTTGGCTTTAAGATGGAGAATCAATGTTTGGACATGAAAAACAGGTGTCAGGTTTGACAGTGACATTGTTGTCAGTATCTGAAGGAGAGCAGATTAAGTCAGCAAGCAGAGCAGCAATTCTGTCAAATAGAGTATGTGAGAAACAAATGAAAAGTTAGAAAAAGTGGTTCTTGCTTATGAGCTGTATTCCTTCAATAATCTGTTAATCTGTTTTTGGTTTTATCTTACATCCCTTCTCCCTCTCTTTTCTTCCAAGTTGCAATTGAGGATACAAAATGCATTCTCTCTACTTCACTCAGTCTCTTCTATATTGTGTTCTGAGAGCTGAATTTGTTTAATTATGGCATAAGGAAAGCACTGTATTGTGTTTCAATGTTCCTTACAGTTAGTACTTGAAAGAGAACCAGAGTTATGTGGTCATGCAAACAAATACTTCAAGATTAAAAAAATGTTGAGAGACACAAAAGGAGAACAGAGATAGGACGAATCTAAACACATTTTGTCATCAAATCCACAAGCACTAACAGGAAAAAAAGAGTTCTAAACATGTAATTCGCAATCAAAGATAAGAACAAGTGTTGTATTACATTAAGCAGGAAGCTTTCCTCTAGTGTATAAGAACACTCAGATTCTGCAGTCTATTTTCCTTTACTACTTCAATATTACCTGTCTACCAGGGAGCATTTTAACAGAGAGGAAGAGGCTGAATAAAAATCTTTGCTACTAGTTACACCTCCAAAGCTTTGGAAACAGTTCAGATAATATGCTGAAAACACACCAGCTGATGAAAAATATTGTTTATAATTCTGCTAATACAGAGATAGTGGCATCATTTTGGAAAAGGGTCTCCAAATTCTGTAGGTCTTTGCAGCTCTAGCAATGTGGAGAGTTCAGGTCTGGTGCCAAGTAACAGTGGTCAGTGTAGGTCAACTGCTCGTATTACACTGGGAGCTGCTCACTTTTGGAGCTGTCTTTTCCTCACTTGTGATGTCTCACTTCCTCTCTCCTCTTGTGACAACAGGAGCCACTCCATCACTACCAGCTCCCAGTACTGCCAGATGCATGAGCAGCTGCTACAGCTCTCATCTACAAATTGTGGGGTATAGCAACACCATGCTGTTTCTCAGTGAACAGTTAGAATATGTCAGTCATGCTCTCAGCTTACAACCAGCATGTCTGTGGACTTGCAGTGCCTTGAAACAGGCACACTTGACCTTTAAGTCTAATTATACCCTTTTAGTGATTAAACCACAAAGGCAGGATATTTTAGCAAAAGCAAAGCAAGGTGTTGTAATATGTGCGCAGAGCTGCTCTCTGCCTGAGTCTCCACATGTCACCTGAGAAAAAGAACTGGCCTGGGACCAGGAGTTACAGTATCCCTGTCTTTTAAAGGAACCTGAAACTATTGCCTGCTTTCCTCTTCTAAACTGCAAATAAATGAGAAGCTTTTGCCAAAAATGCTGTGTCTTTGTACAGACCTTCAGATAGGCCCCTCATTTACCTTATTTCATAATGATATTAGTTCATAATAGTACCTTAGCTGAAAATAAAGCCATGAGGCTTTTTAGCAATTCTCACCTTGTGTTTTTAGGTATCATTAGCTAGGGAGTGGACTGCTGGGGGAAGCTCTACAATGGACTGAAAAGGGAGAATATGCTCTTATTTCCATGCCTTCTAGAAAGAAATCAGTGTATTTCAGAAATTGTATTTTCCTGATAAATGCATGCAAAGCAAAGATTGTGTGTAGGGAATGAATACTGCCTTCAATTATTTTAGCTTTATGGCATTAGCTGCAAGCAGTGATAATGTCCTTTCAATACGCCACTTAGGATCTTAGACTCCCTGGAGAACTTAGACATCCATCATGAAATCTTAGGCTTCATCATTCTTTGTTCATTGCTGTTTCATTTTCCAGTAGGGTGATCTGTAAAGTCAGTGTCCCGTCTTTTATCACATGTGGAAGCCATGTGATTCACGTAGATTAAATCTTTTGCCCAGCAGATAAATGTAGATCTGATATTTCATCTCAGAGTGGATATTAAGAGCTGAACAAATGTGCTCCACCTTGCCAGCCTTCTACCTTGCAGGAAAATGACCAAGGAAAACTGTCTTGTTCACAGAAATTGAATTACTCCAGGAAAATGTCATGGCAGATTGTAAGACTAAATTTGTCATTAGTCAGGTAGAAGAGGCTCATTGCTTGACAATCACAACACCCTAGTTGCCATATGGATTTTTGAGGTCCATGCTGCAAGCATTCCAAATCCTTGGGTTATGGTTGGTTTCCTGACAGAGTTACCAAAACATGACATTGGAGCATTTAGAAGCCAGAAATATCATTAGCAATAAATCCACTATGGATTTGCTAGGTGTCACAAACTTGTCAAAGAAAGCAAATCAGCAAAGCTTGTGAGGATTTCTCAGGTAGAGATGTCTCCCAATTGGATTTACAGACTAAATCACCTGCCAACATCACTTCTTCAACAAGGGGAAGGTAGATCTCTGCAGGCTTCTCGTTATTCCTAGAGATGGGCGCTATAGGAAATGCTTTTATTAGACAGGAACTCCCTTCATAGTTTTATTGAAAGAATAAACTAATGTTGCCTAATAGCACCATTGCTAAATAGTATTACTCCTGAAAACATAAAAATTAATAGATAAACCAGAAACTGTATGCTCAAGCCTTTGATCACCACATATTAAATACTTGTGCGTTATTTTGAATGCGAGCCTTGCTCAGATATAATGTTCTATATCACAGGCTATACTTAGCTAGGTTTTAAGGCATAAACCATTCTTTGTGTACTTACAGGATTTTACAAAACATCCAAAATGTACCACAAAAATCGTAGAAACTTTCATTTTGTGTGATTTGTGTAGTCATCACACAATTAATGACAGTGGATGCTGACTGTGTTTAATCACACAAGATATTAGTATGAAAAATGAAAGAATGCTCATGTGGAGTGAAGAGAAAACATTATGTGAAAATATGTGCTTAACAAAAAAAATTAATTGAAAAATGCTTGAAATGTACTGCTTTTTATTAAGATTCAGTTGCCTCAGGTCTGCTGTATCAGTGCAGCACGAGAACCTCTAGTCCTCCATCTTCTTACTTTACAACTAGCAGGTGAACAGTCTGCAAGCACCTTGCAGATAACTCTAGGCAATATGCTTGGCTTAGCTTTGTAACATTGTAATTTGTCTTTTGTTGAAAGGATAGATTTATTTCCTTTCCACTCACATGGCTGATTCTGCCCCTGGATGTGTACATTAGCTATCAGGCTGCCCGACCAAAAATGACAGAGTGTTTTTTACTATGGGCAATGTTTTACTATAATGCGAGATTGGAGTGTTAGCCTGTGGTCACAGGCTAACATTTGCCATTTGCCACCTAATGAAGTTGGTTTTGTTTTGGATGCAAGTGAAGCAGGTGCTTTTTAGAAAGTAGAGTCAGTTGCAAAAGGAATGGAAAGCTTAAAAATTACCATCTCCACTTTGCCTATGCCTCAAGCCATGAATGTTTGATTTATACAAAGGACTTTGGTTCTTCTTCCACCTCAGATATTGCATTATACAAGTTCCATTCTCTATTTCCACAACATAATTGAAAAAATACTTTATCTAGAAAAACAAGCTCAAAGTGAAATGCGATGACCATTCACATCATAATGAGAGTACGGATTGTGCTATCCATATACTTCTCGGATTGGAATAATTGCTTAGTAAAGGTGGTAATTAAAGTTCTTTTTCCTTTCCTTTGTCTTCTAAATTTTCATGGTTCTTCTGTATAGAAAACATTTTCTCCTCTGGAATGTTGCCAGCAGCTTCCATTTCTTAAACTTCAGCCTTGTGTTTGCTGCTGTTTAAGTTCTGCTCAACAGCAAGGATGCTCTCCTGTAAGTGCTGAAAGCTGCCCCTCCCTCCCCAGCACTTGGAAATGTCTCCTCCTGTTATTGCAGCTTTTCTGGCCAGTTGTGCCTGGGCTGCTGAGAAGTGGCTGTGATCTGCAGTCTGCAGTGTCTTAGGACAGTGCTTAATGACCAGCTGTTGCACGAAGAGCTCAGTTTTTTTCCAGACATACTTATTAATAAACATATCATACGAGATCACAGCCATAAACTTCATGGGAGTCAAGAACAGGAATCCTGTATTTTGTGAAATCGTGCTTTTGCTAAAAAGCGTGTTTGCTGTTCTGACCTAAGCCCTAATAGTACTCCCTCTTTGCTTTTCTCCAGTTTGCATCTTCATGCAGTGTGTGATTTTTCTCTACTTTCTTTCCATAACTTCTATAATGATCCACTGCTCTTTAAACTAAAAAGCTAGCTTTTTATGAACTATTTTGTCTATTTTCAAGAAAGCAAATGATAATAAATTTTTAAATACACCTTTTTTATATTGCTTAATAATTGGGTTCAGGATAAAAATTAATGTACCAACATGGCTTTACTTAAATTTTGGATATGTGGATGTATTTTAAAGTGAAACAGCAATCATTAGTGTTACCATACAGACTGCCAAACTTAAATGCATATAAAAATATATTTACACAGGGGTGAGATAGCTGCAGATAACTGCTAAATTTCTCTCCTGGTGAGACAAACAGGTACATCTAAACCTAAATGTAATATTTAAGGCATGTACAAGGTAACCACAAGAGAGCTGAAATGGATACCAGCATTGTTTGTGCAATTCTGCAGCTTTATTGAGAAACAGTAAAATTCTTTAATTCTTGCAATTAAATAAAGGAATTCAGCATTTTTAGCAATGTCTGTGATACTGTCAGGCATTTCTGTGCTGCTTACATTTTCATGATGGCATTTGTATGTACAGTGATCTTTATAATGTTTACTGGGTGTTATATGGGGAGCTCTCTATTAGTCAGTTGTTTTGGTAGATTGCCTTCTGAATGTTTCAGATACTTTTCTTCATTCTTCCTTAAAATAAATGGAGAAAGTTTAAACCAACTATTAGGAATTTTATTTCAGGTTATTCCAGACAGTGCCTTAGGCAAAAATAAAATATTATATATATATATATAACAGCCATCCTGCACATATTTCTTTTGTCTCCATAGTATTGCTATATTTATTTTGTTGTCCATAGGTTTCTCTCTTGATTTAAGAGAGAGTTTTCCTGATCGTTATGTAGAACTATTTCTGTTTTTAAAAATTTAAATGAGTTGCAAATTCTATTAAATCAGATGGGTTTGTTTTAATTTTAAATAGCTTTTCAGTTGCACTGAGAGCAAAATTGTTTCAACAACATGCCGTCATGTAGGTAATTGTATGACCTGCTGAACATATTGTAAAAAATAATGTGGTTATAATTACAAACATTAGGCTTTCCTTTATCAGGAGATTCTAGCAACATCACTAACAACAGGATTGAATCTTGAGTCATTTGTTCATGGCTTTGAAAACTGTAGATGGAATTATTGCCTTACTTTATGTGAATTCATGGGGATTACTTTTGTATGGACCATGATTAATGCCTATGAAGCTGCCAGAAGCTTCCTAGAGTTTGTACTGCCAGTTGTACCTAACTTCCTCTGTGTGTTTTTAATCTTGTTACTGCAAATTTATCTAAAGAAAATTTGGATAAGTGATTTGGCATAAACTTGTAAAAACACATGCTTTAGACTTCCCTCTGCTAGAAATCAAAATCACCATAATAATAGGTTCAGATTTTAAGCTTTCTGTTTGTGATTTTAAAGTCCTCTTTCAAATATGTAAGGTGGCATTGCACAGCATGTATAAACACTACTTGGTTTTGTCTTTATCCTACAGCATTGACATATAGTGGTTCCCTCCAGTGACAGGTGACATTCTGAGCCAAAGCCTGATTCAAATAATCAATCTTTGTCTTTATTCAGTTGCTTTTTCATATGTCCTGAATCTGTTAAGCTAAACAGTCAACTAGCACCAAGAATAGACTTTCTGATGAGACATTTGGCACTTCTGCTTCTTATCAGGGAGTCTGGTTAACTTGAAGATTTCGCTAAACATCTCTGTGTACTGTAAGAATAACCAAAGGTTTCCAGTATCCTTGAGGTCCCTCATTATCCAATTATATTTCTGTCTGCAGTGGGTCCCCCACGCTTCCTGTAGGCAGCTGAGAATAGCTGAAACCTCTCTTCCAATCTCCACTTCCTGCTGCATTTTGCCAAGGGCAGTGGAGAGAAGGGAAGAAAACCAAAAGTGTGTTTTCCTGTTTGTGTCAGCCAGCAGCTTTTACTACACCTGTCACTCAGAAGACGAGACGGCAAGCATGGAAGTTCTTGGGATGCATCTAAAGCATAGGACATATATGTCATAATATTGCACAGGGATACATGATAGTGCTGTGATGAACATCTCTCCCATGGCATTTGCACACTCAAGCACAGCCCTAAGTGGGAAGGATAATAGGATATCATCCTGAATATTGATAAGAGGTTAAATTTAAATGCTCAGATCTGGTGTTAGTGGAAGTGTTGTATTTTGACTTTTGGTGACAGTTCAGTATTTAATGGGAAACTTGAGAACACATGAGACTTGGCTGTGTTAACCATTTTCACCTACCAGGAGTATGTCATCCACACTCCTGTTCAGCTAAGGCAAAACTTAAGACCTTTGCTAACTTGCTTTCACTAATGGGCCTCAGGTATATATGGGAACTTTCCAGGTCTCCTTGCTGTAGATGAGATCCCCCATACAGGGCTGTGCCCCATGTGATCCTGTAGGGAATTGCTGTTCTGCAGCATGCTGGAAAGGGCAGAGCATACGTGTCTTCTGAACCTGCACATCTTCCTTCAGTGCATTGGGCTACAGAAGTTTTGCTGTAACAGCCACATGTCATGCCCATGCAGTGGCTGAATTCACTCATGTATTCAGAGAGAAAACTACACTTGGGCTTGCAGAGACATTTTCCTTGCCTTATTTTAGCTCATAATTGAAATCAGATTTTCTCCAGGGATAGTCTTGCCATACTAAACAAATGTAACACTTCCAAGAATTTATCTTTTTTGTTATTGGCAGAAGCCAGTGTTGGAAGTTTCAGATCAGTGAGTTAAATCAGGAATGCTTTTGTACCATGCTAAACATTATTACAAAAATTAGCACTGAAGTGGTTCCTTGCTATTACCTGCTGAGTTTTTTCTTCTGTCGTAAGCAAGGACTGCAGTATGAGGGACCAGTCCCTCCAACCCCTGTTCACCTGTATTCTTTATGGTAGTATTAGATGTTCAATTCAGTGAAAGGGCTGAAGTGAAGTTACATACTTCTAAGCTGTCATGTGAGCACCCTTAGCTTTAACTAGTAAAAGAATGAATTTTTTATTGTTTTGGTGGTGTGGTATTTTCCCAGTTAGAAACCACTCTTGTATTAGAATACTTGTAAGTATGAATTAAGGTAGTGAAATCTTCACTTAAACAAAGGGAAGGAAAAATTCTAGTCAAAATATTCTCAGACATCTAACAGTAATTTGCTTTAAGGCTTCTTGAGAGTTCTGTCCATGGAAACTCCTGTTTAATTTAATTCTTAATTAAAATCATTACTCTGTGGCATATCTAACTAATTGTTTAGCAAGAGTAAAAAATGTCTGTGTCTTAATAATTTTCCAGACTTAACAAGCTGTAGTTATCGGGAGAAAGCTGTTCTTTCTTGAGTACTTCCTTTTCATATGTCTTGAGTAGTCTTTTGTAGTTTTAAAAAATAATATTGTTTTAATTACCATGGTTACATGCTGCTAGTGCTGATACAATTTAAAACGATTGCTTTCTGCTCCAATATTTAATGCACTGTGAATTCATCAAAAATGAAATAAAAAATTCTATAGTGTAAAATTTCTTGTCTATTTTGGGCTGCTATCTGTGGAGGCCTTGATACTCTGTTCTTAATTCAGGGAACACTCACTGTACCTGCACACAACTGAAAATACTCAAAATACCAAACTAATCTGTGGTGGGCTGACCTTGGCTGGCTCTGGCCGCTCGACACGTTGCTCTCTCAGTGCCCCTCCTCAACAGGACAAGGGACAAGATAAGATAGAAAAGGTCATGGACCAAGGTAAAGAGAAATGGATCTCTTTTCAGTCACCATCAGATGCAAAACAGACTCAACTTGGGAAGAATGAATATGATGTTTTGTGATTGGAAATAGACATGAGTAGTGTAAACAAATGGAAACAGTGAGATTACCCATCCTCAGAGCCGTGTCCTGCAGTGTGTTGGCTGGAGCCATCTGGAGCCAGGCATCTCCTCACAGAGGCCACCCTACAGTCCCTCTGCCAGTACCTGAGCAGCTGCACCCAGCACCCCATCCCAACTCATTGTCTCATGGTTTAGGGAAGGTTCTCCCCAGTTTAGTGCCCCCACCAATACTTTGCGAAACCAGATGGACCTTCTCCTCCACCTTCCTACTCCAGGAATGCAGTTGAGAATTGGAGGCATGAAAGGTGAAAATCACACAGTTGTATGAGTTGGTAAGTGCCCTCAGCAGTGGAATAGCTGGAGATACCCTGACCTTCATGTTGCTTTTCTTTCAGCTTTTAGAGAATAATGAAAAAATAACAATATCTCCTTCCAGTGTAACTCCTGTGAAGCTGGTGAACAGTCTAGAGCACATATCTTAGGTGGAGCAGCTGAAGAAACTGAGATTATTTAGCCTGAAGAAAAAGGGGCTCAGTGTGGACATTATCACTCTTAACACTTACTTGAAAGGAGGTTGTAGGGAGGGGCTTGTAGTTGAGGTGGTTGTTGTTGTGTCAGTCCCTTCTCTCAGGTAGCGAGTGACTGGACAAGAGGTAATGGCCTCACGTTGCTCCAGAGAAGGTTTATATTGGGTGTCAGGAGAAAAAAAAATGAGGAAAGGCTTGTCAAGCCCTGGAAAAGGCTGCCCAGGGAAGTGATGGAGTTACCATCCCCAGAGGTATTTAGAAGACATGTAGATGTGGCACTTGGGGATGATGTTTAGTGGTGGGCTTGGCCGTGCTTTTATTAATGGTTGGAGTCAGTGATCTTAAAGGTCTTTTCCAGACTTAACATTTCTATGATTCTATTTTATGATTCTATAAATATCAAAGTACTTTGCAAACAGAGGATTTAGTTATTCAGATTGGAGGTATTGAATGGGATTTTTATGATCTTACAGTGAGAAGTACCTAAGTTAGAAATTGAGCTGAGGTTTCAAATTCTCAAGTACAGGGATCTTTCCACTAAAACTTATCTCTGTGGATAATACTGATCCACACAGACTTTAGCTGATGGATTGGATCTGACAAACAAGCTTTCATGGACTTCAAGTCTCTGTTGTTTTGTCTTTCTGTGACTTTTTTTTTCCATTTTGTCTGTGTGTTTTACCTTTGAGATCCAGTCAGGAAAATCTCACGAGAGTGTTTTCATCTACTCTGCACTGGTGCCACGTGACCTCCAGTGCTGTGTGCAGTTTTGGGCACCACAATGTAAGGAAGATAGTGAGCTATTAGAGAGTGTACCAAGGATGGAGAAGGGCCTGAAGGGGAAGCCATAAGGGGAATATCTGGGGTCACTTGGTCTGTTCAGCCTGGAGAAGAGGAGACTGATGGGAAACCTCACTGCAGTTACAAGTTTCTCATGAGGGGAAGAGGAGGGGCAGGCACTGATCTCTGCTCTGTGCTGACCAGTGGCATGGAAATGACCTGAAGTTGTGTCAGGGGAGCTTTAGGTTGGATATCAGAAAAAAGTTCTTCACAGAAAGGGATGGTTGAGCACTGGAACAGCTCCCCAGGGAAGCGGTTGCAGCACCAAGGCTGACAGAGTTTAAGAAGCATTTGGCCAATGCTCTCAGGCACACGGTGTGACTCGGGGTGTCATCTGGAGGGCCAGGAATTGGACTAGATGATCCTTGTGAGTCCCTTCCAACTCTAAAATTCTATGATCTCGTACAGCAAGATCAGTTAATATTTATACCTTAATATATAATAATAATAATAATAATAATAATAATAATAATAACAATAATAACAATACCTGTATAGTGGCTACTTTCTATTTTTGTAGATTGCCTATTGGAAATGGAGTTGTGAATATCACAATCCTTATTACAAGTCAATGAAATTATTTGTTCCTACAGAAACAGTTTAAAATGCAGTTGTGCTACTGGCAGGCTTAAATAAAGCAGATGCTCAGTTGTCCCAAAATTTCTAGTTGAAGTTGGTTATACATTATATGAATATTTCTAGATTTTGTCTGCATATATATACTAAATCCAGCCAACCATTTTTATTTGCATTTAGATTACTGACAAAAAAATAAGCATCATCATAATTCAAGATTATAGTAGACGACCCCTACACCATTCTGCAAATTCAAAAGCGGCAGCTCTTCTATTGTCGCCTTCTCATTTGGTTCAATTATGAGTTACAATAAGAGCTTGTATTTTCTATCATGCAAATGCAAATTTTCATACTTAAAATGTATGGTTTATATCTTTCTGAATATTTCCTATTTTCTAAAACTGCTTTAAAACTCTGTTTTCGTTTTTAAATAAGAACATCTCTGTGGCTATTCATTGACCTAAAGCTCTGGGAACTGCTGATTTTGAGCTGTTGTAGGTGCTTGTTGCTTTTTATAGGTTTGGATTTTATGATTTCTTGCTTCCTCTTTACTCTTGTCCCAATTTTGTTAGGAAAAGCACGCAGCAAGATTAAAACTTTGCTAACTCTCTGCACTTCACAAACTCTATGTAACTTATTATCCTGAATTTTTCAGTTCCATAATTGTGATAAAGATAGGGCAAAGCTGGCAATGCAAAATTTCTGTGCTTGGAAGAAAACTGCATGATTTATAACAGATGTCATCAATTTATAAATTCAAATTAGAGTAACTTAGAAATAGTGACTGTACAGTACTTGTTTTTTATTACTTGGTGTATGACCTTTTTCAGCATAGGAATTATTTTCCATTAGTTCAGTTCAGTTGGAAAAAAACAATGCTTAATGGACTTTGAATCCCAAGTCATTGATGATAGAATTAGATAGTTTTCAGATTTATTTGATTGCTGTCATATGCAGTTCTGTAATTTGTCACACCATCTTACATCTGGTGCATTTTTACTGTGTTTTCCTTGAGTTGTGTGGTAAAACTGTGATCCAGGTCTCCTGAGTGATCTGCAGAGCAGTCTAGTTCTGTCTCAACAGAAAAGCTACTGCCTGTCTTGGACCAGTGAAGCTGTAATCTAGTCCTGGTCCCTCTCCTTTGCTCATGTTCACAGGTACTTTAGCAACCTCCCATAACCTCTGCTTTCCTGAATATTTGATGGCTGCTTTGTGCTCTTTCATGTCAGTTATGGTTCTGGCATAAATGCACAGGTTCTTTAATCCATTTGACAGGACCAAGTTTGGAGGAGGGGAAGGAAGCAAAAGGACATAGCCAATGCAAAGTGATGTGAAGTGTTTAAAGCAAGGGATGCTGGAGGCAACAGAAGGAAAAGTAGTCCTGATAAATGTTTAATCTCTAGGACTAGAGAAAGAAAATAAACAAAACGGGCTCAAGATCATGTGTGGAAATAAAGCATGGTTTAAAGGAAATAAACAACACAGGCTTGACAAATATATGATACACATTACACAAAAACATAGTTATTTTCTTATTTTCTTCTTTATGCCATGCTTGTGTTTATCTTTATTATTTTTGTCGGTAGATCATATATTTCTGTATTGAGGCAGATATCAAATTCCCAGGCATATATGTTTTTGTGGGAACCTTAGGACTCTGTTAAATCTTAAAAAGAATTTGCTTCAAAGCCGTTTACCATCCAGTACACCCCCTTTTCCCAGGTGTTCTCCTTTCTCCTCCACTGGCAGTTTATTTCCTTACTAAAATGTATCAGAAAAAATAATGATGGGCTGATTTCTTCTGTATTTCATGCTTCAGTATAACAATATAAATTCCCTTCATCAGCAAGCCTGTTTGCTTTTTATGCAGTGTGGCATAGCAAAGAAGACTGGTGGTAAATAACTTCTTGATCCATCACAGGGAAATTCAAAGGGATCTACTAGAGAGGGAACAATGTGTGGGATTTCTTAAAGTATTTTCTAGATATAGCAGGAAAAAAAGGTTGATTACATTCAACCAGTAAATCAAGAGTGCATCTTCTTAATGTAGGCACTTTTCAAAAACTTTAATTTAGAAAACGCTATGTATTGTTAAGTGTTGCAACTGATACTGAAGCCAAATGTTTTAGTTATCAAAGACATTTGAGATTGTAAGTGAAAAACATTTTAAATTATTCAATATCTAGTAACTACTTGGGTTTGGGTGAAGCTCCTGTAAAAGTCCTGAGGGTGGACCTAACATGAGGACATGTATCCAGACTGAGTGTCAAATACGTAGGAGATTCTTTTGGGAAATGAATCTTGTCACAAATTAAACAGATGATCTTACCAACTTTACAGTACTTACATGTTTATAGTAGTTAGCACATAGTAGTGTAGTAGCAAGACAGAATATTCTGTTCCCCTTTGACGTGTATGTAAGCTCAGTTTCTTTTACCAGTTGTTGCAGAGAATCTGATTCATTTATCAAGTTTATGAATTTGAGAGTTATTTGTCAGAACTGATCTCACTGTACATCATTTGGTTAAGGTTGATTGCACATGTCAGATTAGAAAGAATGGTAAATACGCTTTTTAGATGAGTAACATTGATTGGTGGCATTTTCTCTTCAACGTAGATTTATATGGCCATGTTGTCCTGTCATCTAGGTTCAATCTAGGTTCTGTTTTTAATCCCCAATTTAGCTACCACCTCTGTACATACCAGCTCTGAAATAATGTGATTTGTCAGTGGCGATAGCCCACAGTGATAACCAGGACACGCTGCTACATCTTATTCTGACTGATCTGTGAAACAGCATTGCCCATTTATTCTTTTGTGCAACATAACAAACAGTCTCTGGGCTTCTACTTTCAGGGCAGGTATTGAACAGCTGAAATGTTCACTAATTTACACAATGGTTTATCGTTTCTCTGGTTGACTTTAGGGGTGACTTAGGCAGCTGTACCATAAAATGTAAGGAGTTTGAGCATGCTAATCTGTCACGCAGCAGAGCAACAGTGTATGCTTTGCCATTAATACTAGTCACAATCAAAAAGTGATTGGGGCACTGTAAAAAATACATGTGCTCTATTAGCATATGGAGAGAATGGTTTACCATCTTACAATGCCCTAGATGTATTCCAGCCGTTTCTGGGAAAATGAGCTAGAAAAATGGATTCTTCCCTCACACTATAACTTCTAAATGTTTATAATGTTCTCCTGGGTTCCCATTTTTTGGGCAGTGAATAGAAGAATGTGTGATACATTAATATAATTTTCGCTGTTTAGAGTGTGCAGTCAAATTGTGTCTGTTGTTCTCATGAATATGCTTAATTATGAGCCATCCATCTGCACCATTCCTTAATATATCTGAAAGTTTATGTATTGACCCATGAAACCAGATGGTTTTACATTCACTGAACACATTTCTGTGTTGTGATAAATGTATGAGGGAGGTGTGTCAAGTGGCCACAATAGGAATTCCTCAGGCCTTCAGCTTTCTTCGTGTTGCCTGCATCTTCTCAAATGTGTGCAGCATCTGATCTGCATTCTGTATAAATTGGTCTGAAAGTCTGTGCCAGCTTCTGAAGAGTGCCACAGGTGTGGAGGTGCATGTCTGCTTAAATGTGTCTGTCAGATCAGCAGATGATGACATGCTGTGTTAAAAAAGGATGGAGAAGAGGTAGAAAAACACAATAATGACACTGTAATGCAGTCATGTGGTAACTCAGTCAAAGGGTTAAATTTAAATGCCTGTGATAGGTTCAGTTGAGAGGGACAGTATATGCATCACAGCTCATTTGACTTAAATTTTTCTCAGAGATCATTTTGATCCAGCATCTGTCAAAGGTAGATCTACCAAAGGTAGCTTCTACCAGGAACAGGCACTTTATTTGCCATCTTGCCATGGTAATTCTTCCAAGAGTTATTTGTCACCACCTTTTAATTCTTCTTGATTTACATATTAATAGCAGTTACTGGGGTGAAGTTGGGATAAACTGTTACTGCCTTATGTGTGAAGTAGAAAGTATATGTCTGCACTCTTTATTTTTAATTTCTCAGTTAGATGTCTGCTTTCTTCATGCAAAAGAAAGAATGTCTTAAGAACACATGCTTGTCTGTCTTTCAAACTCTGTAGAATTAGCTTGTCATGAAATGTAAAATTAATGTGTAGTTGTAAAAACCACTGCCAGCATTTTCTTCACTGGTGGCTGATGGCTAAGAAGATTTAGCTATGAAAGGGGTTATTATAAAGTGATTACTGAATAGCTAGGTATGTCATTTTAAACAAGCAACTAAAATCTGTGTTGCAGATTCGGAATGTAATCTTGTTTGTATCACTCATACTTAAAATCTGATTTTGATTGTGGAGGAGTAATCATGTAATGTAGGTAATTTGACAGAAATATATCGAATGATGTTTTTCTTTCATTCCTTATTTAAATGTATTAGAATTTAAATGATTTACCATTCAGAGTATTCCTATAAAATGACAACATAAAGAAATATTAGATTCAAATTACATGAATTCAGATTTAAATTTTACTCTAAAGTGAAACATTCATATCAGCCCTCTCATGAAAGAAAATACTGTATAGAAACCAACACTTAAAAATGTTATTACCTTTAAAAGGATGCAATGGATGACTAAATGGTGTTATTGATGATTAGACCAGTCTGTTTTGCAACTGTGAATATGGGCCTGAAGACACAGTCCTCGTGGAATATGTGTAGCCATGCACTGGAGAAGAATTCAAAAAGTTAAGGAAACGTCTCAGGCATGATTTTCTCACTCATTCATGTTTCTATGTCAGGTGCTTGTAATAATATATTACTAAAAGCTTAGATCAAATGCCTGATATGGTTTTGAGCAACAGCTACACTTACTTTTTGTAAGCAGTGAGCTGATGCCTTAGGTGTTATTAGCATTTTCTCTCCATGAATCTTTTATAGCTCGCTAAATATTATGGCTCTCTCCCAACAATTCCTGTATCTTAGCTTGTGTCTTATATAGAAGTATCACAGAAAAAATTCTCTTAGTGATGATGGGTACTAGTATTTAGGATTCTTCCTGGAAAAAGTAGACCTCTGCTATGTCTCACATTTGAATTTGTGAAGTAAGTGAGGATTCAGCCTGGCTTATTGTAAAAACTTGGTCTATTCATTTTGTTGCTGTGAGCTCTGAGTATTTTGTTGTTTTCTGAGCTCCCACATTTTGGACCTAACCTCATTTGACCACAAAGTAGAGAGGGAAAAAAACACATTTCAGTGCTGTGTTCTGATGGGTTAGAAATGAGGCTGAGAACTAGGGTTTCGTGGCTTTTAAGGATGAACCGCAACCTTCAGCTGGTAAGTCAGTTTCCTCTGAGTTTCAGTTTCTTTGGATATGAACTTGGAGAACAGGCTTTTGTTGTACCTGATACAGATACATAAGGTTTACCTACACAATACTTAAAGTATATAATAAAATCAGTGGAAGCATGGTTTTTCATCTGGTTCCATGCTGAAGAAGAATGGTATGAGCTGTAACCTGGCAGCATGGCAGTTTGGGAGATGCTTTGGGAGATGCTGGCTTTTCTCCTTCATCTGGTAGTCTGTTGGCATTTTGACCAGGAAATAGAGGCTGAGTATGAGCACATGCTCTAAATGCAGATCTTCCAGTTCTCAGATGATGGGAAGTGGTTTAGTCCAGAGAAAGAAAACTATCTGTGGTAGCAGGTGCTCTGAGATTTATTTTTTTTTAAGTTCAATCTAGTCCTGTTGACACCTTCTCTCTGTGACACTGTGGATGCTGATCATGATAGTAGAGGTGCTGTGGGAAATGTGTGCAGGGGGCTTGTTCCTGCTTGACAGTGCTCTTAAGTCTGCAATAACAAGGGTGCAGAAGTATCCCCACAGGCTACTGCTCAAAGCTAGTATGTTGACTTTAGAGTATGTACATCCTTCTGTTCATCTTTCACTGGCATTGTGGCTGTGGAAGACAAATTATTTTAATTGAAAGAATATAATCAAAACTAAGAATTTCTTCTTAAAAATAATACAGTTAAAAAGAAGCCATTTTGCCCAGAATTGCCGCAAATACTCATAGTTTTCAGCATGTATTTTATATATATGAAAACCTGATTATTCCTTCCTCTGTGGCATTGCAGGTGACTGCCATTTCAGTTTTGCTGTCTCATTGTTCTTTCTTTCATTAGCACTGAAACTCTGCAGGTCTTGCATCCCAACATTTTTTAAAGTGTCAGGGAGTACCTTTAGAAAACTGATAGAAGTGCTGCTTTTCTGTGGGGGCATCTGGTTTTGCAGAAGTAGAACATATTCTTTTGGAAATGCTGTTGATTAGTAGTATGAAATATCAGTAAGAATTTTAAATGCAATAATTTGGAATCTTTCCAGGGGATGCTGGATATCCTCTGTGGTCTTTTGTGTTTACCTGAATAACCTTAGTAACTGTTGCTGTCAATTTCTATGGCTGCTTCATGACAGGAAGTAGAGATATTTCATATGACACCAATGTTCCACAAATTTGCGCTTATTCTCTGCTGGTTTTTAACATTTTTGGTTGTTTCCTGAGCATGCTGGGCTCTTAGATGAAAAAAATGGCCAACCTCTAATGTGCCACTCTTAACTCAAAGGTTGTTTCTGGATCTTCTACAGTTTTGTGCACACTGACAGATTAGTCTTTGTTTCCATTTTAAAATAGTGGGACTAAGCAGTACAATCACACCACCATCATCATTTTAGGATTTTGATTCTGTTCATGAGTCATTTGTCCCTTTGTTTGCCCTCTCTTTCTTTGAATACTTTCTTTTATAACCCAAATAATGGACAGTATGAAAAATCATGTGGTTAAAGTGTTTCTTTCCTTCCTCTAATCCTAACTACAAATCAATTCTTTGTATTAAAAAATCTGACTGAAATAAAAATACGTTAAACAACTGTGAAATTGCATCACCCAAAATCTTGTTCATTGTTTCTTTCCTCAACTGCATTCCACAGTTTTTGGCAAACTGGAATTTGAAAAACCTTGATCTGTTATCAGATGAGATAAATCATGTGGCATTTGGAGCAAAGAGGAGCTGCTTTTGAACTTCAATCTGTTGTTGAAGAACTCAGATGAAGAATAATTACAGTATAAAAATCACACCATCACATTTGAATGTGATCTATGAAACTGTCTTACCAAGTTTGCAAACAATCTCAAATTGTTAGTAGTCATGTGTAGATTAGATTTCAGATCAAATGAGGACAAGACAAAGAAGTAAATTATTTTACCTATATTCTTGTTTGGCGTTGATTGTAGATGTATACATATGTGGAGATTTATTTTCTAGAAACAAACCAAATGTTGTTACTTTGATAGCAGCTGGCTCACGAGCCATGTTTTCTGTTCCCCTGTAGGTGGTCTCCGTCACTGTTATGGGCAAGTTCCTTGCAGGCATTCATGAAATTCTTTGTGGCACCGTCAGATACTGGTGCTGGAGTACTGTGGCTCCCACTTTACTCAGAGGGAATTGATGTGAAAAGACGTTAAGTGATTTGAACATGACTGCTTAGGTTATCTGTAAAGCAGTCTTTGCATTTAATTATTATTAATTAACTATTGTGTTATAAAAAGCTGTATAGTGGATAATAACTTAAATCTCAAATTATTCACTTTTCATCTTTAATTTGTATATTATCCTGTTCTGTCTATCCCTTACTTCCTGTGGAAGGACAATAGTCTGATCTGAAATTTCAGTCCTGAGAGTTTTTGCATAGCTAAACTCCGCTAATAGTTTGCCTAGACAAGAAATAAATTCTTAATTCCTATTGTTAGGTGCCTTTTAAAACAGTATCTAACATATACCAGATGTCTGCAGCTACTGGAGTACCGCGGAGTGGCAGAAAATCACCGTGCCATTCCTTTCTTGTTCTTACCTCAGCAGGTCTGTGCAGGCTATGATGAAAAGACAAAACTTCCAGTCTTGAGTTTTCATCCTAAACCCAAGTTTTGATGATCAATGACAGGATGCTAAAAATACACCTAAATGTCTCTGTGATTCTGAAATTGAGTTTCTGAAAAAGCATTGTATTTGTGGTAAAAGGTAAAGAGTGAAGTTCCAGAGAAATGAGCTGTGAATTGCAGCTGCAATGGAAATTGATCCTGTCTGTCAGTCTGTGCTCCATATTCTCAGGAAAACAAAGTGGAACAGAGAAGAAGCCAAGATCACCGATTAAATGGGATGCTGAAGTGCCAGGGGCTAGAACCAGGCTTGCTGGTCCCTCAGGTCAGAGCTGCAACTGTCAGAATTCACTGCCTGATTCCCTGCTGAGCCAGGCAGAAGGAGAGCAGTATGAAAAATGCTGCAGGCAGCAGCAGGGGAATGGGTAAAGAGCTACCTGGCTAAGCTTCAGGCTTGACAGACAGTGTGCTCCTTTGGGAGGAAAACCTCTTCTCTTACAAACTGGGTGGCCTCATTTTCCCCATTTGCCTCATGATTTGTACCAGTAAGGCATAAGAAAGTAGCTGGAGTACTGAGGAGCAGCAGAGACTCAGTTCACTTAGAAAACTGCAGTGGGTGGAGAGGTCTGGCTGTGTAACCTCTGCAGGTGGGCATTTGCCAAGTAAGGAGGAGGCAAAGGCTCAGCAAATAGCACTCGTGCTATGAAGTATGTATGTTCTGTATAATAGAGTCAGTATGGTGTGTTGAACTCTATTCTTCTCTAAAAGGTGTGATTTCAGCTGTGATCAGCACTGTGAAACAACACTTCTCTGTGTAGCTATCACTTTCCTTACCTGGTGCAAGATAACAACAACAGACCATTGCTGGGGTGACAGCCTTCCACTTCGCAGGGATAGTTAGTGCAAGTCTCATGAGCACAACAGCAGCATCTCTCAGGGATGCCTACTTCTTCACTTAAAGCTGGGAACTCAGCATGAGAAAGTGATAAATCCTGCAGAAAATAAAACCAACTAAATGAAGTCATCATGCTGTAGTAATTAATTCAGCTTTCCCTTTTAAATCACAGTCATAAGTTGTCATTCTTTTCGTGCTGCTTAACAGTTACCTTTCCCCAAGTGTCCTGCATCCTTCCTGATGAAGCGCACATACCTTCCAGTGTATTGGAAGTGGTGTACTGTGCTCTCAGAACCATATTACATTAAAGATGGGTGGATGGATGGATGGATGGATGGATGGATGGATGATTTTTTTTCCACAGTTAGGGTGGTCAGGCATTGGAATAGGTTGCCCAGGGAGATGCTGGGAGTGACAATCCCTAGAGGTGCTTAAGAGGCATCTGGATCTGGCACTGGGTGATGTGGTTTAGGGGTTACAGTGACAGTGCTTGCTGACACGTGGACTTGATGATGTTAAAGATATCTTCCAACCTTGCTGATTCTGTGATTCTATTCTATGAAATATTTCATTTGTATTGTCATATACAGTGATACCTCCAGAGAAGTTTAATTGCCAAATTGATCAAATGGAAACTTCGCTTTCTATCTTTCGTTGCACTAACTGCTGTTCTTCAGGGCTGTTTTGAGCCACATGGCTTTCTTAATCCCAAAATTTGATTGTTACCTTAGCCATTTTTTTTGTGGTTAAAAGTAGTGCCGTTATAACACTCATTAATGACAGGGTTCATTAGGACTCTATTAGTTGCGTAATCTCTGAATGAATGGTAGGATAAAAAATATGAACTGTGTACCTACCTATCTGATGCTCTGGGTTACAGAATCAAGTCAGGAGCCAAAGCAACCAGGGTATTGGCCTTGTCTAATGAGCTTTGTCCTGTGAATATCAAGGGAAGTTGTATTGTCTCTGTCTTTTACCAGCTAAACTCTTTTTTCTCTTGCCTCTTTTGTTGGAGGTGAAAATGTATCTGTCATTCTCTTAGATTTAACTAGAGAGATAACTTGTACTTTTTATTAAGGTAACATGACATAAGAATACCTTCCTCCTGGGCAGAAATCTTGGATAGGTTTTGATCCAGATATTTTGTACAGCCACTCAATTTCTCTTTTAAAATGCTATGAATTAGGTTTATGTCTCTAATAAAAATGATTTCTCAGCTCCCCTGTGAATTTTCTGATGTGCCCACTGTGGAACTAAGCAGGCTGTTCCATATTCTTGCAGCCAGGAGCTTTGTTCATTTGTTTAATGTTGTATGTCAGGGTCACCTCAATTTTGTTGGATTTCTATTTCTATTTAGCCCATTCAGATACAATTACAGTTACACAATATCTCTCAAGTGTCCTTTGCTATTCATCATCTCACCTAAAACAACAAATTCTCAGAAGCTGAAATGAAATCAAAAAAAACAAACCAGGAAAATTCATTTTCCATGAAGTTTATGTCTGAACTACGCAAGAGTAAATGTTTAGGAAGTTATCGAGCCCATACGCCAGTCCTTGAAGTTTCCTTCGTATTAATTTTAATTGTTGTAGCAATAGAAATGTGGCAAAGCTGCCAGATGCCAGAATTCTTAGCTGTGGTGTCTGAGCGTGGAAGCAGATAAATGGCTCAACAGTGATTTATCCTTAGTGGGGACATTTTTACCTCTCAGTCAAGTCACTAGAAAGGAGACCAGGATTAGAATTTAGTTTGTTTTTCCATTTTTTCACCAATTGCCAAATATTCTGTACTCTGGTTATCAACATTCTTTGACAGCGAAAATTAATTTTAAAAAAATTTGAAAAGCAGCTGGGTGATTTAAAAGGGGAAAAAAATACCCTGCTTTGTAGATGTTAGAAAAAGCAATTTCTTAACACCTTTTCTTCAAGGAGTTAAGATGAATAACATCTTTGAACAAATATTTCAAGCATGCAGGGATTATGTTAAAAAGTAAAAAGATGAAATCCTGTGTAAATTGTTTAGAACATTCCTAGTGAAGACATGCTGATTAATAAACATAAAAGGAGGAAGATGCATATTAATTTGTTTATGTATGAGAGTCTTCTAACTCATTAAAAGTCTTCTAAGTGTTTAACTAGTGAAGCAGTGGATAAAACCTGACATTGTCTTTAATCTTTTTGAGGACTCAAATATGAAAAAACCCAGATTATTGCTAAATATGTGTAATAGCTCTGTTAATGACAGTGTTTTGAAAATGTGTGTGGGGGGAGGTTTGTCAGCTCCGTGGTTCTGCTGTAATATGGTGGAAATTTTAATTAACTTTTATATCTCAGTTGCTGTGACCAGTAGGATTGAAGAAAATTTAAGTTTATCAACCACAATCTTTGGTGCTTGTGTATAGATTTTGGTAATTTTTGTTGATGGCTCATTTTCAACTGGGAGATCTCTGGAAAAGCATAGATGCAGGAGAATATCTTGTTTATTTTGTATCTTTGCTAAACCACTATAACAAACTGAGGTATTTTTACTATTAACAGCTAATGTTTTTGTGGAAAAAAACCCTATGGTCTATTTTAAAGAAATTGGAATATTAACTTAATGTCCTGGACAAATAGAGATTGAGTAATTGCATTCAGTCTAACTTAAAAACAAATGAATAAGAAATAGCTGAAGAACCATCTAGACTGTATAAACAGTCCTGCAAGAAAATCAACATATATTTGCAAGTTTCCTCTGAAATTACATTTTCTTTTTAGATACTTGTTTTGTGCAGGTTTGTGCTCTAAAATTGTTAATCCAAATAACTTGTGCAAAAGAAATTGGACACGCTTACTTTTTGCAAGCAACAGATAGGTTAAAAAAAAAGTCCTTTCAGCTGTATCATGCAATTTGAGTTGAATCGTAAGAACTTTTTAGTGTTTTGTTTGCTCTACATTTTTCAGCAGACACTTCTCACTCTTTTCTCCATTTTTCCCTGCTTTTTCAGAGACTATACTTCATTTATACTGTGATTCTCTAAAGCAGTGGATTTCTATTTCTGCTTATCTGTCATACTTGTAGCACTGTACAACTTATTTCTCATGTCACTATTACGATATGAATAAGTAACGACACCAGAATCATGTTGGCAATTTTGCAGATCCAATGCGTGGGCCACGAAGGCTGGAGGTTGTGGAGATCAAATCTAGACAGATCACTATTTGCTGGGAGCCATTTGGATACAATGTCACACGTTGCCATCGCTACAACCTCACAGTTCATTACCGCTACCAGGCTGGAGGACAGGAGCAAGTGAGAGAAGAAGTCAGCTGGGATACAGAAAGTTCACATCCCCAGCACACAATTACCAACCTATCACCATACACAAATGTCAGCATCAAATTAGTATTGATGAATCCCGAAGGACGGAAAGAAAGCCAAGAGCTTGTAGTGCAAACTGATGAAGATGGTGAGTTTTTTGTATTTACGTGTACATGATGCATGACCTGATAGTATAAATTTTCTGTATAAGTGCATGTTCTGCTTTCACTAAAATTTGTAACAGATTTTCCACCAACCTCACCAATTTTAATAGAGTAAAGCTCCATTATTAGAGTGATCTTTCACATAACCTATAACATTCCAGGATAGTTTAATCATTTCATCGTTAAACTTGTAACTTCTGCTTGAACTATCTTCTGCCTCCCTAAAGTTCCAGTATCAGTTTGAAGAAATTTCAGGTGATTGTCATCAGTATCCTCATGGAAGCTCCTCTACTGAGTGATGTGCTCTGCACTAAATTTTTTTTCTTGATTTACAGTTTCAGTTTTCTGTCTTTGGCTTTCTAAATACTGGACACTGTTAGTTGCTAATTCAGACACTATATTCCGTATACAAGCATTGAAATATACAGATATTCCCATCCTTTTAATCATTTTCAACTCACATGGGATTTTCAGATCTCTTTATTTTAAAACTTATTCTATTTTGATTAATAATAAATATAATAAATAATGTAATAATAAGTTATAAATAATGTCAACAATTAGCTAATGTATTTTATGAGGCAGAGACAGCAGAATTGGGCACTGTATCTCTGCAATTCTCTAATAATACTGCATGAAAAGATTATACCATCCCCCCAAGTCTTCCATGATATTATTTTGATTACACATGCAGAGAGTTTATTGAAGCTCCGTTAGCTACAATACCAAAAGCGACTTTGTTGTTGAAGTGGTCATGCACCAGGAATCAGTTTCACCTTTCCAGAATACTCTGTGCTGATATATAGCCACTTACAAGTGTACCTTATTTTTTTTTGACCTTGGTTTTGATTCTTTTAAATGCATACAGTTCAAAGGAACCTTGTCAAATAACTTGGCTTTATATACAGATCTGTCCTCCTTCCATTTTTATTGTCTGAAATCTGAACAGGAATGGATTTGTATTTTCTTCCAGATCAGTGATAGATTTCCTTAAAACATGATGGAAATATTTCTAGTAAGAACTTCAACAATGATGAGCTCCTTTTATAATAAATACTCGAAGTCTGTCATTTAAGCCTATTAAATTATTTAATACATGCTGTATTGGTTTTATGTAGTACTAATTTCTAATCAAAATATATGAGGGAATAAATTAAACTCTTTAGGAATGTATAGTTACTAATGCAATATGTTCAACAAAGGATAGCTAACAGAAAGAAATGTTTAATTAGAAATAATTGTGCTGTCATGCTCTAAATTTAATTCAGTCCAAGTGTAGGATGACAATGCTAAAGAGCTTATTGTTGTCTGGGATGTTTATGTGTTTTATCTAAAACTTCTTGTTCCTGTCCCTCTAGAACTTCATGTTATTTCAGGACCTATTAAAAACCAGTCTCAGTGTCTGAGAGAATACCTTGAAAAAAAATTACAGCTTTTTAGTGTACTGTACACATTCAGTGAGGTATATAAGTCTGAATATAAAACAACAGAGTATACTGACCCAAATAATCATCATAATTTTTCAAATCACACAATCTTGTTGGTTGCAAGGGACTTCCAGAGCTCAGTGAGTCCAGCCTTCTGCTCACAGAAGACCAAGTGGTAGCACATTGTTCAAGGCCTTGTACAGTTGAGTTTGAGTCCCTCTCTAGGTAACCTCTGCCAGTGTTTGAACCACCCCTGTATGGCACAACTGCTCAGAGTTTATGACCTTCAGATGACCTGAGAGATTACAACAGTGCTTTGCTCTACTTCCATCTTATTTACACTGTTTTTTAATTCCTCTTCCTTTACACATAAATCATTAATCTCATGATTCCAAAGGAGTTTTGCCAGTTCTCTCCTACTTGGAAACAAAGTTCAGTGCCCAGAATTAAGGTTGCCCCTAGAGGTGTCATTTTACTGGTGCACACAGGGCTGGTAAGTCAGTTCAGAACCTGTGTCCTTGGAGCTTCCACTTAGTAGAGCACGGAGCTCTCTGGAGAGCTATGGAGAGGTGATCAAAAAGCCTTAAACCTTGTAAACTCCCACAGCAACAGCATGGAACAGTAGGAAGTTCTGTAGCAGAAATGTAGAGGAAGTTCTGTACAGGAAGGAGTCACCAGATACCTTGCTTGCAGATTTTTCTATTCCTTAACCATTTGAGTAAATCTCAGGAAGGGGTCTGAGAAGTTATTTCAACCACTGCAACAAGTGACTTCCACCTTCTTTCTGTGGCAAGTCGAAAATGTTATGTGTATCTTCCTATTGGATTTTCACATGGAGTTTGTGTGGAAGTCCTAACACTGTAATGCCTGTTGCTTCACAGCAGTCCTGCGTGCATTTTTAAGGATTTTTTTTTCATGTTACTTTGCCAGTGTTGTTATAAAATAAAGTCACAGATACATGTCCATGTGCTGTTTACATGTCTCCTCTGACAATTGCATTGTCTTGGGGATAAGACAATGGTTGCAGAACAAATGGGAAACACAAGTAGATACCAGAGGGTAGTTTGCATACCTTTCATCAGAACCTTCTGACATCCCTGACTCTTCACAAGTCTTTTTCCCACATTAAGAGACTTCAAAATAAAGTAATAATGTCAGATTTTTACTTTGACTGTTTCACACTTTTCTTGCGTCCATCCTGTTGTAGGTTTTCAGGTGTATTGTCAGTGGGCGTTGCTGTTCAATGCAATATGTGGCTCATCTTTCCAAGATAAATTTTCTGATTCTGTTTTCTGAAACTCTACCTTGTTATTTCAGTGCTTGCTTATTTTCATATATGAACGTTTTAATATGTTTTCCACTTTGGGAATAACACTGTTGATGCGTAGGTATCACAAATAGATTTTACTTGCAAAAATTCCTATCTGACATACCCCCTAGTTCCTTATGAAAAGCTGATTTGTCCTTTTTTTAAAATTATCAGTAGAGGTTTACAGGAAATGTGTGATGCTCACTAATTTGTTCTTACGCTGAAGGTGAGGCATATTGTCACTGTCTTGTTAAATGCATCGTTCTCCTCCTGAGCTGCCCTGGCCTTTGCTTCAGTCTTTGGGGATATTATGGTGGGATGGTTTTTATGCCTCAGCATCAAAGTGCAAGTATTTAAACAGAGCGTGTCCTTCTGAGATTTTTCTTAACACCACATCTTTTCTTTTAATCTGTTAGTCCCAAGTGCTGTGCCACTTGAATCCATTCAAGGGAGTACCTTTGAAGAGAAGATTTTTCTTCAGTGGAGAGAGCCAGTGCAAACATACGGTGTGATTACTTTGTATGAGGTATCTAGAAACTTGCCACGTTTTATGTCTAGTTTTGATTTTCCAAAGTGCATAATCATAAAAAAATTAATGTGTTTTTACAGTTTATGTAAAATTAACTTTGTTTTAAAAGCAGTAGCCATCTAAAAGTAAATATAATGTAGGATTGAATTACGCAGGATGCAGCATGTCCTTAAGTTACCAACTGTAGGAAACCTGCTATATCTAGAACCATGAAATAGCATTCTATTTAGTACTCTAGATCAAATATTTAAAAGATTGAAAGACGGATCTTAAAAAATTCCTTAAAAAATAAGAGGCATAAGACAGTGGTTATAGTCAATGTCACATTTAGATACGCATCATTATAGGTAGCCTATTGTAATAGAAACAAGTAGGCATAATTTTTAAAAATCTAGCTTTTTTAAAATGCAAATTCAAAAAATTTTATGTTGTTAGATGTCTAAAAATCACTGCTTTTTCTCATGTGGAAGCTCTGCCTGAATACCTCTTAGAAAAATTGACAAAAGACTGCACAGATTAAGCTGTCAGACAGTAATCACTGTTAAGCTTCTTACCTGACCTTACTACAAAATTGGTATTGAAATGCTTTGTTTAAAAAAACACACCTAAATGAGATACAGTGTAAAAGAAAAGTTAAAATGAATGCTAACCTATTGATACTGTTTTGAAAACTACTTTATTGTAGGAGGATAAAATGTTATGAAAAAGTATGAATTGATTTTTTGTAAAGCTAACAACTTTTCTAGCTACCATGACAGTTGTCTGTATTCAGAGAGCAGAGTGTTTTAGTTAAGTGTTAATGTTGTTACTGTTGCTGGATTTATGTACATAGAAACACACAGTGGTGGATCCCATTTCTAGTTAGGAACATGCCTGCATGTTTAATTTCATTGCTGAGGAGTACACCCACTGTATCCAAGCAGTTCATCCTTAAACGTATACAAACACATAACTCCATCAGCTGTATTGAGATAGGGAGATTCATGTGAGCAATATGTTACCTTAATTTCTTTACTGATAAATGTTCAGACAGTTGGTGGTTTAATCTTCTGTCATCTGTTAGAAGGGCTATTTGGGTGCTTTTTAAGGTACTTTGAGTTCAGTTTATGGATGAAGATTTGTGAAGGATATGCCTGTATCTACTGTAATAAGGTCAGGGTTTATCTGAATAATATGAAAGTTTTTATTACTAATTTTCAGCACTTCATTGATGTTATATTAGATGGCTCATATAAAAATCAATTTTCATTAGGTCAGAGGTTTTAGGAAATAGCAAGTGTTTAAGGTGTGTAACATCAACACTTGGATGTGTCTATGTACTGTATTATGGGCCCTCTTAATTAAAATGATATTGAAAAAGTATAGCACAAGAATGTCAATTATCAAGTTATATAATAAGGGTTTTGGAATTATTTGCATAAAAATGAAAATTTAAAAGCAGAAAGGAGGGGTGAACCATTTTCACTTTTTTAATTTTTAAATGGCTTTCATATTTTTAAATTCTCATTACAGTGCATAGAAATCAGTAATTATTAGAAGAAGTCTGGATCAAGTTCTACTGTGAACTTATATTAACATTTCTAATGAAAAGTAAAAATACTGTTTGAATCAAGGATGGAACTGAGGATACAATATACACTCTGCATATATTACTTAACATTTATCTTTTCTTCCCTCCAAATGAGAATCTGACCTAGGTACAATATAATAACCTGAAAAAATCCAAATTAGCAATTGTAATAGCTAAGCTTCAGACTAAAATAGAAGCTTTACCCAATTTCTGAAAAATTCGCCTTAAGTTGCCCTTATCATCTTTTACAGATAACCTTATTCAGGGCAAAGTGTAATTATAGTAAAGTCAGCTGAAACTGGGGGTCTGCACCTACTCTTGGTCACTGCTCAGTTTTTACCTGTTTGTTTTGGTTTTGTTACTGGTGCTGATCAAAACCAACATTAAGATGAATTCAAAATGTGACACTGTTAAAGCCAGCATCTTGAAGGAATTAATGTAAGCCTGAACCCATCCTTTAGAGTTGTAATCTAGCTGCCTCTAAGTCTCTGTATCTATAAAAGTAATAACTCATACGAGTTACGACTCAGTTCCTGTGCCCCTTCGTGGGATTCAGGATTTGAAGAGTATAAGAGAGTAAGATAGCTTATCATAAAATGTCTGACAGCGCATACATCAGAAGGGTTTACTGGATAAAGATGCAATCTCTGTCCATCTGCTCAAGGCAGTTTATAACTTTCTTATTCTTTTGCAGATCACCTACAAAGCAGTCAGTTCCTTTGACCCAGAAATAGATTTATCCAATCAAAGTGGACGAGTCTCAAAGCTAGGAAATGAAACACACTATCTCTTTTTTGGACTGTATCCTGGCACTACCTACTCTTTTACCATCAGAGCCAGCACAGCTAAAGGCTTCGGACCTCCAATAACAAATCAGTTCACGACTAAAATATCAGGTACTTGATCAAAGAATATTATTTCCTTATGATAATGAGTTGGGTTATTCTTTTGTTGTTTACTTCTTTAGAATTTAACAAGCAGCAAATTGAGAAAAGGAAGAACACATTCATCCCCGAAGATGTCAAAGTGTCATATATTACCATATCTGAAGAACTTCCAAGTGCTTAAATATTAGCTAGTATTTTGAAATTCCTGTTCACAACTGTAACATTATCCCTCAAGAAACCCCTGTGAATTATGTGTTTGCAGCCAGTGCCAGCTGCAGTTGCAACATTTAGCATAGGGTTTTTTTGGACCTGAAGATGCGGGTTTCATTCAGAGCTTAGTCAGCCTTGACATGATTCTAAATTAGAACAGTAACAGTGCTGGAAAATCTCTTTAATGAGCCATGAACAATTGAGAGTAGAGCAGAGATGCTGTAC
Organism: Trochalopteron elliotii; assembly: GCA_024734555.1. NCBI lineage: Eukaryota > Metazoa > Chordata > Aves > Passeriformes > Leiothrichidae > Trochalopteron > Trochalopteron elliotii. The sequence goes on along the minus strand of JANPWX010000099.1, from coordinate 2,107,094 downwards.
ATCTAGAGCTCACTTAGAAACTGTAGCTATCTGCCAGGCTGCCTGTGTTCCTAACAGGCATGGGGACTGAAGTGGGTATGAAACTGTATCAGACAAGAACATCAGGACTAGTGGTTTTAGCATGACTCTGTCACTTCTGCAGATCCTTGACCAATATTTCAAGCCCTCTCTTGAGGCAGAGGAACACTTAATTGAGGGGATGGAATATTATTGCATCCTACAAAATGCTTATGTAATTAATGACAAAATGTTTTGCAAAGTTACGGTTGAAATCCCGTTATTCTTCACTTCTGTACAGTCTGCTTCAGAATTAAACTGGCAGTTCAGTAATAAACTGGCCCCTTGATAACATTTATAGGAAATTGCCTTACCTATTTGTGGTCAACTGGGCTTTCCAGAATGCATTTGGGTACAAAATCTTCTTTTTCTTTTACTCTCATTCTGTGTACTTCTCCCCCATCCCACATGTTCTGTCCTCACTGGAACAAAAAAAACTGACAAGCATTTATCAGAAATAGAATGATTTATCCTATCTTATTATAGGAAAGGACAGTTAATGCAAGGTGAAAGTTATTACCAACACAGCTGTTTGTAGAGAAACAAAAATATTGTTAATTTTCAACTTAGACATTTAACTCTGTATGGAACGTGAAACATAATTAACACTGATGAGTAAAGATGGAGTCTGTTTTCCATCCCCTCTCCTATACTGAGCAGAAATTTTCTCAGTCAAAAATCAATTTCTGACGCAGCAAAACCTTATATGAGTTAGGATGATGAGACCACCCCTTATTAGAATGAGGAATGGAGACTACTGAGTATGGATGAGAATCTGGACATTTGGGAATAGTACTGAATCTTAAATTGTTTTCTAAAATGATATGTCATCAACAAAAAATTCACTAGTGGGAATAGGCACTGCAGGAGTGCTTGAGGGTGAGGCAAACCTCCAAATCTTCATGTGGTGAGGTTCTCCAAACTGCCTTCTCTGCACCCCACTCTCTCATTGCTTTCTCTTAGGTACTGTACTAACAACAAATGTTTATGCCTTGTCCATAGGTAGTTAAAACCAATCTCAATTGAATTAAATAGAAACAAAATGTGTGTATTTTTTAATAAAATTAAAAGTCCCAACTGGAATTTTAGCTGTTGAATATGGAACCCTCTTTGCAGTGCTATTGGCACTGCAATCTCATTGTCTCATTGGAAAGCTTTGAGCCCTCTTTCGTGCGGCCAGTGCTCTCCATTTTGGACAGATGTGAAACAGAACTTCTGAACATTTCTGGATGAAAGGTTTCACTATATTTAGAACAGGTTAAGTGCAATTTGACCAATTTTTGTGTTTTACTCTAATTCTGGACTGCATTTTTTTCTGAATAAAAACCTCTGAATTTCCCGTCAAATGTTCTGAATAGTACTCTTATGTACTGGAAATAGTTGCTGTGTTTTATTTTACAATTACATTAATATTTCCTGTTTTCTCTGTTTATTAATAAGTTTTTTCTTTACATGTAGTCTGTGTGGAGGAGTCCTAATGTAGATAAGAAAAAATGGCGAAGAGAAAAAAGTAGCCAAGACTAAAGGTTATGACTGGGAGAGCCACAACTCATATCTGGAACAGGAAGACAGTTTTGGTCTTGGTAGGAACACTAAAATCAGTAAAGAGAGGAAGCAGGAACTTAGGAGTCAAAAATTAGGAAAATCAAAAGACTTGCTAAGATGTGGGCAGGAGAACAAGGACAAGAAATGACAGACTACTCAAAAAATGTTTAGAGTTCATACAGCTTTTTGGAGATACAGTTTCTGTCCATTCTTGTTTTCGGGATGGTCAGGTTAGGAATGGGGCATTATATGAACAAGTTTTGGATATTCAAAACTGCAAAGTATGCGTGAATCTTTAAAGTAGCATGTGATAGTATGACTTCAGTGGTACTCAAATTACTTAAGATTGTTATATGAATATTAGCCGATCGGATAAAAAAGAACAACGTTTTATTTTTCCATTTTCAAAAATCTATCTGAGACAGCCACAAGCAACATCGATCGAATGCTGGGTGAGACAGGCGGCCAACAGCAAGGGTACAATCCTGCCCTGTTCACACCAGCTGGGTTTTGGGTCCAATTTTTATACTGTTTTCTGTGCCCAGCGGCCAGCTCACTGTGTTTCTGTTTTAGTCTTCGTATTCAAACACAGTCTTTCACTTGGTGATGAATCTTGAACAGATTTCCCGGCACTAGGACATGTCTGAAAGGATTTTCCTGGAACCTCTCTTTGGGATGGTGATTTTTCACATCTCCGGGTCCTCCCTCAAGATTGCCATCAGCCACTTGATGGTCCAGGTGCACTGAGTCTGATTTTGATCAATGAGCCACATCCTGGCAAGCCAGCTCTTTTCTTTCGTAAATTTAAGTTTCAATCTGTTACTTCACAGTTGCAAAGTAAGTCCTGGTATTTGGAAACGCCTCCCGGGAACCAGGGCTTCCTTTGCAGTTTCAGAGTTACAAAGTACAGTATTTCTAATACATTGTTTTATTCACTACATCTATTACACTTCTTATATTTTAATGCACAAATTTATCCATCATATCCATTACAAGATGATTAGTCTTAATGTTTGTGCCTCATATCAAGAATTGTAAACAGAATAAAACCATCTCTAGCATACAAGGAGGTTTTTGAAGATTAATTTTTTTATTTGTGAAACATTTCAAAACTGGTGAATAGCAGCACAAAGCAATGAAGATTTTAATGTTTCCTCAGACTCAGGAATTGTGGAGTACAGTGCAATTCTTAACACAATGCTTGGATATGTAGGGCACTATGAATAAAGAGAAAAATTCATTTACCTTTCAAGAAGATGTGGATACTACTGGAAAAATAAAAATGATTGGAAAATACATTTGAAAATAATTTGCTAGAGCTTGATACTATCTGTATGTGGGGCATAATACCTTCTATTGGTATAGTACAGACAAAGTATCCAGTAAGATGAAACTAAATGAATTGAGAAGAACTAAATGAATCTTTGGAAGAATCTTCTAAAGAAAAGATCTTCTTCCCCACCAGATGTGTTTTCCCTTTCAAGTGGGAATTAATTTAGGGAAGTTAATTGCCCTGCATTATCCTTGCAGTCAGAAGAGACCATTGAAATGACCATTTTTTGCTTCTCTGGTCTTTAAATCTGTTAATTGTGCATCACTATTAGCAAGTGAACAATAAGGCTACAACAGCCTGTCAAATAACCAATTAACTGAGTAGCCTTCCCTCCAATGTAATGATACAAATGTGAGTAGATGATAGCAGTGAAGAAAGTAGCAGCAGTAGAAGGCAATAACTGAGGCATCGGTCTAATCACAACTGTAAATCTTTAAAGAAGACACAGTTTGCAAAAGTTCTGAGTGGGGCTTCAGACTAAGATAAACTCTTCTCTTGGTGGACAATAGACCCAGGATAGTTACAGTGCTAGTGAAAATTCCAGGAAAAACAGATTATGAGAGTTCATCCTAATACAGCTGTCGTACTGAGAAAGCTGGGCTCAGTTTCAAAAACAATAGTCACTTCAGCATACACATTTGCAGATGCTGTTCTTAAGATAACTTTTCATTTCCAAGTCATGGGTCCTCAACAGTTTCTGCAAAGTTACTCCCACTAGTATCTGTTTCCTGTCTTGAAATTGGCAGTGAGCTGGTATTTCTTTGCTTGGGATTTGTTGGTTTGGGTTTTTTTTTCTGAAGTTATTTAGCAGTTGTCTCACACTTGCATTGTAACAGAAAGCATCTTAGACTTGTAGTATGGTCTTTGTATTTGAAGAAGCCTTTAAAATTCCGTATTCAAATAAAGGTACAGCTCTTGAAAGAAGAAATACAGGAATAATGATTTTATCTGCCTCTTTTCTTATTCTAGCACCCTCTATGCCACCATATGAACTTGAAACACCTTTGAATCAAACTGACAGCACTGTGACAGTCTTGCTGAAACCTGCACAGAGCAGAGGCGCTCCTGTCAGGTACTGGGGGGAAAATTCTTTATGAAATTAAAAACCAAATTGATTGATTTCTTGAACATATTTTCTGGGGATTTTCTACACAGCAATCAGTGTCTAAATTCATGTCTGTATTAGCTCTAATTAAATTAAATAACTGAAGAAAATGAAAGTGCTTTGATGTTGAGTGTTCATGTATTGTTTAAAGGATTTGATCCAGATGCAAGTGGCTTGTTCTTTGAAGATAAGGAACAAAGCCATAGTTCTGTTGTGTGGGTGGCTTCTTTAAGGTAATTGCTTACTGCAGTGTTATAAGTTCAAGGGCATATCACATTTTTTATGCTGATCTACTGTCTTTAATATTCAGTTTTCTTGTTTACTTCACAGTTTTAAGGTAGTCAATGCTTAGTAAGTTTGCCAATTTAAACAGTGTGTACTGTAACATTCATAAAGTATTTACATTGTTTGACCACAATAGCAGAAATAATAATTTTAAAAAGCAACCTTTAAAACCAGTGTCTTGGAGTCTTCAGAGTTACATAGTATCCATTAATGAATTTCCAGTTTTCAGAGGTTTATCTCCCTGCCAGATATGTGGTACTGTGTAAGTTCTTCATGATTAGAATAAAGGATGCCTGATTTTCAGTGAGGAAGACAGAGAAGTTGTTAGATTATTGTATATGAGAACCAATAATGAGCTCAATACTCTGAATAAACAAAAACAAAGATGAGAGAGATTTTTCACAGCTATAGGATGTTTTTCCTTTTGGCTGATTGTGTATCCTCCTTAATTCTTTCATTACTGTAGGAAGAGTTTCCATCGATACTCAGTGGCTATCATATGTTTTCATCCTGATGCTGAAGTTTTTGATAATTTCTGTTCATCTGGGAAATACAGATGTGCTGTGCTCATATATGCATAAATGAAAATAAATGTTCTTTGGGTTTCTTCAGAATATTCATACAATTCATATAATTAGGAGTTTTTATTATTAGTTATATGTATTTTATGTACATAGGTCTGTGTTTTGGAAATGCTGTTCAGTCATTCATTCAGACACTTTTTAAAAAAGAAAATATAGCATAAGAAGTCTGAACCACCTGAGAAAAAAAGCAGCAAATATTAGAGCACATTCAATGAAACTGATTTAGCAGGTTAGATTAGAAACAGAATTATTTGATATTTGTCTGACTTTATCTCACAAAGCTCTAGTGTAGTCCTTCTGAATTCAAGCATCTAGATGAAAATGATAGAAGTTGGAGTCATTGTTTAAACATGAATGTATTAGGCTATTAATAAAAAAATGGTTTCAGTCTTTTTATCTACATTGTGAACTAAAGATGATTGGCTCCTATAGCAGTAGTGACATATCAGAAACTTCACTGACAATAGAAAGGAGCTCGTTAGGAGATGAAAGTGTGCCAAATAAGTGGATGAGTGGTTAGGGAAATAGGAGGAGAGATTTAAAGTGACATGAAGCTATAGAACTGACAGATGAACACATAGCAGCAAATTTACCGAGATACTTTGCAACAGGTCTTAAAATAAAATGAAGGCTGACTGCAAACTTAGAGTCTAAATGCTGAGTGAAGCAGAGTGAAAATGAAAGTAAGAATTCCTTAATGCTTCTAACACTTTATACTACATTCCACTCCCAAACACACTGCTTGCAAAACACATTCTGCATATGGATTTTATCATCTTAATCTGTATTCATTGGATGTTAAAAGTTTAGTCATACTTCATTTATCCACACCACTAGGCAAGATGCCTTGTCTATTGATTCTGCTACAGCTACTGGCTTGGTTAATGCAGATATTTGAAACTGCACTAAACTTGCAGTGTAAATGACTGTTGTTGTTTTATTGATCAACCCATCAACCATGACACATAAAATTCTTCAATTCCTGAGATGGAAAAGGAGAGCACAAATTCTGCCATTCACGTCAACAAAGTTGATACCTGAGGTCATTCTGAAGTCCAGCTTTTTTTTCTGTGATTAAGTTTTTTTTTCCTCTTCCTAAATAAGAAAAATCCTGATATTTTATGCCACTTAGAATCTGCACACAGCCAGCACAGCATCAAAGGAGAGAAGGTGTAATGCTGATTGCTTAAATGTTGATTCAAAAAAATAGACTTTATAGAAGTGTTCAGAAAGCTCAGTTTACAATGATAAAGTACACAGTAATCATGAAGGCCAAATGGCATTCCAGTTTGTTTTAGAATTCATAAGACTGGACATGATTAAAATGTATTTTGCCAGATTTTCAATACAATAAATACTGCTTGCTTTGTCTCCAGTTTCAGGTCCAGCATGTTTGGTGGCTGTTGCTGTCTTTGTTTCAAGGAGATTATTTTGGAATTATATATATTTAAAGCTGTAATGCATTCAGTAATGATGAATGTATGCACTTCTTTAACAGCTGGCTAAGCTATTTTGACTTCTAGAATGATTGTAATTTGCAAGGCTTAAATGAAACAAAAAATGTTCAATTTAAGATTATCCCTTTGTGGAAATTGTGTAATATATGTCTTATTGCAGATACTCTCTTTTTTCAGGTATTTGAATTTAAGAGTCAGTGAAGTTTTGAAGAATTTGCACAAAAAGCATGCAAATGCAACTGTTTTTTCTGTGAGGGCTCTTCAACATCTGTTGAGGGGGGACTCACTCTTCCAAGGCAATAACATTTGTACATTTTACTTCTCCAGGGCAAGTTAGCCTAACATTTAGAAGACTCTGGGGCCAAATTTTCTGCAAATGTACAAAGTGGTCAGTGCCATATAATCAACCAAGGAGTGCTAACTCATTGCAGAGATCTTGCTCATACAAAGGAATGAGATCAGTAATGCTTGGTTACTGCGTACATATAGTGCTATTTATACATTCATCTGTATTAGAAAGAACTTTAGATTGTTTGTCACTTTGCATTATAAAAGGTTCTTGTGACCTCCTCTGAAAAAAGTTGTCTTGCAAGGTTTTAGCTTCAGCAGGAAAATGAAGTTTTCTATGTTGCACCTATTTCTAGTCAGTCTTGCCATGATAAAGGTCAAGTGTTTTCACTTCTTTTATCTGTTTACATAAGCAACAAAATGTTGTCCCCATACCACCCTCTTCCTGCTATTCTGTGCCACATCCTCAAAAAGTTTTAATAGTAAACATCCCAAAGATTCTGGCTCAGATAACACTGGAACTACTTGGTGATAGCAAGTCTCTGTGAAGAACAGATTCAGGAAAGGAACAAAATGGATAAGAAAGAAGGCAAGAGCATCCTGGCTCTACTCTGCCTCATGATCTGTTTTTCATACTACGTTATTACGGAGTTTTGCTTGGCTGGATTTGCCCCATTAAACTCTTTGGGCCAGTTAATGGCTCATTCATCCAACCTTTCTGCTCTTACAGACACCACAGACATTTGGTACTTTCCTAATTCAGTCTGAAGTGAAAGAACAGGATGACCAAATGTGTCAGGAAGTCCCTGTGGATGCAATAATTGGCATTTGGGACGCCAAAGTTCTTCCTGCTCTGAGTACATGGGATCAGTCCAGCAGCATCTGGGGCTACAAAGCCCAAACAGGATGAGAGGGAGAGAATTGCAGCAATTGCCAAGTAGTAGAATTTAAAAGTGTCTTAAAGAAAATATGTAGAAGGAATCAAACTTTCAATTCTGTGAGTTGAAAGCTAAGTGTTCTAGAGTGAAGGCAATCTGTGTACTCTCCACACGTGCCCTTTATCACCTGTGTGCCCAACTTCTTCCACTTGCATAAATAAGAACGCTACTGGGAAAATAAAGCAAACATCTCTTTACTTGAAGTGCTTAATTTTGAAACACACTTTTAATCTCTCTGCCTTGAAGAAATAGCATTTATTATACTTCAAAAGGCCATAATAAGATAATAAGATAATAAATATTTTCAGTACAACTGGAAACTACCATAGAAATTTCAAACTGCGTGTTATCTAAAGCGATAAACACTCCTTTTTACTGCCTCATCAGAGGGACACATGATATTGCCTAAATTTCACAGAAATGTACATTTCCTACTGGCTAGTCCAGACCCTTAAAAGCATTATGTAAATGCTTGGTTCATTGTTGCAGCTGGAATGAAGGTTATCTGCACATGGTCTCTGGCATAGGAGCAGCATGATTCACAGGAAATTGAAATGGTGTAAAGAAACCTTTGTCAGCCCAAGGTCAAGGAGTACTTAATTCTCTATGTGGTTTACCAATTTCAACAGCACTCAGAGTGTAATAATTTTTAAATGAATGGCAGAGGACACCTGATTCCTACCCACTGACAGTAGAAGGATGGAGTGAGTTAATCTGAGGGGGTCACCTTGAAATGCAAAGAATCGTATGTAATGCAGCAGTTCCCCATGGAACCACGTTGTGCTACGCGTGAAGCAGAGGTCACAGTTGCCTTCCCATGCTTGCCACAGGCATTACAGGGCAGGAGGATATGTCTTAGGGCTGCATCTCTTTCCTTCATCATGACTGGTGCCATGAGGATCAGCCTTTCCGCATGTCTGGCCATCATCTCTGCTCTTTTGCTGTGTGCACTCCCTTCCTCGTAGGCTGGCAGCAGGCACTGGCACTCTTGTGCCACTTTAGTTAGGTCATGCAGCACTTTCCATCCGCTTCCATATGAAGAAATGGGGCATCTGAAGCCTGAGAGAGCTTTTTCAGGATTCTTCAGGATTCTCTTTTCAGCCTTCCAGAAAAGCCACTGCCTACCTTTATTCTTGAAATGTATGATCTTTACAAAAAATCACTGACTTGGTCAGATCAGCACATTGAATTGTTTCACTGGCAATCAAGAAATCAAAAAAAAACCCCAAAAAACTAGTAAGCCAAGCAGGCTGTTTGGAAATACACGCAGATATATTTGGTGTTCAGAAAGCCGCGGGGTTTCAAACATTCTGAATACAAAAGTTTCAGGATACTTTTCATTACTGTGAGAAGTCCATGAGACACTTGCATTGCTGTTGTGAGTTATGTTGTAGCCACAGGCCTGGGCCTCAAAGTTGCAATCCACTTCTCAAAGTTCCTGATATTTCTGTCTGGGTTTCTGTGTTGCATAGAAAGAGCGCAGCTTTAGTTACTGTGCGTGAATTATGAAGGGAAACATCATGAGTATAATTATAAGTTCAGGATATGTGTGCTAATGAGTTTTGAAGTAGGAGAATGCTGGTCCTACTGGCACAATAAGAGATGTTAGTGTTCTGTGTGGGCAAAAACATGGCAACAGCATGTTTCAATAAAAACATTGCAATATATGCATTTTTAGCTATATCCTCTCACAATTCCTGCCTTGCACATTATGTAATGCTAGCATGTTTTTGTAATTTCCTTCTATTCCCAGTGGCATTACGTGGTAATGCAGTAATGAGAAAAAAGAAAATCTTATGTAGACACAGCTGAGGAGAGAAGTATCAGAACTGTACATTAATCTACAGAATTTGGAAAGCGTCCCAGTAAAATGAAAAGTGAACTCTGGCCTTTCAAGAGCTCACAGATAAAACAGTCTGGATATTATCTGTATTTATGATAAAGAAATGGGCATGTGGAAATAATGTAGCTATACATGTTTAAGTAACATTACTAAGTCACTAATATTCTGGAATAGCATGTTCAAAATACAGCCTTTCAAATTACTGTGAGACTACGGGATCTAAAGACCGTGAAGGGAACTCTTTAATTTGCTTGCTATGAGCATCCTGTCTATTGCTTAAGGGTCTGTAAACGTAAAGGCCTGAATTGTGTGCTGTAGGGTCAGCTCTTTCCAAATCATAGTTTTACAACCTGTAAGTCGGCCAGTAAAGTTGTTTGAGGATGCCTGTGGTAGAGAAGGGATCAGGTTTTATTAATGCCCATAATTGTCACTTATTTATAGCAACAAGTATAATTATTTACAGCAGAAGGGTCAATTTCTGTTTCATTGAGGGAACAGTGCAGTAATTGCTTATGCTATAAAAATGCTGTATTTCTTTTTTGTTATGCAGTAGAACTTGTCCTTGGATTTTTTTACTGTGACTTGAGCTAGAATTTATGGTACCTGTTGTGTGGACATGCGTGGTGCAGCTTCACATGTCCTGTTAGCTTGTTAAGAAATTTCCATGGTCCTTTTACTGTGACTTTTCACATAGTCCCTGGGTAAAACAAGTATTGATTCTTGATTTCTTCAAGTAATAATTTGTCTTACTGAGAACTCAGCACGTAATGACACCTGTCATCTAGCAATTAATAGAAATTAATCCATAGTAAATAAAGCAAGCTAGAGCAATTCAAGAATAAAAGAGAAAAAAGATTATTCCGTATCTCTGAAGAGATTAATTTCAGTTTCGTAAATCCCTAATACTTTCTCACAGATTTTTGGTTATAATTAACAACTCAGAAATGTGCTGGACTGTTAGGAGGCTCTGCTCTTTTTTTTTTTTAACCTTCCTTCTACATACTGGCCTTAAGTAGGTTGCAGTGGAGACCATATCGTTGCAAAATTCTTCATGATAGTCTTCTGTATATTGCTCACCTCTCATTCTGACAGCGTGATAGTCGCATTCATCTATACCAATTCTTTGTTAAGATCCTTTGAAGCACTGGGTTTTTCCAGTCTCCCTCATGAAGGCTGAAGTCCAGCAACAATTCAACCAGTTTATCATTAACTCTTGGAACTCACACCTGTTTTGCTGGCTCTGGATTGCTAACTTAAGTCAGAATTGATAAAGCATGTTTTTCTTAAATCTACTTACTAAAATGAACAGCTCAATCTCAAGGAACAGAACAAGGTCATTTTTTCATGATCCCTTTGAGAGGGATGGCTACTCAGTGCTCAGATTAATGTACTTGAGCTCAGACTTCAGGTGTGCATATTTACCAGTGAAATTTGTATGTCCAGTACCACTCTCTTGTGCTGAGGCCAACTGGCTAAAACCAGTCCATATTCATACTGCAGAGCTCCCAGGCACTAGGACCCCTTAACAGATTGCCATTTGAGAATAGGTCCTGATTCATGTCTGGGAATTTTGGGGAGAGTGGTAGCTGGCTGGTGACACAGCCCTGCTGGGGACCTTTCCAGCAATTTAGCAGGGAGGACAGTGTTGCATAAATAGCTTAGATGGATTTTAAGCAGCTCAGTGTTAGTAAGTCTGAGCCACCAACCTGTTCTCAAGTATCATATGTTTCCAATAAAGCAGGAGAAACCTCTAACTAGAAGTACAAAATTCCTGAAGCTCTGCTCAGACAAATAAGAGACCTGAAGTTCATGTTCTTTTCTTATGGGACTTTTGGTGTGTTACAATTTAGGTGGTATTTAAATAAGAACAGAAATAATAGACAGAATAAAGAGAGCCTCCATTTGATTAGACAGGTTTCATCAAGTACACTCTCCTAGCTCTCTGATTTTTCTTGTTTGTGTTTTCATGCTAGGCCAGCCTTAGCAGGAGACCACAGTAATGCTGTACAGATGGTTGGGGTGTGGGAGCAGTATGGTGAAGGTCTTTCAGGTTGAAAACAGGGTTTAACCCCGCCCTCTGGTTTCTGCAAACCTGCTAGAGTTGTTATTGTAGAAAAAGCTGGTATGAATATCACATCTCTCCTGAGAGAGCTCAGACACTTGTATCTTAAGCAGATGTAGACCTATGCAGTAGAAATCCCAAATAAAGTGTGTTTTAGGTCTTTAAATGTGACCATCTACTTCTATCTGAGTTTAGGAAGTTCCTTTGTTAGGGGCATTGATCATCCCATAGAGACATTATGAGAGGTACAGTCCTACCTTCATGTCAGAGGAGCCCTCTGGAGCTGCAGACATGTTTCTCCCACTGAGCATGTAGGGGCCTCAAATATCCTTCTGGGTGCTTGCCTTAATAGCAGGAGTGTCTAATGTAGGGACCACAGTGAAGGAATTATGAACATCACTGGAAATTACTGCATTGCATGATTTTCGAAGAAGTACTCAGTTTAAGCATAGCCAAGTTCAAATGCAAAACACCCAGAGCACTCCTTGAAAATGTAAGGAAGAGGTGCTGTTGCTCTGTGCTTACTGAAGTGTGCCAGGGATTGGTTTTCATTTTACTGTGTGCTGTGGAAGGATTGAAGGGGGAGTGTGTGGGCCAGCTACATTCCCCTGGGTGGTTGTTGAACAGGATTATGTGGGGATGTACTTTGTGGAGACATTTTAAAGTAATTTTCTGACAGTGTTCATCACATGTATGTTAGTTTGTAGCCACAGTGTTGAGTGACCCATTCTAAATTCCTGTAAAACTGTGGTTAGGAATTGTCAGGCATGTGTAACCCATTGCTCTCTGGGAGCTTTCACTGTTGACCTTAATGTGTATTTATGTATGTGCACTTCCCATATCCTTGTCTGTGTGGAATTACTGTGGCTTATCATTTTACCTCAGTTCTTTTGTTTTTGCAAAGGTTTGAATTTTATCAGTATTTTTCCTCTCAAATTCTCAATGCCAAAGTGAGGTGTCCCAAGTGAAAAGTGTGGTGTCACCTTTGGTCTTTATTCACCCTTTGGACTAAATGAGCACTCAAGTCAGGCTTGCAGGTCGTACTGGGAGCCCTGTCTGCTTGGCCCCTGTTAGGGCTGAAGCCTTGGCAATGTTGCACATCAATATTTCTGTTCTCTAGCTATGCCATATACTTTGTATTTTTTTGTGATTCTCAAGATTAAGTTCCTTTTCTTTCATAGGTATTTAAATTAAATATGTATTTTAAGTGGTTCATAAGAGCTCTGAAACAGAGACTGTGATATAAGTACATGTTCACTGTGCTGTATAGTGAGGTACTGAATTATCAACTGAGAGGCGACCCAATGCCTGTTTGTTTATAGATCTAAAATATAAATATAGCACATTTTAATCCATTTGACAGTAATCCTGCCTGCAGCATTGGATTTGAACATTGCACAGAAAATACAGAATAGCCTTCAGAATGAGATTCAAAGTTTGCCTTTTATGAGCTAATAAGGAGGATGCATGTTGTAAGATAGAGGCTCATTTTTGGAAATAACAGAGGAGAGGAAGGTGTGTGTGAATGGCTTACAGTGTGAATGTAAGCCATCCACACACACTGAATCATCAAAACGCAGCATGGCTGTGAAATAGGCAAATAGACTGTACTCAGCAGGTGGGGTTTCCAGCAAAGGTGGCAAGCTCTGAGCACCGTTGTAAAAGACACTGGCAGGACTTCATGTGAGCTTCTATGCCTTGCTCTGATCTACCAAGGTATACCAATGTACTGGCACTACAACAGTGGAGTGTTTTGGCATAAATGATCATGGAAAACCTGTGTTACATATGGAGGAACCAAGAGAACTCGACTTGTTTTTTAGCTAGCCAGTTAAGGCCAAGAGAAGAAATGGTTATTTTCTAAAAATGCATCAGAGAAATAAATTTCAGAGGGAAAGGAGAGCAATTTTACCTCAGAGAGTGTGTATATAAACAGCTCAAATATAAATTCACTAGGCAGGGGTGAACTGAAACAGGCAAATACATGTGTCAGGAAGGTGGTGCTAGTTAAAGTCACACAGCACTATGGTGCCAAACGTCTGTTTTTCAGTATTCTGTACATGAAAACCCCCCAAAAACCACAGACTTTTGTCAAGATTCTCATTTGGATCAGAGTTGTCTGAGTGACAAGGAGCAAAAAGTCATTGGGATTTTTCTAATAATTTAGGTTGCAACACAGTAGTAATCAGTACCACTTTAATTGGCTTTTCTACAGATTCTTTGACAGTGGTGCATTTCCATACTGCTGTTGACCATAGGAATTTTTCTTCAGTATTGTGCATTTTGAGCAAGTTTGTATGAGCCCTTTATTCACAAGCAAACACTAAATAGCTGCATTAAAAAGCTTCTGTTGCTAATAATTAAATGTACAGCAAGAGGACTGTGGTTTCCAGAACAAAGTAATTTGGGGCAATTCCTAACTCTCGGTATAAATATTTGATTGAACCATTCTAAACCACTGAACCATTTGTACTAAAGCATTTTGATCATGCATTGCAAGCAATCAAATAAATGCTTTTATTTGATACTAAGTAATGTTAAAGGAAACAAAAGGATAAAGAGGAGTGCTGCATGGAAAGAGGAAGAAAAGCTATAGATGCACTCCAAGTGAAACACTGTCATTCCCCACACTTGATGCTGAAGGAGTATTCATTTTGCTGAATATTAACATGTAAACTTTCTGTTATACTGTTCATTTAAGTAGGAAAGGAAATCACTGGCATTTATAACAAGCATCATGACTCTAAAGCATTGCTAAGTAAAAGCTAATCTGCTCAACTGGATTACATTAAATGACACAAAGAAACATTAGAGTCACTTACTGGGCTCTACAACTGAAAGCAACAGCTCTTTAGTCAGGAGAAGTGTAAAAGCCTCAGCCTAAAACAGCCTCAGAGAGTAGTGGGATAGATGTGTAAGGCATTATAAAAATGTTGAATTTAGGGAGAAAGTACCATGGGGAAATCAGATGAGGACAGATGAATTAACTGCATTCTCACATCTAGAGTTGAAGCTGTTTTCAAGATTAGCCTCATAGGGGAGTAGAAGCACAAGGCCAGAATCTCGTCTGTATTTAACAGTTGTGCTAATCCTGAACTGTGCAGAATCTTTTATCTACAGCCAGATTTCCTGTGGGAAGTGCTGTACAATGTCATGCTGCCAAGGTTTCTGTGCCACCTAATCCTATCAGAGTCATTCCCAGTGCAGGGAGGAGGAAGAGTTATACCTTCACTGACAGAATAGAAGGTCAGCCTTGTATTTATCCACAGAAGTCCTGAAAACTGGGGACGATGCCGCAGAAACTGACTTGTTTTCTGTGTCTGCCTGCATCATTTTGCACTGCTGATTAAAGTGTCCTGCAGAGCTTTTTTGTAGGGAAGAAAGAATGAAAATGAACACAGTAATCTCCGTTTCCAAATTGCTGGACCAGAACCCACTGCATTTAAGTTGTGGAAAGAGACGATAGCACTGAGAGGCGAGAATTCTGTTGTGGTTATTTTTGCTGTGGTCTTGCTCTCTTACAGCAGAGCCTGCAGGAATAAATGTGCCTGTGCCTTGGGTGCTTCAGTGAAAATGCTGGCTTCTGCAGTCGCAACTGAAGCACAGGCATGTGCTGCTTCCCACCAATTTTGCCATGAAAACAAAGCATCTGGCAGGATAAAATGGACAAATGAGACTGCATCTTAAACGACTGTAGTGGATCTGTTTGAGCTAGTCTCTCCATGCTCTACGTTGAATCCCCTCACTGAATAGATTAAAAACTTCATATCCACTGTGAGTGCTTTAATGAGCAGTAAACAGTTTTCAAGCTTTGAATCAAAAAACCTGTTGAAATTGGCTTGTGTATTCAGTCAGCTGCCTCAGCAAATATTTTTCTTCCTGTGCTGTACACAAACCAGCAGATTGCAAAGCATCCTTGAATAAAGGGAGAAAATAAGCATTCTCCCTCCACTTATAAACTGCTCATTTTAATACATCTATTTTCTTAATTCCCCGACTCAATTCAGTAGTGAATTTCCAGTGCACAGCTTTGTAGAAGATGTAGGATATATTTAGTGTTAACAGTGTTATTAATCCATTAGGTGATCTCCTGCTCTAAATCCTACTGCTTAATTTCTGTGTAATATCCAGGCTTCTTGATCAATTTGTGTGTGCATATTAATTCAAATTCATAAATAAAAGCTGTGCAACTGGCCACAGTCATGCCTATGAGCATTGGTGTATTTGCAGACTGTCCACACCTCATGGACATTCTCCAGGGCATAGTTACAGCATTGCAGTTGTCTATTGTTTACTAGAAAACATTGAACTAGAATATCACTTACTTGTAATCTTTATAATCAGTTTCTCTTAATAGAGAATTCTCTTAATCAATTCTCTTAATAGAATTATTTTTTTAATTTATAAACCCCTGAAGATATTTCAGTGTACATGCAGATCTTATTGTTGTGATTTGAAATCCATAAGCTGTATGTTTTCCTTACCTTCTGCAAACTGCATTTTCTACAAATTCA
Source organism: Trochalopteron elliotii (assembly GCA_024734555.1). Lineage (NCBI taxonomy): Eukaryota > Metazoa > Chordata > Aves > Passeriformes > Leiothrichidae > Trochalopteron > Trochalopteron elliotii. The sequence continues at coordinate 2,091,083 of JANPWX010000099.1, read as the reverse complement.
TGGAGAACAGAATGAAAACCACTGCACTAGGAGGCAGCATACATATAATATACATAAATTCGGAGTTGAATACAACAGACTGAGCAATAGTGTATCTTTATCATTTATGTATGGATTTAGATCTGAGGGAATGTTCCCATTCCTTAAGGACATCACATCATTTCTCAAGGTATTTTTTTCATTGCTCCTCTAATTTAACTTTGTGTAGCTATTGATCTTCTTCTTGGCTATTGAGGAAGAAATCTCTTGTTTGAAAGTGGCCATGGATTTCTTTGAAAGTACATATTACTCAGGCAGGTTCTTGCATGAAGACTGCTGCTTTTTTGTGTTACTCCATTTCATTTAACTCCAGTAGAGTACTTTATTGTGTCATATCCAGCTACCCTGAAGACTGTAGAATGAAAACAACATATTATAGTATTTATTAAAAAAAAGATGCTTGAATTGCAGAATTATTTAGAGGAAATGACATAACATATTCATCCCATTTAGACTTCAAGAACTACAGTTGCCTCTGTTAGGTGGGAGTTGGCCCTCCTGCTTTGTTGAGAATCCAAGTAAACTGGCCATTCAGACCTTGCTAGATCTGTTTTCTGCGTGATTTGTGAAGACAGGGTAACAGCATGGCATCATATTCTGTAGTAAGAAAAATACCTAGTCTGTTTCTTCTTTGCTTCCTGCCTCACATAGCAGGAGGGAACCAGGTAGAATCTGATTGTTTGGGTGCTGTCAGCAACTTTGCTGGAGCTGAAGGTGTGTTGTAATGAATCTTTGCATTCCAGTCATAAGCAATTTTCAAGCAGCAGTGAACTGTCTTTGAGTATCAGAAAGTTAGGCATACGCTTTGCAGAAGTGATACTTCTGATTCTGATAAGATGGGCTGTGTGATCTTGCAGGTTGTTGCATATTGGTTTGCTTGTGTTCAGACTCCTGGAATTTTCTTTTATATCTTCCTCATTGATCTGTACTTCAGTACCATTGTGCATCAGCGTTTTCTTTCTCTCTGACAGATTGAAAAGAGAGGAGCAGTCAGCCCTGACATGGCTTTCCATTTTGAATATTTCCTTCAAATCCGCTCTAACTTTGTTCTTTTTTAGACTAAATTATTTTAGACAGTTTTGCTTTCTTTAATTTCTTTTAAACTGTGACAAGACTTACTCTTCTTTCCATGCTTTCCTGTTGTTCTGTAAATTGGCCTTGGCAACCTGAAAACTGGTGAGTTAAATGGTGTAATATTAGCTTATAAAAGCACTTTGCTTGCTGTACCAAGATACTTTTATCTTGTACTTATGAACTTATCATTTTTCTGTGTTCTTTTTAAAAAGAAATTAAGCAAAGAACATAAAGCTGATTAAGAAGCTTTGAAATGGTCTTTGGATTGTTCCAAGTACCATAAATGTAAATTCATTGAAAGTCTGTTTTCTGGCCTGGTACCAAAATATATTGCCATAGTTGCAGCAAAATTTGTTGAAATAGAAAGCAATGTTAATAGAGAACACAGTTCATCAGATGCTGAGAATCTTATTTTATGATCTAATGGTACATTTTAGCCTGCAGTAATAGATAAGATTTCTTAGTTCTTATGATTTGCTACTAAGCATAGGATTTCAAGGTCATATTACTTGATTTGGACTAACTTTGGATCACAGTTGTGCTTGTTTGCAATCTGGTCACATTCTGTTAATTCTTTGATAACGCATCTGACTTCACACTCAGGTAAATCAAACAGGTGAACAAAAATGTGTGTACTAAGAAGTCTTAGAATAGCTTATATTCCACTGCTGATATTTTTTGAAAAACAAACAAACCAAAAAAGAGGCTTTCTAAGATGGTATAACCACATCTGCTTACAGTTTGGTTCTGAGAAACTGGCAGTCTGACTGAAATGAAGAATTCTAGAATAATCTGCTAATTCTTGCCACCATATAAGGTGATCATTTTGCGTACTATATATGATAGCTAACCTTTCATTACAATTGTTGTGTCCTTGTGCTTGTTACAAATTTCTACTTACTAAATTGCAGTGACATCAAAGAAAAAATATTCAGATAAAGAAATTTTTAAATTAGTTAAGAAAAAAAATCAGCAGCAGAAGTCTTTCATCTTGACCTAATTTACTTGAAATTCTATGCCTGATGTGAAGATTAATAGCAGGTGGCCTTTTAGGGAGTACTCAGCTTGAGTGTAATGTTCTAGTTGTTCTTTTATTATCCCAAACATCTATAACTAAAGGATTTTTTCACCATGCCCTTTGTTCACAATATGGAACTGTAATTGAGTTCATATTTCTCGCCCAACCTTTCAGCTGTAATTAATATTTTATTATATCAGATTTTATCACTGAATAGCCTAGCAGCAGGGTATTGAGCCACACACACACTCCCACACGCATACACACACAAAAGCCATAGTGACTTATTGATGCCAAGCAAGTTCCGTGTAATGAGTTATAGTTGAGAGAATACAAAATAAATTCATGGTACCCAGCTAAGATTCCAAAGCAATTTAGAACTGATCTTATCTTGATCAAGCCAGGACAAAGAGAAATTAGAGTTACAAGACTGAAATATTCAGTGTTGTGTTGTTATATCAGACATGTGGCATCTAACAAAAATGGTTTGTGCAAGAGCAGCCATGGACTGTTTTCATTACTGTATTTTATGAGCAAGACCAGTTTAGGTCATACACTCTTTGTACAAAGAGTTACACACTGTCCTCTCCTCTGAGCTCTGCTAAGCACAAACACCTCCACAGCATGACAAATGTAAAAATCTGAACATCTAAGTTGATTTGGTATTTGTCCTTTAAACTGGAATAAACCAAAATGATTTCTTTACACTACCCTGCATACCAAGGGGATGGTGGGTGTTACTCCAAGCTATTCTGATGGAAATAAGGTGTTTTTAATACAAATTTTGAAAGATGGATAAAGTTTTATCATATAAATATCTGTAAACAAGATTGGAGAGAAATGTTTCATAAACCTAGATAACTTTGATGATCAGTGGCTTTCATTATAAAAACTTCCCACATAACTTGTGACTAACTGGCATCCCTGTTCTCAGCAGGATTTTACACAGAAGTCTCCTTCCCGCTCTGCCTCTCCCTCTCTCTCTCTCTCCCTGTTTTCCTCCGTATCCCTCTTTCTCCCCGCCTCCCTCTCACCCTCTTCCTTCTTCTCTCACTGCTTTGCATAGGTGTTTGCTGGAAGAAAGTACTCAAATTAAGAACAGATCATGAGCAGGATAATATAGAACAAGCTCTGCACTTGAAGTGGTTTGTTCATTGTTTGTTAATGGCAGAAATAGCCTCTTGAAATCTAAACCTGCAACTTTCTTTTTAAATTATTTTTAGTTGTTTGTACACAACAAAGTTCTTAGAGAATGAGTAGGCCCTTCTTTCCCAAGGGAGGGCTCTGTTGCAAAGATGATGAGGAGCTAAGCCTCCTCACATGGTCAGGAGAGGAGCTGCAGTGTGTTTCTGGCTACAGAAAAGTGTAGCCTAGCTGTGGTGGGAAGGGTGGCTGAGGAGATCAAGCCCTGGGGATTGATGCAGATGAGAGCACAGTTTTATTTCTGGTGGGAGTAGAGACAATCTAGCTTTGTGCAAGTCAATATATCATGCTTTCTCCGTTCCTATATCTCAAGTTAAAACAAATATAAATATTCTAAAGAAAAAGAGGAAAATATACCTATATATGATTGTAAACAACTTGGCAGTGGTGAGGAGTGGCATATTAAGCAGCTGCATGAATAGCTCACTCTCTGAAAATTATTAATTTTTTATTCAGCTTTTCCACGTTGACCACCAGAAGATCTCAGAACAGTGGCTTTGTGGACTATTTTGTGGGATTAGTAACCTCACAATCTCTCTGTGGTTTGCATTCATTTTAAAGGCAAGTAGTGAGAAGACCATAAAGCAGGAGGCATACCTGTTTTGTACTGCTTGGTAATGAAGTCAGTCTCAAAGCCCTGGAGGGTCTGAAGCTTTAGGTTAGTTCAGTTTAGACCAGCGTCATTTAAATTAGTGACATTGCTGCTGGGGTTTAAATTAAGAGCATAAAGCCTTGTGGAGTGAGATCAATAGTATCTGGTTCCTAGAGGGACTGAGTCATTACTCAGTAGGAATAAAACTTTTCACTGGTAAAATGAAGAAAGGGAGTACTCCTTGTCTTCTGTGTGCTATATTACACATCCAAGATCAGAATTAAACTTTCTGACTCATAAATAAGTTAAAGTTTACACCTGATTTTTTTTCCTGGTTTCCTAAGAAAACAAGTCTTAACTACCATCCTGTTCATCTGCCTGTATGTTCCTTCCTTCCCTCATTAATATAGGACCTCTTGGAAATTTTCAAGCAGTAGTTTGAATGTTGCATAAATAGTAAGTTTCTCACATACTTTGGAATCTCTGTGAAAGACTAAGATTAGCATCTGAAGGGTTAGACTGTGTTAGAGTATGAGTTCATTTCATGTGGTCCATCAGCAGAGAGCTACAATTCACATACCAGCAAGCCAGTCTGTAGCCCAGAAGCAGCCACAGCAGGTATCACCTCTTCTCCAGGCAGTCTTTGGGAGATACTAAAGGGAGGTGAACATATTGAATGTGGGAGCTGGGTATCACAGATGACATGTGGAATAAGGATGGGATTACAGCATTCTGGATTTCTTGCAGTAAAACTTGCGGTGTCTTAGTCTATTTATAAGACTTTGGAGCATCTTCTGTTTCAAATGGCCTTTAAAAAACCCCAGTACTTGGTCAATGTAAATGAAATGTTCTTGTCCCTTAAACATGAAAGAGCTGTCAGCAGAGATTATTTATTGTTGCCTAAAAGTTACTGGTGACATACCTTTCAAACAGATTACAAGCTTACCTTTACCAGAGTTATTTATGGAAGAAGTCAAGTATTAGTTGGTAGAACAATTTTAAAAATGCTCAGTAAATCATAGTGAGTGTAAAGAGATCTTGCAAGCAGTCATTCTTGGATAACAATTCCCCCCCAGTCATAAGTACATAGTATGATTTCTCAACTCTGTTATAAAATAAAGTAATTTTATAAATTATGCACAATTTGTTTGTAAAAGGTATTTGATTTCATAATATAGCTATGAAATCAAACACCTTTTACAAACATACTGCATGTAATTTATAAAAAAGTAGCTGGCTGTAAGTTGTTTAAAATGCTTTGTTTAAAGTGTATCTATATTAGATAGATTTCATTTCTATTTTGTCTTTCCTACTGCTACTTTTATTTTCACTTTTTACTTACCAAACAGGATGATACATGTCAAGCTGTTTTCAGTACATTATCTGTTATTTTCTTCTCTACATTCCTACCTTGTATAAACTTCTGTATTCTTGAATATTTCAATATTTCTTAGTTTTGTTTTGTCTCTTTCTTTCTCTCTCCATATGCACAATTTCTTGTCTGCAACATTTCTCTTTTTTTCTGTGAAAAAGAGCCAAACTAAACCAAACCAAAAAAAAAAAACCCACCAAAAAAGCCCAGAAAGAACAACAAAAAAAAAAAAAAACCCACAACAAAACACAACTCCCCAGCCAAACAAAAATCCCTAAGGGGAAAAAAAAAACCACTGCCATCAAAATACATTGCCAGGTCTCTGATGCCCCTCCTAGTTTGTCACTTGCAGTCTGTATTTAGCAAATTTTTCTCATTGATAATGTATGGGACATATTGGAGGATCTCTGTAGTCAAAGATGTCCTTTTCTTGTCCAGCATTTAATAGCTGAGAGAAATGATGACTGTAGAACCAAATGCTCTCTTCTGTCATATTACTTACACTGTCAAAAACGACTTTGAGCTCCTTATGAAACAGTACTGTTTTAAGTAGGCTTTATTTTATTTACATTTTGTACTCACTTTGTATTGTGCAAGTCTACACACTGTTTACATAATTTATATATTTTCTTGACATTTTTGAGTTTGAAGAAAAAACAGACAAATACATAATTATGTAGTAAGTATGGAGAGTATACAAGCCACAGTGAAGTTGTGTTTCAGAAAAAGTATGTTTCTGATCATAGGGAGGTTTTGTGGCCTACAATACTTTACAACATTTAATTTTTTCAGCAGAAGATACAATAATTAAAAATTTTCCCTACAAAATAACAAAGAGATTTATCTGATTACCTTGTAGAAGAAAAAGAAAGGTAGAATTATGTGATTGTTTCAAAGTGTGCAGAGTTGCTAATACATTGTGTCTCATCATGATGGATCAGATTGGTATAGAACAGTATTCAGCCCCTGGGAGAGTAGGGGTAGGGAAACTCTATTTGATGATTAAGGAATTTCAGGTGTAGCAATGTACATAACAGTTGTGAAAACATAGTTGCATCTGTCATCTTTGTCATCCTGTTGGTGCTAATTATGACAGTCACTCTTGTAGGCCAGTGCAGTAATAACACTCCCAAGTCCTAGTCAGGCACCAGAATTTAAATAATTACAAATAATTAACCATGGGGTGGTATAACCACAAAGAAAAAAGTATTATTTCATCAATATTTATTAAGAGTTAGAGGTGTTGAGTGGGTTGAGAGAACAGTTTTGATTCCCTTGCAAGTTCACAAATCTCAGTTAACAACAGAGCAGTCTCTTGTGTCACAATTATTCTTGTCGTTATGTCTAACCACCACTTATATACATGTTGGGCAAATGGTTCTTACAAATTTTAATATGCTGTTTCAGTAGTAAACTCATACTTCTTTTGATTAAGTGTAGGTTAGCATATGTATTGAATTCATTGATTTTTTGCAAAAGATGGATGGGACAAAGTTAAAATTGCAGTCCATCAGCAGGCTATATGTTCTAAAACCAAGTACAGATTATCTACTGCTGCAGTCTTTATTGTCCTGCTAAATAACAAAGTATTACAAACTGAAATCATTGTAATATTTTTCACTCTCTCTTTGTCCTTCTCTACTGACAAAACAAAACGACATTTTGGATTGTCATTTGTGATAACTGAATCTAAAGGCAGAAACATTTCAGAAAGGTTTTGTGAATGGTGTTATGGTTCCCTGCAATTACAAGGCTGAAGATATGCTGGACACTCTCTGCCCCTGACAGGTGTGCTTAGATTCTCTAAAACAGTGAATCTCTGTACCAGGAAATAAAACCGGAAAGTTAAACACCCAGTCATCAGGACTAGGTGGCAGCCATCTGGCCAGCATGCATCGTGGTCTCTTTTCCTTGCAGAGTTTCTTTGTGCAATTTTTTGAGCCAAAACTGTGATGTGTCCCTTAAATCCTAGGGAGTCCAGATTTTTAGAAGAGAAATGTATTATTTCTTCTACACCTGGAAAAAAGAATTTGAATGTATTATGAACTTATGGTGGTCATTAAATTACCATTTTCAGAGCCTATCTGTCTCTTCTGCAATTAAGATATTATGTAGCAAATGTTTTCCTTCTCTAGGGAATTGAACCTGTTGTCATCTCCTCCCCTGGTGACCGTCCTTGGAGGAAAGAACAAGCAAAATATCTTTAACTTCCAGTGACATAATGCTTTCCATTTGAAAAATTGTCAGGATTTCCTGTATAAAACCATAGGAATGCTAAGGAGAGGTTTGCTTGGATGTATTTTTTCCAGAAAATCTCCTTTGTAAATGCTGACTTTTAAGTCTTTGAGACCATCCATACAAAAGAGTTGGGCAGTCACAAAGCAGCTTAGGAGTTTTACATTAAAAACCGAATACTGTTCCCCAGTGGACTTGGGTCTGTGAAGATAAAGCTTATTATGACACCTGAGAGTTTATATTTGGCACTATCTCTAGGGACTGAACCTGAGCTGTCTTATCTCCTCCTTTACAGCTGTTTAGGTATTTCTGCTGTGATTGATCTGAGAAATAGGGCTCCTTGCATGACAATGGAGATGTTGTATAATATTAGTCTCTCTTGTGTTCATGCCAGGTCTGATGCCAAAAGATTTCTCGGATTTTATTTTTCCCCATGGGCTGAAAATTTCATATGCCAGTGATAGTATTTCCTGAGAATGAAGACAGGCCCTGCCTTGGAGAATCTAACCAGACTTACCTCTTGACCTGCAAAGCTAGTAAATACAGCCAGGTGTGAAAGCAGAATCATTCCATTCAAGTTTGAACAAGCTGCTAGCAGAAAGTATTTTATTTACTTAGCACTTTTTCTACATTTGCAAGGCAACAGCTGTTCCACAGAGTTAGAAACCTGCCTAAGATTGTGAAGCTTTTGTTTACATGGAACCTCCTAGCTTCAAGTAAAGATGCAAACAAAAAGTCGGAAGGATTTAAGACTCCCTTCACTCTGAAGAGCTATAAGGATTTAAGATTCCTTTTGCTCACCCAGAGAAACAGGCAATACACCTCTAACACTGGTACTTCAAGTGCTTCAATGGGAACCATTGCAAGAATTTTGATGATTGTGTTGTGCGAATATTATTTGCAGCATTGCCTAAATCACTTTATTCCCTCCCCCATATAAATCACATATTAATGTATGATTTTAAAAATACTTGTTGGTATTGTTGTTGCCATTGGTACAGCAACATAAATTTAGAGGTTTTATTTAGTCTACTTGTTTTTCTTCACTCTAAGTTCTATATTTTCATATCTGAACATTATGTTCCAACAAGGGATTTTTTTTTAAGCTTTTAAGCTTCTTCACCTTTTTTTAGAAGCTATAATGGGAATACAGTGGGCAATGTATTTTGCATAAAGCCCAGAAAATCTTTCATCTCTCAAATAAAATGTCCCTGAAATAGTGGCGGCTACCTTAAACAGTCTCCTCCATCATTAGTAGGTATACTCATTTGTCCTGCTGCTAATCAAAACTCCTTGGTCTTACCTCTAGTCCACAGTTGAACCATGTGTGCTTCCCCTTTGATAAAATATACAAAGTGGTCATAGAGACAGTGGTCAGCAGGACAGAACTGCTATTCAGCTGGTTCTCTGGCATTGAATCTGTTCTGGAAATGACTGCACACAGAGTATTTTTTATTCACTCTCTATTAGGTGTTGCTAGAACTACTATTGTTGCCAGCTCCCACTGGCAAAGCCTGTGTAGCTGTGATGGTGAGACACCTGATAAATCAGGGGCTGTTTATCCCCTTTGTTTAATCCACCAATAATAAATATACAGGTTCTTGCACAGTAGGAGGAGAGCTAGTGGCAATTTCTTGTAGCCTTTTTCTATTTGGCTGCTAACCATAAATTATTAATTCCTGTCCTTTAAAGAATAATTTCCCTGCTCCATTTCAAGGTACATTATGTATGTATAATTACATATAATTTCTAGAACTGTAAAATTTGAAGTTACAGGATGAATTACAAGAATCTAGTGCAATATGAGGGCATTGAGAAATAGATATGTATCTCCAATGTTAATCCATATAAATATGATATGACCATGTCAGAGACAACTGATCACAGAGATGAAGTTATGTTGCATATTATATAGAAAAAGCTGTCCAAAAGCTGTGTTCTTTTCTAGAAGCAATGGTAGGTAATAAGCTTGCATAACACACGACGAGCAAAGATATATGAAGTTTTAGATGCAAAACATGAACAAAACAACTGATATATTTTAAAAGTCTTAATGGCAGTACAATAGAAGAATTTTCAGAGTCTGCAGAAATTTTGCTGAAGCTGTGGGGACCCTATAAGCTGTGGGGACTCTTATGGTTTGAGCAGTCAGGTTCTTCATGGACGTGAAACTGAGATAATGGGGCAGGGTTTGGGTTTCGTAATTTTGCCCTCTATTGGAAGTGGTAGTTTAGTAGAAGAATGCAGTAAAGTGATTCAAGCGTGCAGATAAATAGGGCTGTGGGAATGAGTAACTGAAATAATGGTCAATACGTAGATTAAAGGTTATTCTGTTGTTTGACTTTGTAAGCATTGAAACGAAGCAAGCATGCAAGTCAAAATATAGAAATAGATCTATAAAAAGTACCAGTTTCACTTATTTCTAATAAAGCATGAGCTTATAACAGTGAGCAGAGAACTCCAAATTAGGCTCAAGAGTGTCACCATAACAGTCTGCAAAGGTAGCCCAGCAGTTTACACAGCTGATCAAGGGTACTCTTAGCAGACCTTAAGAGATTTGCAGGCTTTGTACATTTGCTAGGGGAAAAAAAAAAAATCAAGGATAATAAGAAGAACTTGAAGATGTTTTAAACAGTTGAAGCAGGCCGGATGGAATAAGAAAAGTTTCTTGTTCTCATTTTACAACCGGATTTCTGAGGCCCAAAATAGTTGATTGACTTGCCTAGAATCGCACAGAGCAGTTGTATGAAGACTAGTAAAGAAGTCCAGGTAGTCTTTGTCTATATTCAATTCTTTAGTCCATCTATCTTCTGTGAAATTAATTCTAAAAATTTCTTAAAAGCTTCGGTTATTTAAAGCATCAAGACTGTGTTAGAGCGACAAAATAGAGCTGACAGTTTGAAAATTAAGTAATCAAGCTTGTTTTCCCTTTGTTTGTACTTTGGAATTACTTTGGAATTAGGTGTTATTATAAATTAATAGGTTTTAATAAATACCTAGATTGTACATGTTAAGGACTCCTGTATGAAGAATTCTGAAGTCCATGTTTGCATGCAATAGGTCCTTCTTGGAAAGTTATTTTGTAAGTTTGAATGAGACTTTTAAAATTTGATTTACAGCATTCCAGTCATGTGAAATAATGTCCTGACTCAGGAGGTTACCAGAACCCATCATTTCATGTAGTTAAGACTACATACATACTTAAGTCTTCTTTGAAATTGTCATTTGTCTAAGTATTCTGAGCATATTTTATTACCGTGCTAATATGTTTTCTTTCTGCTTTCATGTCTCTTTTTCAACTCTGAAAAAATTTAGTATATTTATCAGACAATAACAGACCATTCTAATTTAAGCAATCCAAACTCAATAAATATCTGAGAGACCTGCTCTGTCTAATTTCTAACAAAAATTAAAGTATTGTGTTCAGATCTGTATCTCTGCATAATCATTTAATTTTGGAGCTGGTTTGGAATTGTTAGAATAAAAAGCAGTGTAAAAATATTTTCTTTTCCATACACCTTTTTTAATCCCAAATCCCCAATCATTTGATGTAGATTTTGAAGCATTTGAATCCTGGGTTAAAAATAACTCCCATATGTTCTTTTCTCAATGTAGCAGCGAACTTCAGTCTATATAAAAATAAGTTTTGTATTCAATTTCCAAGGTATTGAAATTCTATAGTAGAAGTGTGTAATGTGAATTATACTTAAATTACATTTCTTTCGTTCAGAAAAATCAGTCTAAATGCTGCCGATAACTGATGTGCTTTTGGCACCTTTCACTGTAGTGTAGAACTTACTTCCTGGATTACAGATAGGAAGACTTTATTCTCTGAAATGTAGAGGTGTGGAAAAGGAATAATTCATCTTCAAACAAGCCAGAAATCTGACTAATACAGAAGAGGAATAATGAAGTTGTGGCACAGTGCTAGCTCAATTCACTGAGCTTGAACCCGAGCAAGAGTAGGCAGTCCAGCTGTTACGTATTAAAGAAGGCAATATTAATCATAAGAACTGGAGAAAGCTTTTGGATTATAATTGTAATTGGGGTAATTTTGTAAAATTCATTAGCAGGATGATCTCATTTGTACAAATGTAAAAAGTATCACTGGTAAAATTCTGTCAGGTTTCCATTGACCCAGGTGCTCATAATGTGTTAATTTACATCAGAGAAACAGCAGTGTGTGGAAATTGGCCAGCAGATAGGATTTAGTTATTTTTCATTAGCGCTTGGACTTTGATGAAGGGGAACAGAAAAGAGTTGTTTGACCTTTCAGTGCTTAAATTATTAAAGAGCAAATAGATTTGAGGTCTAGATGCTTGCAAATCTAATTTGTCTTGTGGAGTAAGGATTAAAAGACATTTTGAGTTTGAAATTGCTCCAGTCACCTTCTTTCTTTCTTTAAAGTATCTGAAAATGAGTAGATGGCAGGCATCTAAAAGGTATACAAGGAGTAGTGCATGTAGTGTAACAAAATAGGGATTTACCACAGGAAAAGGAGCATTTTAATGACAGATTTGTTTCTAAAATGTCTACTGTCTTTAGCTTTAATCACTGAGCAAAAAAATAAGGAGAATCCTCATTTCATCCAGTACTGAATTATCATATTATCTCATCTGGTCTGAAGTCCCTCTTAGATTAAGGCCTGCTGCAGGAAAGAAGTAAATTAGTTTACTGTCCATCATGCTTCAGTGAAATGGAGGGATTTTTACGTTTGCTGCAATATTAGGCAAGTGTATCCAGCTTCACTATCTTGCAGGAATAAATGTTTACATCACCTTCTGCATTTTTTTTCCTATACTCCATTTAAGTTTGCAAAATGTATTTATTGTAGATTCACTGCAAATTAATAGTTAGAGGAGGCATCATGCTGTCTTCAAAGTAGCTTGGAATCCCAGTTCTAAGGAACTCTATTTTGTTCTAGAAAATTAATTGTGAAAATCATGTCAAAAATTGATTTGTAAGAGAAAACCAAGATTTTAATGCAGATATTCCATGGCTAGTTTTTTTACAAATTAGTTCCCACAGGATCAAAAAAAGATTGCTGTGGATTGACCTTCGTTTACTACACAGCATGAAATTAATCAACTAATGAAAATATTTCTGTTTGTTATGAAGACTTTGTTGCACAGAGCTGCAAAATGTACAGACAGAGGCCTTCAAATGAACCCTCAAGAAAATTCTGTGTCCCTGGCTGTAGTAAATTTATGCATGGTTAGATTTCTGCGTGAAATTCAGCATTAAATTAGAACATTTAAATTTGGGTGTCCACTTCCAAATGTCTGCATGTGAGTATTTAGTTACTGTAATCAGTGGAGTCTGAGAAGCAATTAGGTTGACCCAAAAGTAGACACCTTCTTTCTGCTCAGTTCTCTGGGAACTGTAGATGTGTAGATGTCATCATGAAGACAGATAGGTTTAAGTGTGTTAATGTTGAACTAAAGTTCCACCATGTTGAATGTCTAAATCAGGCAGAAGAAGAGGTATTGATTGCATTCTCAGTGTTAACTTTCTGGGCATTTTTTGTGAGCATAGAAGTCCAGCATCTCCTACTGGAGATGCTAGGTCTTAAAAACTCAGTCATCATAGTCTGGCACATGATCAGTAACACTGGTAAAAACCCACTAAGATGGTCAAGAAAATAGGCGTTTTCTGCCCCTTGGTGATATTTGACTATGGAGATTCAGAAGACCTTAAGTGGTGATGTCACAAAATCATAAAATGGTTTGGGTTGGAAGGAACTTTCAAAGATCATCTAGTCCAACCCCCTGATGTGGTCAAGGGAAACCTTCCCCTAGACCAGGTTTCTTAAAGCACCATCCCTCCTGTCATTGGACAGTTCATCTCTTTATTTCTAAACCAGATTTGCCTTCAGAAGGGAAGTAGCCATAGCTGTGTAGGCTACTTATGACTAAGCCAATAAATAAACCCTGTTTGATCGAGATTGAGGTGAGAAGCTCAGCCCATGTGTCCTTGAACTTTGGGCAGAATCTTCTGTAAACATAATTCTCTACCTACAGATGATGGAAGAGTGGCATGTCAGAAGATTCTGTGGATATTTCATCTTTAAGAAACTTATTGTGCAGAGATTGCTGGGTTTTATGAACTGTCAACTTGAAAGGTCATAAATTGTTAGTGGATGTAGATGATATGCAAAAACGTGGACACGTTGCCACTTTGACATCAATTATCTAGACTGACTTGTTTACTGGGATTCAGGATTCCAGGAGACAAATACTGATTAAGAACCACTGGTCCCCAGTGAAGCAATAAACTTGTAAGCCAGTCCTCTTTAGAGGCATGGACTTCCCACATCACGAATTTAAAAGCACTGACTCAGTCTTTTACGGCAACTGCAAGGGTATAATGATTACACTCTTTGCATATACAGCAGAAATTGCAATTTCTTTGTTCCTGTTTGAATGTCCATAGCGCCTTTAGAGTGGAGAGGGATGGACTGTTCTCTGTAGGTCCCAGTACAGCAGAGACTGCAAGTGCAAACTGACTTGCTTTGCAGAATGCAGAAACTGAAAAATGTGGTTATCTATAAGATGTGTAAAAGTGCTTTGCTGAGTGATAGTAACTTCCATCAAAAAGAGTTTTATACTTCCTCAGCAATGGTTAATATGCCACTGAAATTTTACTTTGTGCTTTTATAAATACTTAACATGTCAGTGGTTAAGCAAATACTGGTCCCTGTCTCTCTGTAATTTATGCCTTCATTTTTATCTTAGTACTAATTTAATTTCATGTAGGTAAGATAAACAGGTTAGAGAAGGGGCTCTGTAGCTTTATGCTTGCTTTGGTGAACAAATAATACTTAATTCCACATTTTAGCACTGATTAAGCACACTTCTTCTGTACAAGAGTTTGAACAAGAAAATGTACTGTGTGTTTCACTCGTGTGAAAAGCTGTGGTGTGTGTGGTTAATTTTGTTTTTCCAAAACAAAATGAATTTGAAAGCATGAACCTATTCCACAAATTTATGCACCTGAATATTAAAATTACATTTTCTTCCTGCGTTCTTTGCTTTTAGCAGTTCTTTTTTTCCAGTAAATACTGGTATACTATCATGGTTTTAGGACAGTTTGGCTGGCCAAGTTTTAAAATAACCACTGTTTCTTTTGTTCTTTGCTTTCTACACTTTCAGTGTCTATCAAATCGTTGTTGAGGAAGAGCGCCCACGGAGGACCAAAAAGACAACTGAAATCCTAAAGTGCTACCCAGTGCCCATTCATTTCCAGAATGCTTCACTCTTGAATTCCCAATACTACTTTGCTGCGGAGATTCCAGCCAATGGTTTACTAGCTGCTCAGCCTTTTACTATTGGTGATAACAAAACCTACAGTGGTTTCTGGAATACTCCTCTTCTTCCTCATAAGAGCTACAGCATCTATTTTCAAGCTGCTAGCAGAGCCAATGGGGTAGGTCTTGCAACAGGCATGATTTTATACAGTGTTTGTGTGTAAATAAATGATTGGCATCAACTAGCAGGATGCCCAATTTAGTTGCTAATGAGAAAATGAAGTAACCGTGAAATTTAACACACTGAGTTTAAAAAATAGCAGTTTTCCTAACACAATATTGCTTAATGATTAAAGGTTACAGGAAAGAGGAGGGGAAAACCACACATTTTGTCAGTAGTGAGCAGGCAAAGTAGTATGTTGCGATTCTGTTTTATTTGCTAAAAGCTGTCCAGTGACTGTGTTTGACTGGCTTTTTTTCTTCCTTTTTGTTTTTTTTCTTGCTTTGAACAAGAAAATGTTGCAATTTCTTTTGTCACGTTTAAGCCAAACATGATTGTGGATTTTAGCACACCTGTCTTGGCGTGTCCATTCCTGTTACCTTAATTTGTAACATCTTGATCTCCCTTTCTCATTTGGTTGCCCTGATTGAAGTAGAAATCGCAATCACTTTTTTTCTTTTTTTTTTTTTGGTCCCTTTCTGCAAACAAAAAGAAGAATAAAAAGAAGTAGATGGAACTGAAATGAAAAGTGTGTAAAAAGATCCTCACAGATCATGTTTCATCAGACTAATTCTTCCTGGAATTGTTTTCCATTTCCTGGACAGACCTACCCAGAGCCCTTCAATTCTTGATAAGCTTTGGCTGTCTGTGCTGACAGCCTGGAAATGTTTTCTGCCAGAAACCATAATGGTCCCTCATTCACAGTGCACCAACAGTGCAGAAATGTGAAATGCCATTGATTATTTTTCTTTCTAAAATTGTCTAACATGATGCCTCAAACTATACTTCCTGTAAGAAGAAGAAAAATCTCCCAAGGTCATTATGTTGCCAGAGTTAAAAAGCTGAACACTTGCCTGTGCTCCTGCGAATATCTTTCACATTTTCTACTTTTAGAGGAATCTTAAGTGAAATGTTTATGTACCATACTCAAGCAGTATTTGTCCATATTATGAATGCACTTTGGAGTTAGCTAATAATTAGTTAAATATGGAATGAGGCACATTCTGCTCAGACATTTTGTCAGTATTTTTAAGAATAGAATCATGGATGACTTCCTCTGTTTAGAAACACAAGATGTGACCTTTTTCCTCTTTATTTGACACAGGAAACTAAAATCGACTGCGTCAGGGTAGCCACAAAAGGTATGTTTGTATTATGTCATGTATTCTGTACTTCAGCTTGTTGACCTTCCCCTCACATGGTGTTTGGAAACTTCCAGAAGTGTTTATATTGCCAAAACAGATGACAAAACATATTATAGAATTTTCATAGATTTGTTTGCATCTTTAGCTGAGATTTAGGAAATTTGTTTGTTTGTTTGTTTGTTTTTATTCATAAATGTATTAATTACCTTTTCACTGTCTGCTTGAACACTGGGCTTTTAAAATATATTCTGTGGGTTTTTATATGATCTCAAAATAAATATTTTCTATTTACATACATATATATATATATATACGTATATGTATAGTAGAGTTGTAAAATTGCCAGTTGCAGAGTACATACTAGCTGCTTATATATCCGTAATGAAAAATTGCCCCTTACTTGTAAGCAATTACCTTAACTTAATTGCTGTATAAAAGAGAAGTGGAGAAATCATGTTCTTCATTTTAATGAGACAGATCAGCTATATTTACTCGACTGTCGGCACATAATACTATCATTTGTGAGACAAATATGTATAATTGAGACAGTACTGGCTATAGGTTTTGTCTCCAAACAGGGAAAGATAAACACATTGCTGATCTATTTATCTTTGGGGGCTAGATCTGTCTTTGTAATCTGACCTTTTTAGTACCTTTAGCTGGTGGCAACTTAAAAGCCTGAAAAAGAAGTGGTGGAATAGTACAATTTACTTGTAGATTGTAGTAGAGGAACGGGAAAGAGCATGCTGTTGTGAGTAGGAACAGGAAATACCACCTGACAGTTTGGGCACCTGGCAAGAGCATGAAACAAAAACTGCTTCATCCCTATACCACTGCACCTTGCAGGAGATCATGCTTGTCTCAGTGACTATCCCTAATGGAACTTATTCCACCATGATTTCCTTTACATGTAGACTTCAAAATTCCATTACCAGCTCTAAATCTAAATGGGGTGGATGAGAATGTCATTACTTAAAAGTAACGGAAGTGTTAGAATAACGTTGCCCCTGTTGAAAGTTTGGATACTCCCTAATATGACAAATACATTTTTCTGCCTCTTTGAACTGATTCCTGGCTTCTTTTCCAAACCAAAAGAAGTAGTTTTAATTTTAATTTACTGACTGCTTACTAAACCATAGAAACCTTTCAAATATCTGAACTGAACCCAAATATAATACAGATGAGAGATTAATTCCAGATGCAAGTGAAATCCTGTATTGTTTTCAAGTAGCTTCAGACATCAGGAGTGAAATGTGTTACATCAGAAATCAGATTATTAGAGGAATGGATTTTAAATTTTTTTAAGATTAGTATTCCTAATCACTAATGGATGTTCAACTATTTAAATTACTTGACTGAAAATTTTTACTCTCATTTGAGAAGTGAGGGTGACTTTGTGGATTGGAATAGCTCCCATAGCAACAAGCTAACCCATTTGGCAATGGAGATGTGAGAAATGCAGCTTTTATTTTAAACAAATCTCCCTACAGTCCTGTTTTGAAAGCATGTTTCAAATTTTTTCATAATAAAATAATGTTAGAGGTTGTTGTGAGGATTTCTTTTTTTTTGAAACCAAAGGTATCCTTGATGATATTTATAGTCCTTGGTGCAAAATTTTCTTGGGGGGCTACAGTAAAGCACTGATTTCCATGATTTTAAACTGAATGATTGTATTATATTTTTAATCTGTATTAATTTTAAAAAATCAAATAGAGACCATGGCATATTTTAATATGCTATTAAAAGTAGTTGTTTTCTGCACAGATGTTTTCACTTTCTAACAGAGATACTTGAGGGAAAACCAGAATTCTGTGCCCTCTCTGGACCTCCCACATTTGGGTTAGAAAAAAATAGCAAAAATGCTCTATGTCTATAGATCAGAAATCACTATACCTGCATACAAGACATAAAATTGTCCTTTCCCATTCTCCTCTCCTTCTGTTCATCCCCCACAAACAGCTCAGTACATTCATATTGTTTGTACCCCCATAAGCAACAGCTGCTCTGACCATTCTGTCAGATTTCTCAGACTGGAACCATTTTCTACTGAGCTTTGAGACTACAAAAGGGACTTTTAACTACTACTAGACAGTAAGCTACTTAAGCTGTATGTGCTTGTTATGTCCATCTATTTATGTGCTGTAGTGCTCATGACAAATGAGATTGGGAATGCCCTCCAGTACTACATCTAGTTTTCACAAACTAGTAACATTCCTGAAATACTCATAATCTGGGCTTCTCTTATCTTCAAAAGTTCAGTGTGGTGGTATTTAAAGCTAGAGGAAGTGCTTTAGGCCATTCCTGTATAAAACTGGTGCAATCTTATTTTGAGGTAAGGTCTATCCTGAAAATACCTGCACGTGTGTAGGTTTTGGAATCAGTGTCTGCACACACTGTAGATTTTACTATGTATATGAGAAACCATTTGCTTTCACAGAATCACTGAATATTCTGAATTGCAAGGGATCATCGAATCCAGCTCGTAAGTGAATGGCCCACATGGGGATTCAACGCACGACCCTGGTGTTCTTAGCACCATGCTAGGCCCTAATCAAGTCAATTATGTACCTGATTTTCCACACAAATAATCTCATTGACTACTTCACCACTATTCCATCTTAAAATAGACATGTAATTGTTTTACTGGATAAAGGCCTGTGCCATTCCTAGGATCAAGAACCCATCCTAGGATCAAGGAGACTAAAGGCAACTTTCAAGGTGCTCCACTGAGCCAGCTGAAATTGGCCAAGCCACTTCATTGTGGTTATCCTGTTTGAAGTCTGCCCTGAGGGCCAGTATGGGGATGCAGACAGAGCATGTCACAAGCAGAGCTATGTCACTTGCTAGTTATATTCCCTTTAATTATCTCACTTCCAGGTAATAAAGTTTTTGGTGCCCTTAAGACCTTCTTAAGCCTTCAGTGAGGGTTGATTTTTTCACTGCCATGCAGTGTTCATTCCATGACCTACCATACACTTTTTAAATTTTTGTTTAAAATGCATAACTGTAATATAAACATAATGCTCAGCAAATCCAGCAGAACTGTTCTGTACCATGAGTACACCTTTCCCTCCCATTGATGTTAGCAGGAATAATGCATGTGCTTTAGTGTCAAGCATGTGCTCAACTGGCAGATGCTAAACCTTGTTGCTGTATCAGAGACCAAGTGTACCAGATAGCTTATTATCATATTGACAGGTTTCCTGTTAGAAGAGTACAGCCTGTCTCCAGAAAAGTGCAGCCTACTGCTATTGGGTCAAATGCATGTCTGGGGTCAGTAGCTAGACAATACTTTCTCATTACACCAAGTATATTTTAAACAACCTCAATTTGTACCCTTTTAAAAAGGATCTTGTTTTATGACCATTACATTTTTACAAACGAAACCTCTGTTAAATGTGTTCTTTTAGAGATCATATAAAAATCCTGATTGCAGTGATTACAAGTATAAATTAGGATGAGAATGTTTGATTTTGTAGAGCTGAAATTTCTCCTTCTGCTTCTGACGAAGTCAAAGGAAGCCTTTGCCACTGACTTTTGTCAGTAGAAGGATCACACAGCACATTATTATGATGTAGAGTCTCCTGATCTTAGTTTTCTGTAGAGAAAGGCTTCTGGGACCTCTGTGACTATTTGGTGTATACACAAATGGGGAGACTGCAGGGTTTCCACTCCCATTATTTTTGACAAGATAATTAAACAAACAAACAAACAAAAATCAGGAATAGCTTTTTGTACCAGTGGTAATAAAGGTTGTCATATATTGCTTGAAATACAGCTTTCATATTCCTACTCTTTCTTCAAGCTAAATGACTGTAAAATCTCAACAGACTAAGTTGAAAACATTCCAAAACTCCTCCAAGTTTATTACTATCAACTTTGTGGTGGTTTGTGATTTGTATTAAGACTGTATTTCCTGATATGACTTACAACACTGTCTGGATAGAAACATCTTGATTATCTCCTAGGAATCCAGTTCTCAAGAGGGAGGCATCATTGTTCTAATTTTGCAATATTGGAAGGCTTTCATTAATTATGAGAGAGAAAAGGATATTATAATATTTTAAATCCAATAGCAACAGTACTCTAGAAGCTACTATCAACACTGCATTTCAGTGTTGCAGAGGGATATTTCAAAATATTATGCAGCAGCAGTTTTGAGTTTAATTGTCTGCAGATGGTAGATGATCTATTTTCCTCTCTGGCTGCCACATTTCTAATAGCACCCAGGCTGTTCTATGTAAATGAGTGATCTTTCATATAATTTTGTCCTTAATTTTCCAATATTTTTTCTTTGCATCATTCTCCAGCTGCATCATGTTGGATCTGACCTTTTAATTTTTTTTATATTCCTTAATATATATGTATCACAGCGTGCTTAACCATTTAGAGGCAATCACAGAACTGCTGGAAAACAAAGAAATAACAGATTTTATTAATGTGGGCCATGGTAATACTTGTCTGTAGCAGACAGTGGTTGTTATAAATCTGTCAGAAAAGTCTGGATATTTCAGGGCAGAAAACAAGTCAGGGTTTTCAGCTTTTTCTTGTGAACTTGAAACTCAGACCTCGGACAGTTACACATACACACCTAATTAAAAGTGTGCCACCTCTCAGTGGTCACTCTCTGTATGCTGGACATTAAGTATATGTGTAGTGTGCACATTTTAGAACAGTGATCCAAGTGGGTACAAGAAAAATAAATCTTAACTAACTCAAAAATGCTTTGCATAAAAATTATCTTTAAAAAATTGTAGGGAAAATGTAGTATTACGAAATAGGAAAATAAAAATGAAACTAGCTCAAATTACTTGGAGAAGTTCATACTGGAGAGAGCTGAATAATCAGCTTGTTTTCACTTAGAAAGCTTAGTGCTGTGACTAGGAGAGCTGAAGAGTCTCCAGTTTCCTCAAATGCAGTAAATAATGTGCTTCGAGTCCTTTTCCTGAATGAAAGTCACACGCAACAGCTTATTAATTTGCAGAATAACCACACTAACAACTGAAGATTAGAAGGAACTTGTGGGTGTTTTTTGGATTTTGTTTGTGAAGTTCAGACTATAAACGACTGACCAAGATTCTTCTTGCTGGCGTAGCTTCAGTCTGGCTTTTTTTTCCCTCATGCATGCTGACCTGGAACTCTTCCTTTGCCTTAGCTGCGATAATCGTGACTCAGCTTACAACACCATACATTCGCATCGCCCCTGCTGCAGGCGACGACCAGCTAACAGGTCAGATGTTCAACTACAGACGAGTCATCATGCCCATTCTGTCTCTTCTTCTTTGGCTCCTTTTCCCTGACAGCGTCTTTCTTCTCTGCTCATAAACAGTTTCCTGTGTTAGAAGTTTCTTTCTGTTCACAATCCTCAGCTCCATTTAATTCAGTGGTGTGCTTGGCACAAAGACTTACACATAGTCCCTGTATGTACAACTCCGCTGCATGTGCTCATTGTGTGTGTGATCTGTGTTCCTTCAAGCCTGATGTTGTAAAGAGATCTCATCTTGCTCCATCCATAAATTAAATGAAAGTTTGAATATAGATATATATCTGTGTACCTGTTTATTTTTTTCCTCTATTATTAGATCAAGACATTAGAATTTCTAGAAAATTTAGGCTCAAGAGTTGCATGTGCAAGTTATGATAAAGATCTAGTATTAGTGGATTCAGGTTTCTTTCTGTGTTATGGTAGGAAGATCATGTTTTCTGGCAAAATTTCAATATGAAAGAAATGTTTAAAGAAATAAAATAGATTCCTTTCAGTTATGTCATACATGAGTTATAGGATTAAAATAAAACAACCTAGCATGTGACATATGAGAATGAGCAAGACTTAAGGATTTAAAATCTAATTGTCAGAGAAAACTCAGTACTCAAGTGGAACCATTATTGGGCTGTATGTGGCTTAAGGGATGGCTCAGAATATGCCAGAAAACCTTTATGAACCTGGGAAAAGGATTGATTTTGTCAGAAAAGGAACCCATGCCTAAAAGCTTCCAGGGATTTGCAAACATTTTTATTTTCAAACAGAACCAAAGAGCATTAAAACTCAAGAACCTGAAGTGATGAAATATCTAATAGGGGAAGTAAACCTATTCCATCAGCTTTTAGTGTATGATAAATGCCTTTTTGAAGAATACTGGCATAGTTCCTTGGGAAAGGACATTGTTACCATGTTGATACCAGGGTGTCTAAGAGACAAGTTCAGATGTCTGGTATCTGGACACTGCTACAGTCAATAAGAGGCAGTTAAATGATTCAGCTTAAGATAAGAGGATTAGTGACATGTCTGCTATAGCTTTTAATTCTGGAGTATGTGTTATAATAACGAAGCTGAATGATCCACAATGGGCAAGTTACCTTGTCAGTCAAGACAAAATTGCTGCACGTATACTTTTATTTTTTATTTTAATAACATATGAACTAACCAGAATAACATACTTATATGATGCCATTAAGTAGTTTGCTCTTGATACTGCTGCTTGGCAGAAGCTGTGTCTGCATACGTTTTTATACCTCTGTTATTTTTTTACTGGACAATTCAAATAAATCTCTTCCACATCCTTGAACTTCAACAAGTTTTGATTTCTTCATAGATTCAAATAAGCTTCTATACTTTTTCCATGCGGAGATTGAAATGTTTCTCTTCTCATGTTTTGGTTTTTTTAATTGTTTCAATGCAAAACTGGGAAGCTATAGGTAACACTCAAGACATGCATGTTCCACAAGGAGATGGCTACAGTACTTAACAGAAAGAGAAAAGAGATATGGTTAGAATAGGATAGCTGGCAAAGTATTTATTTCATTGGTTAGTCACTGGTGGCATTAGCAGTCTGTGGTTGTCTGTCAGATCATTGAATTTTGTTTCCTTTTTCTTGAAAAGAAAATAAAAATGTTCTACCGGAATCTAATTTTGTAGTGAAAAAGAAAGTATCAGATTATACCTGCCAACAGCATTTATAGCTATCTGTGAAATGTATTAGGAAGCTTTTGAAATACTCTCATCATCTTCCCAACTGCATCTCATGTTTGAAAGACTCTGTGCTCAAAAGGAAAGAAACATCCTCCTCCTCGTTTGCCACAACTGCAGTAATGAGCGAAGAAACTTCACCCAGCCCACATGGCATGTCCTATGACACCAACAGGAACTTCTGTTTTTCTAGAGAGACATCCTGTCTAGGGGTCCTTTGGGCAGGCTTTGCAGCTTCAGGGCAGTGCAGCAGTAATGGGATCTGCAGTATCCACGAGAAGCACAATTGTTTTCGTAATGGAGGTTTATAGAAACTGGACCACACATGAGGAAGCCGGGAGTGATGCACATTGTCCCCACATTTTTCTCCTATAAATTTCAAGACGGTGGAAAGGATTTCCATGTACAAGGATTTGTTTATGTGAAAATATAGGGCTGTTCCTAACTGTAGTTACCACAAGCCGTACAGCTGTAACTGTTAAATGTCACTTAGCATTTTGTGTTCAGTGCTTTTTCCTCACTTCTTTGCTCAGAACCAAAGTAATTACATTTGAGATCAAGAAATTACTTTCATCTTTTAGCATTTGAGGAGATACATAAGCCGCAGTGGGAAGGTCAAGGATGGCATTTTCGGTTGCTTTACATTGGAAGTTGATGCTTCTTGCATAATGAAAATTTAAAATCTTAGCTGCATTCCTGAATATCGTTACCAAATTTGAAAGGTCTTCCTCTTCACAAATATCATGATAATACAGCTCAGCTTTCAAGCCAATTCTACTTGCACTCATTTCCTCCATTTTCGTCATCAACTCATCTTGCCTCTTACTGATGCAGTTTATAAACAATTCATTATTAATTTCTCTTTGTCTTTTTTTCTCCTTCCTTTTTCCTATAAAAATAACTGGTCTTCCATTTATAGGATTACCGGCTAGTTACCCTACATATCTTGACAGCCACTCTAGGTTGCCTTTGCAGCCTGTAGGAAAGAGAACTTTTCCTTCCAGTTGCACTTAATTACTACAGTGCAGTTGTCCTTGAGTTATAGCATAAAATAATAGCATAAATGCAACTATGTGATGTTGACTCTTAGAAGCCAAAACAGGGAGGTTAGTGTTGTTAGTCAACGTTATTATCAGTGATCCAATAACTAAGTAGCTAAGGAATTCAGATCTGGGGGATAGTGTTTAGCATTCAGTGTTACTTTGCAAAAAGTAACTAACTTGAAATCCACTCAATTGACCCTGTCCTTCAACAGACAGGGAGAACATCTATTTTATGCCTGTCTGTGAGGAAAAAAGCTTATGTATACATGAAGCATAATAGTACTCATGGTATTGTCTCCGTGTTTTCATAACAAATACAGTTTAACATACAGTTGAAATCACGTAGAATGTTACCAAAAAACTTACTACATACAAATGTAACTGTATGATCTTAACTTCAAAGTTGAATAAGAAATCCATCCTTTTGAGAAAGACTGAAATAATTTGCAGTTTGTTTCAGTATTTCGTAAGAGACACTTCATCTAATAGGTTTAAATTGGCCATATTTGGTATTCACTTGGCCCTCATATATTTTGTTCTCTCTGCATTCTGATAAAATAGCATGCTTGGAATCATGATCAGGGTGTTCATTCTGTCAGGCGTTTTCTTAATTGTTGAAATATGTCTGAGCTACTTGTATTTAAATTAAAGTATTTCCATTTGTGATTTACTGGAGCAGCCACTACTTTGCTGGATATTATTAAGACTGATTTCCATAGAACACCCTTATTACGACCCATTGTTAATTACACATCCAGCTGCAAGAGAGAGCTCTGTATTGTACATTCTTCATACATTAAATTCTTGGTACAAATCAAATGCAGCAAGATCTGTCAGAAGTTTTGTGAAGTAACTGATACTTAACAATTGGGAAGATCTTTTTTCTTTTTAAAGATAGGGGTAAAAGCTTAAAATTTAAATTTTGTTTATCCTGCACACCTTAAGCTCTAGATGATCACCATATTTTATAAACAAGTTAAAAGCAGTCGTAAAATAATCCCAATTGGTTTCTTCTCCCTTAAGAAGTTAGCACCATAATAAAATATATCCATTTCTTCAGATGTGCATCTGAATGTGTATTCTGTGCTCTGGATCACATTCTGTTCTCAGCCATTCCACTGTAAAAGTGAAAAAAATAAACTGAAATCTTTGATTAAATCACAACTTCATGGAATTCTTCTATGTCAAGGGATTTACTACAGTTTTGTACTGCATTAATGAAAACACAGTTTGTTTATTAACACAAAAACCAACAGCATAAATTTGAGAAGGAGTGTTTTGCTATTTACCTCGATTGTTTTGCTTTACAGTGCATCTGAGGTATAACAACATATGCTGGACAGATATTCACATTCATTTTTTCTCCATCCTGAAGCATGTAGCATTGATTCAGATGTATTCTGACATGCTAAAACTTGAAGTGGGCAATGTAGAACCCACTATTTCCAAGCTGAGACAATTTCCTAGTTGAGTCTGTAATAACAAACCCATGTGCAGACATGTCTGTCTGCAGGTTCAATGCATTATTTCAGAAGTTTATTCTTGTCTTGATACTGCTGGACAGCATTTACATTGGTTGGAGTTGTGGATAGTTACCCAGGGGCTAATAAGCAACTGTGTGCTTTAATGTCAAAGCCATACTGCAGTGCTGTTGCAAGGTCAAGTGACAAGGAATGAGAATGGATCTGACTCTCAACAGGGAAATTCTAGGCCTGTTTTTATGTGATGGCCCCAGCGATTGTTGTACCAGTTGTTCAAGGATTCTGGTCCTCTTGCTCAGCTGGGAAGAATGCAAAACAAGGAAATGTTCCTACTTTCTGCAGTGCTGGCTGGATGCATTTCAATGGGCTGGAGTGTCACTTGTGATTTATTGCCCATTTTTGTTCTTTTATGTGTTGTATTTGTCATTTTTGCAGTGACAGTTTCATCTATAAAACAGTATAGTTACAAGAGAATGTTAAGAGGATTACAGGAGTGCCATGGGAGCTGCTGTTTCCTTTTCTCCCTTTTATTTCCCCTAGTACATTACAGAGTCAAATGTCAGATTTTCTGTAAGACAGTGCAGCCAAAACATCTATGCTTTTAAGCATAAGTGCATTTTCCACAGAGCGAATGAAGAAGAGCTAAAGTTAAACAATAAGAAAAAGAAGGCCTAAAAATAATGCTAATAACATTTCACAAATGGTGAAATAACCCATAATATAAATGCAAACCTTTGCCATCTGTATGTAATAAATAGTCCAACCTGTTTAGAAGTCAGTTACCAGTGTGATTATATTATTTATATTAAATACTCCACTTAATGTTTTAAAATAATAGTTCCTTTAACATTTCTCTGGAAGTGGGACCCTTCATACTCCCAACTCCCCTGCATAAATAGGAGAATAGGCAGGATAAACTGCAGAGAGTCATATCAGCAGTTTTGCTCTGGCCATTGGTGCTTCTGGTTGGCCAAGGGGGGGTGTGGGTTCTTCAGCTGTCCTGGCGCTGCATCGCCAGAGCCAGTGTATTACAGACCTGGGACAGGAGCAGCTGGAGGAGATCCCATGAACTAGAAGAAAGTATCAACCTTTCCCTACCCTTTAGGAAGGACAAGTAGTCTAATTAGGTGTGTTTTCCACTGTCAAAAGAGTTTATCTTTTATTCAGAGTTAAAAACGTGGTTGCCACAGAAGTAATAGTCATTGCAGGAGCTGTGTTACATCCCTCAAGTACAAAAAAATCTGGAAGTTTGAGCATTCCAGTACATACCTGAGGGAAAAATATGATTCCAAGTGTCTACCACTAAAGATGGGTCTGTTTGGGTCATCCTAGCTTGAAAAATAATCTATTCTCTTAGTAATGCGTAATCTTCATGTCAGGGTATCTGTGAGGCTGTTTGGGTATCTGTGAGCCCAACTTGAGGTTGGGCTGAGAGGAGAGGGAGCTTTTCTTAATCACATTACAGAGAATGGAAGCATAAAACCCAGTCATGAAAGTAATGATATGATTGAAATGACCAGAATAAATTCTTAATAAAATGCAGGAATCTCTGCCATCTGTTTAGTAGTGGTAACTGGTCAGTATCACACCTACTTCAAAATTTTTCAACATCAGCAATGTACAGAGAAGCAAAAAAACTAAAACAATGCAAAAATACCAGTAGGTAGTTTTTAGAGCATAGTTGTCATACAGTGTGTTATTTTATTTCTGTATTAAAAAAATGCTTCTGATTTTTACATTTGAAAGAGAACATGTTTTGTATGTACCACAATGAAAAATTAAGGAGAGACAAGGGAAAACAAAGAAACTCAGAGATATAAGTAGTAACTAAAAAAAACCTGTGGATTTCAGTGATTCCCATCTGTAGTTTTTGTAGTATTCATAAAATGCTAAGGAATTTGAATTTTAAGTTGAAATAAAATGTGGGACCAGTCATGGGTAAAATAATCTGTATTTCTTGAAATCTGCAAATCTGGTGTTTGTACCACTGGAGAGTTAGATAAATGTTTAAGGCAATATTATGTGGATTGCCTCTGTTTTAATGTATGGGTGGGCATTCAAATGTGTTACAGTTAAAGAGAGTAGTGCAGCAAAGAGGAGAGTAATACTGTCAACTTTAAGCAAAAGTTACAGAACATACCATCTCGGGCAAAATAACATTTCAGCAATTCACTCAGTTTAGTTTCCTTGAAATAACTCAAATCTTAATAAGTATCTAAGCTACATTTGTCTTCTTGGGTAACGGTTCAACACTGTGCAAGGCATCACTGTAGCTATTGATCAGTTTTTAACGCCTTCTTCAGACAGTATATTGAAAATGTTCTTTTCTGCAGTAATGGGAATTTGACTTCAAGAACCAAAGATTTTAGAGCTCTGAGAAAGGCACTTAGGTGTATCTGTGCATTTTCAAGTCTTCGTTTTTCAAAAATTTTGAATTTTCATTTCCTTTCCTTCATCTGATTTTCTGTCAGTGCTGAGCACTAAGAAGTTCTTGTGTACATAGAAAATTCCTGTGCAAATGAAAGTAGAGTCACACTTTTGCATTGAAGTGCACAGAAGTTGATGTCTTGCATGGTTTTAAGCTGTCAAGAGGGGAAATAAGTACTATCAGGTTCTGTTGAAACTTTTGAGTTGACATTGGAAGCACAAAGTGAAACAGAGGGAAAATAATAAATTCTAAGTGGTCAGAGGCAAACAAAGCATTCTGTAAACCTTTTTGAAACAAAATAGTTGCACTCTTCAGTATGCTATCATTGAATTAGACTGCTTCTGGTTATGAGTAAATGTGTCAATAATTAAAAGTGAAAAGAGCTGATGATAAAAATGATTGTTCAAGGCATACTTAATCAAAATAGGACAAGTGGAGATTTTCCTTTAACCCCTAAAACCTCCAGGAAAAAAATGAAAAACGAAATGTAAATCAGTGGTAACTATTCAGAGACCTAGTCTGTTCTTGTCCCTGTACTAGAATATCAGTGCATTCAACATTATTTCAGTCTGAATAGGTTTTTTTTTATTGGCAATACTGTAAACATTTCTGAAATATGAACAAAAGAACTGCTACACTGTATTGGCACAAAGATTTAGAATTCTGTGGAGTTTTATTTCCTTTGTCGATCTGATTCTCCTTTCCAGTTCTTCTAACTGACCTTCCTGCCCCAAAACACTGTTGACTCTGAAATGCTTTAAAAGAAAAAAAAATTTGATTCTTTTTCCCCAATTTTTATAAACTTATCACAAACATATCTTTCAATTTCTTTGTGCATCATTACATGTATAATTCCATTTATTTGTTAGTGGAATAAACTATGTTATGCTTTCTTCCAAGAAAATATGTGCGTAGGAAATAAAGAGAAGTAAATTCCAAGTGTGATTGTTCTTGAAGGATTTCTGAAGAATCCATCATAAGGACTGCAGTGTGAAGGGAGGTTGGTAGTGGAAGTCACCAGGAATGTCAGCCTCATCTGTAAGCCAGTGGCAGCACAGGCCAAAACATCCATGGGTGTTCAGAGCTCCCACAGGGATACCCATAGTGCATTACCCTCTGCCCCCCTCCTCCTAATGGCGAAGTAACCAAGCCTTCACTGACTTTCCATTTGGAATTGTTCATTAGTCTGCTATAGCCTTGCACGTGTCCAGAATGGAATGAGACATGTGAAGATGTATCAAGTCTCTGAGGGTGTCCTGCACTTTCAGAATGGCTTTAAATAGTTAGCAAGACTTCTCTTCAGGTGTGTTTTGTAAAAGTAAAAGGTTTAATAAGTGAAAAATATTACATGTTACAGAAACAAAAGGAAAAGCCAAGCACAGGTGTCAGAGAAGCCTCTGACACCTTGCTAAGACACCCTCAAAAGCCCTTGAGTTCCTTTGTGCTGTTTCTTTAGTACTAGATAGTCTAGGTGGGCCACCTGGCATCCTGCCCAATGAAATTGGCAGCAGGCTTTGAGGTACATTTCTAAAACCCAATCAGTGCTCCTGTGTTGGCGCTGAGCCAATAGAAATGGAAAGGGCACAGAACTTTCTAGTTTGGTTTCCTTTTATGTTTAGGTAAGCTGAAACCTTTTCCCTTATATAGAGACACCTGCTTGGTGTGGGAAATGCGTTCCAACACAGACATTACCTCACTCTGCTGCATCTTACCCATAGCTTCAGGTTGCTTTGTTCCCATGTTGGATGTGATACCATGCATTCAAGGATGGAAAATAAAACAGCTGTGTTTGTCCAGGCCAAAAGCATCTAGTTCTGTAGCTGAGTTTTCACCCTGAGTAGGTCAGCTCCAGAAACATCACTGTGATCTGATTTCACATCTTCCCTGCTTGGTAGAAGCCAGTTGGGTACTACAAAACCATATTTCATCTCCTCTGAAGAGGGCAGAATCCTCTTCAGTCTTCAAATCCAC
Organism: Trochalopteron elliotii; assembly: GCA_024734555.1. NCBI lineage: Eukaryota > Metazoa > Chordata > Aves > Passeriformes > Leiothrichidae > Trochalopteron > Trochalopteron elliotii. The sequence goes on along the minus strand of JANPWX010000099.1, from coordinate 2,061,049 downwards.
ACCTTTCCTGTTTCTAGAAAACAACTGAAATAAATTTTCAGTGGTGTCTGATATTTCCTGCCATGTCTCAGTTTACTTTCAGGAGTAGATCTAGTGTTGAAAGCAGAGTCAAGAAAAGGTCTCCTTCAGCAATAGATGAAAGTCAAATACCCTTGGTGGGGCTGATGATAAATTGTCCACTTCTTCTATAGGGATGGCCTAAAAGTGGTGCTGACTTGCTTAGAAAATGTATTAGGTATGGGCAGGATCAACCTGGATTGTCTGCTTTCATTTCCTTAGAGCTGATATGAGAGAGTTACTCTTCTACCCTCAGTACTGTTGGTTTGAGGTTTTGTAGAGAGCCATAAAATCAAATGTTTCAGGTCTAAAGGCTACCCTTGTTGTACATGATGTACCTCTATGACTTCTTGATTCACAGAAGTCAGGGCTGTAAGATGCAATTGCACTTCCAGTGGCTGCAAGTGGGACCTCTTTTTGCAGAGCATCAGCTGGGAACAAGCCCTACATTCAAAGTAGTGGGACACCTGCAGTTTGAGCCCTTGTTGGTGCTTCTTTTCTCAGACCTCCTCATCCTTATTCAGTATGAGGCCTACATGCATACAGCTAATTTGATGCAAGTATATTCTCACTACTCCTCAGTCAACCTTGATGAGAAATGTGTGTCTTACCATATTGGCCATTGTTGTGTTTGTGTAATCAGAGAGTAGTTGGTAAAAAAGCCCAGTTTCATCTTTCCACAAAAGTCAAGAGGATTTCAGCTTTTTTTAGCGAAGTCTGTTTTCAGATATGCTGCCATGGCTTTTCCATTTGTTGGCATAGAGGTCTGTGATGCTTACCATTGTGGCTGCTTCTTTGGCCACACATAGTGAGTACTTATAAATATGTAACCTTTTTTCTTCATAAAATATACTAAAGTGTGTGGGAGTACCCTTCAGGGCCATTTGAAAGCTTAAAGTTCCGAAGACTTTTTATTTTTTTTTCCATAGTAAATTATTTATTTCCAAAAGGAGATACACTGTGTATATTTGAGACTTGTTAATAATTTCTGGTTATGGTACAGCTATTGAGTGTGCTTTAAACATCTCTTAATGATCTCAGTGCTATTAAAGTGTGAGGGCTTATGCTTTTCTCCAGAATGAATGAGGGCTTCCAACTCCTTGGGTGCCCACTAGAGAGGAAAATTTTTATGAATTTTAATTATTTCAATTTCTTTGCTCAAAAGAAAAAGGCAAAGAAGAGCTAGCAGAAAGGATGGTGGCTTTGTTTCAATGGAGAAATGAGCTGTTTATCAACACTTCTTGTTTTAAGTCTTTTTTTAAAAAAAAAAAAAAAAACTGTCTCCAGAAAAAAACCAGTCTAAATAGTCTGGACTAAAATCCTGTTAAAAATACATTGTGATGAGATCAATAGATTGTGATGAGACCAAAAGTGAAACTGGGAACTTTATTTGTTTTAGGCTTGTTTTGTAAAGAATGTTGTTATTCCTGACAACCAGAAATGCAGATGTTTAACTGAAGAAGTCTTTCTGTTCACATGCACCAACATGAATCATCCACCAGTGAGAGACACAGTTCATGAGATAGTCAGTTAAATGAGTCGTATTCATCAGTGAAATAGTTCTTTGACTGTCTTTTCATGCAGCTCTTTGTCACTTATATTTACATTTTCCTAAAGAATAACACAAACAAAATTAATAATTCATTACTATTGTTATACAGCAGAGCCTTATTTTGATACTCCCTTCTTACCACAGACCTTCTAACAAGTCTGTTTCTTCCTGTATTTAAAAAAAGGCCAAATAAAAAATATATCAAATCAACATGGTTGTCCTAGGGAAATACAGAAAACTTTTTCTGGGAAAAGAGGATCTGTACACAGCAATATGTATTGTGATGATGATCGTAAATTGAAAAGAAAATACTCTCCTGCTAAAAAATGAGGAAGTACAGAAAATACTCTCCTGCTGCTTGCCCTCTTTCACACACTTCAAAAAAATAGGGTGGTGAGCACATCGTAGGAGGGAAAATCAGACTATGTTGATTTTACCACTTAAATGACTCCTATGCTTAGCAAAACAGAAGGAAAACATAGTCTCTGCCATGTAGAAAGAGCAGTTTATACATGAGCATTTCCAAGAGAAACCAGGACCAGAAAGGAAAAATATTGTAAAAAGACAAGTAAACAGACCTTACTCTTGCGACATTTCCAGAACTAATATATTCAAGACATGGGCTAGAGAGAGAAAACTGAAAAAATGCTGATCAAAACCACCTTCTGGCACAAAGTGTACCCTGCCCAACAACACCTCATAACTTCTACCATATGGACAAAAAGCTGCAGTTTTGAAGGAGAACCAGGAGCGCTGATTGGAAAGCTAACAATGAGGATGGCAAGGGAGAACTCTCTCTCCTAGCTGGAGTTCTACCAGGAGTAATAAAACAAAGACTTTGTTAGCAGAATACATGTTGGCTAGCAGGTGGGGACTGAATGCCAGTCACTTACAGTATAAACAGAAGAGCCATGGTGGTAATTCATTTCATCTACAGATCTGTATGTGCTTTGGGTCTTCTCCAAGACAGGCTCAAATCCTGGCATCTGGAATGAACTTGAAACTCAAATAAAAGCGTGTCAGATTGGCTTGTCTCTCACAGCATTGGTAATGCTGCTGCTACAGATTTTTAAATAAGGGTACCATTTTTTGCAGCCATGGGTGAGATGAAGGGAGAAATGCTGTTTCTGGAGGAAACAGGATTTTTGCACTGCTGCCCTGTTGTAGTGTGTTTTGCAGTTTGTGATACAGGATTGGGTTTTCTGTTGGTCATTTGACATTATAAGGGCCTACCTCTGTGAAGCACCTGTTTTTGTACCAGGACAGACATATCAACATTCTTTCTTACTTTGTCATACTGCCGTTTATCTCAGCCCTTTTCTTTGGGCAACTCTGCTTTTCCAACCTTTGTGTTAATGAGCCTTTATGTTGCTTCCTTCCTTGAAACACCCCAACCAACATCATCAATTAAAGCATTTGTAAGTCCCTCAAATCACTCCTGATGATCTGTTTCTACTGTGGTACTAACTGGAAATGCTGCATGAGACCAGCTAGTTAAAAGAGCAGGAAGGATAGAACTATTTGGGTATTGCAAATGCATCTTCTTAAGGGTTTTTGCCTCCTCCTTCCCCCTGTGGTTGCTACACCTGCCTATTACAGCCTAGCTCAGCTAGGTGATGTGCTTTTAGTGACAAAGATTACTTAGCAGTGTGCCTGCCCTGTTCTTAGCACAGTGGGGCTCCCAGTCTGAGTTACAGCTTCTAGCTCCTACTATCATACAAATAATAGAGAGTAATAATGATAGTAGCCTCTGTGATTCATATTGTCCTTGGAGAGCGTGGGCAGAGTCTTTAAAGCCAAGTTCTCTGATCTTTTCAGTCTTCTCACTTTGTGGCAGGGACAATAGTGATGGGTGTTTCAAGGGAGCATCATATCTCTCTGCTTCTCTTCTGCCTTGTACCATTTTGCATGATTTCTGCCACCTAATCACGGTGCAACTGTCACACAGGGGTATAATGTTTCATTTTCCTGACTCACTCTGTGAAATAACTCAAAAGTAAGTGCTGAGATGTGATAGTTGAATCTCACTGCCTGAATAAAAAAATCACAGGGTAGTTACTAACTTAAAAGTTGGTTTCAAATTTGACTGGAAAATAGGATGATCTGAACTAACTGTATTACTACCTTAAAGCCTTGTAGGGTTAGCCATTGCATCAGTCACTGAAACACCTGTGGATGAAATGTAGTTGCAAAGGCTTGCAAGTGTCTTACTAAGCACCTTTTGAGAGCATAAAGCTGCAGAAAGGAAGTACAAAAGGCAGGAACTACGGTCAGCTTTGAGTGGGAGAAATAAAATGAAACTGGTCTAGTTAATTAATGGGAGTATTTTTTGACTCAAATAGAAGAACATCTGGGTTTTTTAAAGAACACTTTAGACAAAACAACCTGTAGCTAGTTTTTACTAGAAACAGCTTAAACTTTACCCCTCTTTGTAAGTATTGCCAGCAGCACCTAGACTTTTGAGACAGGATTATTTTATTGGATATTCTGTTCTGTAAAATAGTCAGTCATTTCTAAGTACATTTTTTAGGGGAAAGAAATATTGAAAAGCAAGTCCAAGCTTTTTTCATTTACAAAGAGAGGGGAAAGAGAGTTTATTCACTTTGGTAGAGGTCCATTTCTTTTACTGGAAAACATTTTCATTTTTCTTGAAAAACCAGATAGTTCTTGCCTCTGAGCTAAAGGAGTGATTATTTTGCTCACATAATTCATTCACCTTAGCTTTCATTTTAGTGAAAAGTAGTTCTACTGCAACCTTTTCTATCCATAATCTGCAAGAGTTTATTATTATTTATGAAATTTTGCAGTTGATTATTACATGATACTTGTTCCTTCTAAGTCAGAAAGGAAAGGGAAATTTTCCACCAAAGGAAGTGGCAGAACTAGAAATTCTTCAAGGAGAGAGTTCTTTACCCAGTCTTCTAATCCAATGTGTGGAAATAGAAATTTAGCTGTACAAAATCATTTAAGAATTCAAACTCTGGCAGACACTAATACAGCAACTAGAATATAATTCAGTTCTCATTCTGAAGAGGAAGTAAGATGCCGTGAATTGGCAGAATAATGACTGAGCTTCAGAGGAGATTCCAGTATTAAGAAAAAGTTAATGGAATATATCTGAGAGTAAAAACTAAGTTAAATACTATCTTTGGATGTTTCATGGGTACTGCTTAAAAATATTGTCACTGGGGCTTGCAAAGTATGGAACAAAATGGGATTGATGAGGAGAAGTCATGAGTCAGGCTGGCCGAATGCCATTCTTTCTAACTGAAGGAAAACAAATGCATTTCACATTTTAAATGTTACTGTTGGGAGAGCCACAAAGAATGGGAAATCAGTCAGTAAAAGGGAAATTACAGTTGCTAAGATTAACTATAAAAATAAATATCTAAGGGTATGGAACCAAGCAATGTTACTGTCTTCCACCGTATTCAGCACAGGAAGCTTGGGGAAATACTTTGCTGGGTTTTGCAGCACCTTAGGGTTTGTCTTTAAGTGTATCTCTGTTTTTCACTTCTGGCAGGGAGCACTCTAGTTTGTTTTCATCAAGTAAAGACTTTCCAAAGTCAGCACCTTAATCTTTTTTAAACTGGCAGGAAACATCTCCTTGTCCTTTCATTTTCTAAGCAGCTCCCTTGAGCTATCCTGCACTCACTGCTCTTTAGTGACCTATTGTCTTTCCAGAGGTGCACCACAGTGTATATGTTAGTTTAGCCTTGATTCTTGCAGCTCCACTAGACCAGACAACCTCAAAAAACAGAAATAAGGTTTTTTATACAAGGCTTGAAGTCAGTCATCTGTATACAAGGGTAGAATCAAAATCTTAAAACAAACAAAAAAATCCAAGTAAGTCATTAGGTCCAGTGTTGTGAGGAAAATGCAGTGGGCATAGCTCGGTTGTTGGCATCAACTAAATGCTTTCATTAAATACAGGTATTTTACTGGAGGCACAGAATTAGTCTTGTAGCTATATATTCTTAAAGGCTCCAGGACGATTAAGGAAATCTGGAATTACTGTGTCAGACAAAGAGGTTGAAACAACAGTAATAAAATAAGGAAATAAACCACCAAGACTAGGTCATCATGATAAAATAGTGTGTCAATAACACTGTTTCTGTAATGAAAGATTACATTTCACTCAATATTCTTAGCATTTGTCAGTACAGCAGAATAAAAGAGAAATCAAAGCCCCCCTTTTTTTAGGCTTGCAATAGTACTTTTCCACATCTCTCTTGAAAACATACGAACAAAACCATATGCACAAATGGACATTGCAATTTAATCAGGAGGCAGAATGAATTTCAGAACTACTGCCCTCCCTCCCCTTAGGCACAGCTCACCCTTCTCTCCATGGTGCCTGCAATTGCCTGTGTGGATATGGGTTAAAAGTCAGTAAAGAAGTAATTATGAGGTGAGAGGCAAATACTACTCGATCAACATCTACCTATCAGACAGAAACACGGGAGAAGTAAAGTGACACTGCTTGTCATAGCTAATGCACTTTATTATTTAATATTAAATGCTGTATGGTGTGTTTATTAAATGCATGGAAGAGTCAGTGTTGGGGCAGCAGCTCTTGATTACTATGCTAGATGGTGCGAGTTAGCAGAATTCACATAGGATTATGAAGAATTTCAGTGGGACAAAAGCAAACTGAATGAAGAGGTAGTACCAACTCGAATGTCAGTCTTGAAAAATGCTAAAATGTAAATTTGAATGGGTTATGCCTTGTAAAGGGTTTGAAGCTGAATGCTGCACTAAGGAAAAACACTGCAATGTGGGAGTTCAAGTGTCCTGATGCTAGGTTCTGTTCTGCTTCCTGTGTAGGCTTTCTTTGGAGATTTTTCATTAGTGGTGGATTTGCCAGCTTGTTCAGTGCTCCCAACAGGATAGTGGGCTTTGTGTGATGGAAGGCATTCATGAAAGTTGTGCTCCATTGTATGCAGAAAATGTGTGTGCTTTGAATATGATTTTGATACTCTGTTTAGGGTAGGTGTAGCTGGTTCCACTGAGCTGAGGACCATGAGCAGCTGGAGAGACATGGCACTGAGATAGAACACAGTGGAAAGTACTGTGAATGGTTGCCTTTACTTAATTTCACTGTTTAGCACTCATATTTCCAAAACTAACGCTGGGAGCCTTAATAAAAGGAAATAAACCATAAGGAAGAAACTGTTTGTAGCAGGTCATTACTGATGAGTATTACAGTTGGCTGGGGTAGCCTGAAGGAGATAGTTAAGAATAGACTTTGGAAGGAACCAGTCTTAGAAGCTGGATCTGAAAAGATACTACTTGCTATTGACTTAACATTCTTTCTTTCTTGGGTTTTAGATTTAAAAGAGAGCTTTGGAGTCCTTCATATGTCTTACCATTTGCATCATAGTTGATTCACTGCTTCCTGTTGGCCGAGTTCAGCTCAACAGCTGCTTTTTGCATGAACGTGCTCTAGATGTCTTCTAAATATCTACTGCAGTTTTGAGTGCTGTGAAGAGTACAGCAATATAGAATTTCAAAAAAATATTCGTATATGAGACAGGAAAATAAAAATAGATCTGTTTATTCTTACAAAGTATGAATCATCCTTTATTCATACAAAGTAAGGATTTTACCAGTTCGGAAAAGTGTGTGTGTGTATTTCTATCAAACTAGAAATTTCTTGTCCCAAATTCTTGTGGGACCGGGCACAGGGACAGCAAGCACATCATCTTCTCTGATTTAGCACTTACGTAAAGTACCTTGGGCAGAATTTTCTAAAGACCCTATTTCCTGCAGTTAGGTCTAGATATGTTTCGATTAATGGTTATCACTGTTTCTGGCAGGTTTTTCTGGAATTCCTCTTGGCAAGGAGTTTTGAAGATGTAGTCCAAAAGTGTAACTGTGGGCACTCAGAAGTATTCTTCGTGTTGGAATATTCTGGTTATAATATTCTGGTTTCTGGGAAGAAACATTGGAAATATTTTCATTCTGTTCTTCAAAAAATAGCTTTTCATGTAAATTGGCCATTAATTTGCTTCCTCTCCAGAAAGAGAAAGTGAAGAAACAAGTAAAGTATGGTTGGTGCTGTCAGAATTCTTTCTGAAACACAGATAGTTATACAAGAATGTGGTCTTAAAAGATTACACTTCACTTAGGCATTACTCTTCCTTCTCCCTTCCCAAAAAAGCTAAAGCAGGAAAGCGATCCATAAATCCCTGTGTCCACTTTATGGCATGGTCCCTCAAATGATAAATGCTGACACATTTTGATTAAAAAAAAGAATGGAAGTCCATAAAAAAATAAAATCAGCTTAGTGAATTGAATGTTGCTTCCTTAATGTTTTTCATCCTGAACTCATTTAGTAGGGTAAATGGATATTTCATCAGACATGGATTTGACGCTCCCTCACATTATACTGTAAACAGTACAAACGATGTTATTTTTTTCAAATGGAGAAGCTGGAGGAGCTAAGACAGTAGCTGCTGTAAGGCACTGGTTATCTCATTTAAACAGATATTAAATGTAGGTGCCAGTGGTGTGATCATCAGCTGCTTCCCACTTTGTGAATAAATTGCTTAGAAGGAAGTCTTTTTTTCCTACCAGATGTGACCTAGATTTAGATTTCCAAAGGCAAAAAAAAAAAGTCTATTGTGTAAAAAAACAATTGTGGGTAAAATGCATGGTAAATGAGCTTATCTCACTTTTCCAGGTGTTTAAGCTAATATGTTATGGAATTACAGCTTCATTTATGAAAAATAATTGAGGAAAATGTTCCAGCAAATCAAATTTGGATAACGGCTTAGTATAGTTATTGTGTTGTTAGCAGGTTTCTAAATGGAAGAAAGAAAAGGGAGCCAGCACAAATAATAAAAATACAGAAACTTGTGAATCTGTGGAAGAAGCTCCTATAAATGGTCAGGGCTGGCAGTGTTATCCCACCTTTGTTGTAGTCCTGCAAAACGTCTTGGAACAATATAAAGAATTATATTCCCAATAATACATATGAAAGCAGGATTTTTTTCTAAAAAGACCCAGCATTGATATCTGTTGGCCTTGGATAAGATTAATGACATTAGTAGGTTAAGTGTATAAACATCAAAAGAGTAACTCCTTTATTCTTTTTCTCATTCCTCTTTTTCTTTTATCGATTCCATAGGGGCTGCCACTCGAAAACCGGACCCGGAGCCTGAGAAGCAGACAGACCATACTGTTAAAATTGCTGGAGTCATTGCAGGCATCTTGCTGTTTGTCATTATATTTTTGGGGGTCGTGCTGGTAATGAAGAAAAGGTGAGCAATTAATGGATGTTTTCTATGTCCATATTCATATTGCATCTCCTACAGCAGTACTCAGTTTGATATTGGTCAAAGTATCCAGCCACCTCTGTACCCACAGAGAATTAATGTTTGTGTCTTTGTTTTATGTATAACAACTCAAGGTTAATAATTCTAGCACTTCTTACATCAGTACTACATGATGGGCTCTAATAATAGGAGGGTATCTTGTCTTGTGTGAGTGTCCACGCTATTCGACAGATCAGCTGGAAACTAGATGTAGTTTCATTCTTGCGTGCAAAAGAAATCCTTAGTCAAACAGGAGCTAGAGCTAAGGTAATTTGTGCTAAGAATGAGGCTTGTGTTGTTCTGCATAAACTTCATTCCCTGAAAACAAAGAAAATGTTACAATGGTGCTGAATGTTTCCAAGTGCTGGTTCAACACACTCATGCATTGAGATCATTTTGCTTTCAATATCATTTGAAAACTGCTACATTATTAGAAGTGTAAGGCTTTTAAAACTGTTTGCCTTTCTCAACACTGTAAGAGGTAAAATAATAATGGGAAAATACAGCTAGGGAGGTGGCACAGATAAGGAAAAAAACACCACCCATCTGATCTTAGAAGCTTACTCTAGATTGGGAGAAATTAATTAGCAAATAGAATTAAGGTTTTAGGTTCTGTACTGAGCAATGTGAGATTTGCAGCTGTTAGAGGTGGAGTTGGAAATGTGCGAGTGCTGTGTAAAGGACAAAGTCTCCTTCCACTTCTGTCACAGTCTCCTTACTGTGTCCCATAACCCCTCACCTCTTTGCTATGCCCCTTGAATTATCCCCCTTTTCCCTTTGAGAGCAATCCTGGCCTGATTTGGCTCATCCCAACCCTGTGTGGTTTAATTGTATGTTAACTAGTTTGGCAGGTCTGAGATGGTCCAAACCCCTGCGCTGCCGGAATTTCTTCCAGAATTTGAACAATGGAGGTGCACTGCAAAGGAGGCAGCTGTCTTGACAGTGCCTCAGGGCAGGCAACAGAAGTAGCTGCTTTTCAGTCTCCTTGAAGACAGAAGCAGGGCCGTGAGTTAGAAGGGCTCTGTGGAGAGAAAGGCGAGCTGTGGCCAGGGCTGGGGGCTAGGTCATGACAAGAGGTAAGTAAAGCAGTCAAAAGCTGCCATACAGAAGAGACTGAGACTTAAGCCCCAGGGTGAGTCTGACTGGGGCAGTGGAATTGACCCAGTAACCAAGTCTGCTCAATAAAGTACAGTGTAGCAGGGTTGAAATCTGTTCTGACTTTGCAGTATTTTATTCTTCCCACTTCCAATTTCTTGCATCATTCATACCTTCAATTTTAACAGTTGAACTCCCAAACTCCTCCCTAGGGCCAGACACAGCACTTGGCATGCAGGGAGGAAGGCTTCTTGGAATTTCTGCCCAATCCTTCTTCACACAATTCATGACCAGCATTCATCATTCTCTCTGTTAAGTTCTGAGCCTCTCCTTAAGTGTTTCTGCCAAAGGTAGAATGTATTCACCCAAGGGAGACGAGTTATTCTTAATCTTGAAGGGACTGCATTGCGAAATGATCCAAATAGTTTCAAAGTGAATAAGGTGTCTGGGTCTCTGGCTAAATGGATGCTATGCCAGCTCCTGCTTAATTCTCTAAAGAAAAACTCTTTGATAATCTAATTATTAGAGGCAGGAGGGCTCAGATCCTAAGTGTTTGCATTAATGCAGAAGGATACTTGATTCCTTCTGTCTACCACAACGGAGTAATTATTATTCATAGTAATTCTGTTGTTAGGGAGAAAGTGCATTATGTGAGCTTCCTTGGTTTTTGGAATAAATCTGCTTGTGACTGAGATGCAACTATTGAAAATACAAGTCTAGGAGCTCTGTTGCCAAATACACACAATTTCATTGTGTAGTACAGAAAGAATGATACCAATAACTTAAACATGTCCCAGTATGATGCTGTAGCCTTGAACAAAACAAACTGAAATGAGTTGAAGCGAATATTAAAAAGTAAGAATGGTTCATTTGTGTAACAGGATGTGACTAGGTTTTAATGAGAGTTTCAGGAGGCGGGTATATTGTGTCCCAAGCCTCTAAAGCATCTGCTGTAGCATAGAAGATCTTGAATATAGTATCACTCATGACTTAAGCAGAGGATGAGCTGATTATTCAATAGATTGTTATTTGTGCATTAATTCACTAGGCTGCTGAGGGCTCCTATGGTTTCACCTTGGTTCAGTTACTGTGTGTACATTATGCATTTGAAGAAAACGTATAAATCATGCCAAAAGCTTAGCGGTGACCGCAGTGGTTTTGCAGTTCTGCGATATTTTAGGTGCTACTTTGGGAAACAGTCTTATCAAGCTAGTGTGCCGTTTGACTTCTGCACTTCATCATTTTGTTTCATTTACTTTATCAGGAGCTTTACTGGTGTAAAGATCTGAGTGAAAAATAAAATAGCACCTTGTAATTCAGTGGCACCTTTCCCCTGAGAACCACTTTGTTCTCTGCACTATTATGTGCAGACTCTCTGGGCTACAATGGTGGGTTTCACTACACCAAGTCTGTGCTTTGAAGCTTGTCTTGTTTGGAGTTGGCTACAGCAAAATCCCATTCACATTCCACTATCCCAAGGCATATCCCAAAGCAAATACTATGTGTTATTCATTCTTCCACAGAAAAGAGTCTTGTGTACTGGATCTCACACCAGTAGATAAATTGGACTCAGTCTCTGCAGCTTCACAGTGCTTAATTAACTTAATATTAAACCATTTATTTCTATTGTCAAGAGATTTGGAAAGCAGTTTCACTTGTGTGATAACCATGACTTTGTCCAGCACATTCCTTAAATAGCCACCTCATTTCACTCAACAACCATTCTTTGCTTGGTTGGTGCCAGGCACCACAGATTTTCACAGATCAGTCTCTTGAACTTTTAATTCAGTAGCCAAGTAGGGAAGACCAACATTCAAGGAGGTTTTCAGTGCAGCACACACATGCTTTGGATATGGCCATTATCAAAGCAGTATGTAAAGAGGTCCTACAAATATTAATGGTTATTAAGCAGCATTATTAATTTCACTATATAATGGTTTTCTGAAGTAGTTTTATCATAAACCAGAGAGATTAGGTGGCCTAGCAATTCAGTGCATGGTTTGGAGTCACTAGTGAGGGTAGAAACATCATGGGTGCTGAAGCATTTTCTGTATGGATACTCAGCTTTTGACTGAAATAAACCAAATTTGTAAACTTGGTACATGGGGCAGGGGAAGACTCTTAGTGCTTTCCTCTTTATCTCTCCACTTGGTTGTTCATAGTTCTTTATTCATTCTGTTCTATCTTTTTTTTATCTATTAGCATTCCTGCATAAAGGTGTTGTGTAATGTAGTCTAGGAACCTGCAGGCTATTCCTAACACCAGTATGGTCATATCAGTGAGATGATTCTTCTCTGTGAGGTTAGAATAGTGCCAATAGACTTTCCTCTCCTCAGATATGCTCTGTATCTCTCACACAAGAATTAACACAAAGTTAGATGAAAACAATATATGTGTTTCCACAAAATTGATCCACAATAAAGTGGATTTTGAATCTGATTCTGAATGTTAAATCTTGGGCAAGGCCCAGTCTTTGCTGTACTTGCATAAGATTTTATGAAACATTAAAAATAAAGAATACATCAAATAACTTCATCTTTTGGTCAATTTATAGTGGAGCAGTGAAAATGAGAGTACTGTTGCTACAACCTTTGGAAAAGCAATAGCAATTAAATCAAGACTTGCATAAATTAGACCCTTACTGCTTTATTTTCTTGTTTCCTTTTTTTTTTCTTTTTATTCTATTCAAGTTAAATTTAAAAATTTTGCATAAGTTGGTAAGTTGATGGCCCAACATTCGCTTAAAAACCCTTCATGTGTCTTTGGGGCAGCTGTTTCCATTGGGGCTGCCATTTTGTTGCTGCAGTGGGAGTGCAGTAAGGAAGCAGTTATTAAAATTTTATTCCATTGGCTTCTGATTCAGTTGTAGAATGGAGGTTTTCTGACCATAAAAAGGTTATTTTGTTTTGCCTGTTTTTAGTTTCTGTTTTCAGCTCTCTGTGCCTGAGCCTTCCATGAGTTTCTAATGCATGTAATTGCAGCATCTGTTTAAGTCAGAGACCTTGGTTCTTGGCAGTGGATAAGGAAGGGTTTTGCACTCAGTGGAGCTGGGCTGGGAATGCATTGTTCCCGTTCCCTGATAGCAAATCAGGCTGTTCAGTTATACATACACCTTTGCCAGCAATTTCAAACACTTAGGAGAGAAATTGAAGATAATAAGGCTGAAGGAAAACTGCAGCCTCCTCTCCCTCAACCTTGTTTTTCCCTGTAGGCCAATTACAAAAGAGAGATGATGAAAAAAACACTGAGGTGATGACATAGTTCCAAAAGTTTCCATTCTGATGGGTCAATCCTTCTACAGCCAGCCTGCTGTGCTGGTTTGGGTAAATTTTATAGTGTAAATTCTACACATGGTATTCATGAAATTAGTTTATGTCTTCAGTCCTAAAGGAGTTAAAAGTTCTTTAATGTTGTCACTATATGCAGAAACAGCTTATTAACATAAAATAACCTCGCTACCAGGAAGTGACTGAAGAGCCATGCTAATAAGAAAATTTGGCCTAAGTTGGCCAGAATCTTTGCATCAGTCTTTTTAACAGAAAAAGACTTTTCATACATAGACAGAAACTTCAGTTTGTATTAATTATGTGGGAGGAAAAATGGAGCTTGTCCATATTTCTTACGAAAGCTAAACCTATTCAGTTATGAATGGTCTCTTTGACATGTGGCCTGAAATGCTTGTATAAAACTTGCAAGTATAAAACTTTTTGTTTCTGCAGGATTTTAATGTATTCTTTTTACCTGTTTCTTTCAGTGTATGATATTCTTGAGAGTCAAAACCTTGGTGCTCTTGGTCCTCTTTTCAAGGACTTTTATATGGAAAATCTCACAACTGTAGCAATATAAAAAAACTGGAGCTTGAGGCTTCCAATTTTTCTCATGTTACATTAATTCTTAATGGGACATTTACACATAATAAAATTCCTGGATTTTCAGCATTTTTTTCATAAGGAATAATTTATCTTTGTAACATATTTGGCAGAATTTTGCACATAAGTACCAGCAGTGCTTCACTGATTAATTGTATTTATTGTTGTTGCTCAAATTATTATACATCTTTTAGAAGTATGAGAACATTTGTACTAATTACATTAAATCTCTCTCGTGGCAACATATGGCAAGAAACAGGGTTGGCAGTGTCATGAGATTCTAAATCAAAGTGAGAGAATGAGTAATTCTGAAAGGAAAGGTAGGGGGAAATACAATTATGACTGAACTAGAAAACAACTACTTCTTTATAGAGCAGGTAAGTGCTTTGATAGGACTTAATCCCGTGCGTCCTATGGAATGCAAAGAGGTTTACAACTGTTTTGCAGCTTGCCCCTTACTCTATTCTTAGATATCTTTTAAAACTCAACTTTAGCAGGTATACATTTTCCAGATGTGCCATGTGATTAAGTATGCGGTGTGTAGCCTCTTGTGTTTGAACAATACTGTTTGCATCAGAAAAATGGGAATAAAAACTGGAAAATATTTCTAACGGCATCTTCACACAAAGAAGATGAGAGAGAAAATTTGATGAAAGCCTAGTTTTCAAAGGGATGCCTGAAGCATGTAGCCAGAGGCAAGTTAACATTGGTTATAGTCCTTTGCAAGGCCTGTTTACATGTTTCCTCTGTAGTCAAAGGGCTGTATGCATGTGCTGTAAAAATTACAAATGCCTGCATGGTTCCTTTCAGTCTTTTATCTTACCAACATGTGAATGCTAGTTGACATTATGCTCAGAGATGCTTCAAGATCTCCAGCCTTCTTTTAATTGCAGTCAATATATGGAATTCATTTGGGTTGAAACTTGCCCTTTCTGGAGGGTTGCAGTCCTGCTTGTAGTGGGCTTATAACTGGGGGAGGGAGGGAAGGATACAAAGCAGAAGAGCATAGCTGGAGGGCTTCTATACTTTGTGCTGACACAGAGCATGTCTAGGTGGAATATCTGGCTGTGCAAGAGGTTATGCAAGGCTGACTGAGCCCATATTTGTCAGGGTTGTGATGCTGGGTCTCCCACGTTGTTCTTTGTGGCATTCACATGGGCCAGAATAACATGGATACAGGATCAGTTCTTATTTTTATCTCTGGTACATGGGGAAATACCACCAATATAATTTTAGCCCATAAGGATAGACTTTTTATGGGCATGACAGTAAGTATCTTTTCCTTCCAAATTTAAAACGTTATTTAAAAGCTGAAATACTAAAAGAGCTGTGGCCATTGATTTTCCCCCTCTGGAAACAAGTCCTTTCAAAGGCAGAACTGACTGCTTTAAGTAAAAAAAGGGATTGGCTAAGAGTCTACAGTGCTGTGACAGGAAGAGGAGCTACTTAAAGCGTATTCCAAAATTCTGTGTTGCTAAGCTTCTAAACACCCTGCTAGAATTTCTATATCCTTATTCCTAATGCAGCTGAGGTGTAATCAGAAGTGGTTTAGCACTATAATTGGGAGTATTTTTGTGTGTAGTGTATGCAGATATGAACAGACATTAAATACTTAACATTACTTAGTAGGTATACCTTAAGGTGGTTTGATTTAACAGCTGGAGATGTATTTTATATTGTATTGCTCAAAATGTTATGGAGATTGGATATGTCACCTGTCTGTTCCAGAAACATTGCATGATATGTCCAGATAAGCATTCTTGCTATCTTTCATTTGTGTCACCAGTTCAGGTCTCAGTTTCATCTTGGTTTTTCATACATTAATATTTGACTTTTCTTTCCTTCCATTTCATCTTTTCCACCACTGCCTAATCCTTCCACCATCATGGCAGAAGAAGCTATCACTCCTACACTTACTACCTGTAAGTAACTTCTTTGTCATCAGAGACACACTTTCTGCCATGTTGTTCCATGCCTAAGTAGTGAATGCTAATACTGAAAGTGCCTTTATAAAAACATACTTTGTAAAAAATTCACCAAGATAAAAAAAATGTGGTCAATAATTTAATGAAATATTTAGCTCTATGAGAGTTTCTTATGTTTCATACTGTGCATTAGAGTCCTTTGAATAACTTTATGTAAAGAATTTTCTTAATTGAGAAGTAATAGGTGTAAATATCCACTACCATGTCAATGAGAAATTTTCATGCCTAAATAACTATTTTTAGAATTTATTTTGTCGTTTATTTCTCATTTGTATTGTTGAAATTCCAGCATTGGTTAGACATGTGCCAGCATTTCCATTTGTTGCTGTGTACATATTACTACTTTTTTATGAATAATGATCATGCATAAACATAATAAGTTACATTTCTGGAGTGAATTTCAAAGGAAAGAGCACTAAAAAATGGGGGCAAGATGAAGCATAACTTTCAATAAGTAACAATTTTTTTGTTTTGATACACTCCTTAGCAATACCATTATATGCTTCTTTATTTACCCAAAGCCTCACTTTGTTCCCTGTTGTCAGCAGGTGATGAATGAGAAGGGTTCTTCTGTGAATTTAGAAAATCCCTTTCTGAGGCTATTCACTTTTCCTTGCTTTCCAGGTACTAGGAGTACATAATAGATCAGCAAGCTACCAGGGGTCTTGCTTAGTTGCAAAACGAGTTGCACTTAATCTTGTATAATCCTGTTGGCCAGCAGCAAAACTCAGCTATCCAGTAGTTATCTGTTTTCTTTAAACCTCAGATTTTAAAGTCATGGGAACCTATGAGATATTTTTACATAGTTACAGAAGTTGGGGTGTTACATAAGACAAATTTTATTACCAGTTTTTAAGTACATATCGTGGTAGCATGCTCTTGAAAGGAACACATTTCAGTAATATTTTTATTTAAATGCTGTATGAAGTTTATCGTGTTCCTTCTAGTTACTCTTCAAACTCTTTAAATACATTTTTTCAGTTAATATTTTGAAAAAGCATCAAGCATTCATTTATAGAAATTATTGAAAAAATATTAAATGTTTTCTATCTTGAAAACTCAGTCTTCAAGAAACCAAGCAGAACCATTGAATTAAATGGGCCAAATTAATTAAAGCAACTAAAATTTAAACCCTGTAACTGAAATTCTCTAAGACCTCACAATATATGGAAACTGCTCTTGTGATTGCTAGTTCTGATTTCATATTGCCTTATTTGACACTTTATGTATAGTGCAATTTTTAAAAACTGTTGTTTAAATCAGTGTATTAATGTGGAGATCAGAAAAAATCATCTCTTCCACAGATACAGTATTCCAAAATTTGTTTCTGTTCCTGAGATGAAAATACATATTTTCCATGAAATACACTTTAAAAAAAAAATTCAGTTTGGGACCATTTAAATGTAGCTCTTCAAAATGTCAAAAGAATATAATACAGTAGGCCATGTAGCATGATCTTGCCTTAATAAGTAAATATATTTAAATTTATATTTTAATATGATTCATGTCTCAAGGCTAAGTCAAAAACAAAATTGAAACAATTGGAACATTAAATGAAACACTGTTTCATTATTTAGAGAAATCGAATTTTTTTTTTCCACAGAGAAAAATGCCTGAATTGAAATGGTTTCTTTAGATTCTACAAACAGGTTTTGTCCCTGGTTTTGCAATCACAGGGACTGCTAATAGTGGATGGAATAGGGCATCTCAGGATTATTTGAAATACTCTCCTAGTGACTTCAAGAAACAATCTTTTTGTTAGTGTGATACAAATTCAGTAACTTTGTAGCTTGGGTTGATTAAGTCTTCCAAAAGAAATTGTGGGATTTTGACCTCAGTGTTTTGTTCCTCATCTGGAAAAAGAAGGGAAGTAAGAGCCCTGAAAAGTGCAGTGCAGTCAAGATTGGTTGTCAGGAGGAGGAAATATTTTGGACCAAATTCTCCACCTGTTTACACATCACACAATTTCACTGAAATTGGTGGAAATCTTAGATGAATGCAGGATTCATTACAGTTTTATTTTTAGCTGAGGAAGTTGGTATGGTTTATAAAATGTTCTGTATTTTGAGAAACATAATTTCAAGTACTCTGCCATTGCTAATTTACCACTTCTATACTGAGTATCGTATTCAAATTTACTGATTAGTCATTGTAAATGCAAGCTGTAACATCCAAGTGAGCATCTATGCACTGAAATAGTTACTATTGTCTTGTGTGCTGCTTTCCTTGTGTGCTGTGGGCTCCTTTTCCCTAGCAGACTGCAATCTCTGCCACTTCTAGTTCCATCCTAAATTAAAATTTAAAAAGAAAAAAATTTGGCAGATGCCTGGAGCTGCTGATGAATCATCAGAGGTGGACCTACAGCTGTGCATATTTGGCAGAGAATTACTTCTATTTTATCTTGTGTTTACTAGTTAGCCAGTCAATAGATATTACAGAAAAAAGAGTTGAGTACTGCTATTGAGAATTCTTTTTAATGGGCCTAAGTACCTCTGGCAGTCTTTCCTCCCACTCTTGCATTCCTGACATCTGGTGCATTTTTTACCTTTCGCCTCAGTCAGGCAGCAGATTTTTTTTTTTTTTTTTTTTTTTTTTTTTGGTCTGGACATAGTTAGTCCTCTGTAAGTTCTTTTGTTCTTAAGATTAGAGCAAATTTCGTAGTGCTCATTAACTCTGCAGCAGGTCTTTTGACTTGGCAGTTGATTCCAGGTGGGGAAAAAGAAGAATGGCTATGGTGTCATTAGTTACACTGGCAATGAGTGATGTTCTCAGCATGGCAGGTGGCACTGGCACGACTGCTTGCTCCTGACACATTTTCTGATGGGCAAAACCCCTGTGCCATGGGCTGAAGAAGGAAAAGTGCAGTAGTATTTTGTTGTGTAATTATGGTTAAATGTACTAGGCAAGCCTGTTGCTGAGGTGACAATGAGCACCACTGTGCTGACCATTGACCTTTTGTATTTGAGATTTTAATTTTTATAAAGATTCTGGCCTTGGAGCTCATTAATCATTTGTCAGGAGCTAACAACTACATTTCGTGAAAATTAAAGTATCAGAAAAACAAATTGAGTGCTTAGACCATCAGAATTTACTCCAGACACTGTTGCCTGGTAGTTTGGCCAATTCAATTTACCCCAGATTCTTGGGCAAATACTTACAGACTTTAGCTTTTATAAGTTCCTTTCTGTAAAAGATTTCATTATATTGCTGTGAGTAGGATGTATACCAAATTAAAATGCAAAGTTGTGAAGGCAGCTTTTGATGCTGTTCCTCAGTTTGAGCTTGATATCAAAATGATATGTTATGATTATTATTAGAATTAAGTACTTATGCAACAACAGTGCTGCACAGCAGTTAGGTGCATAATGTTATTATATTTTTGTGCCTTTTCACAAATCATTTCAGCCTGTGAAAGGTGTAGTAGGGAAATAGGAGACAATTACTACCTAATATTCTTATACAATGCTAATCATGTTAGGATCTTAATAGTGTGGAATCTGCTATTTTGTGTCCCAGCACTAATCATCTAGGTAGGTGCCCTAGAACAGAAGTGCATCAAAGGTGCATAGTCTGTATGGAAATCTCAATCCCAAAGCCTAATACTATATTAAAATATTAATATAATGGACTGTATAGGACTAGAGGCTCTATTGCCTGGTACTTAGTGTATGGCACAGGGGACAAAATTCCTTCTGCAAAAAAACTAGTTCCACTAACATCAAGCTTTTTCCTATAAATGTGCATGAAAACATATCCTACTTTTCACAAGAATTGGATAGCTTGGGGCCCAGTTGAAGTATGCTTTTCTTGTGTATCTAACTTTTTTCTTGTGTGTCTAACTTGAGCTCAGGATCCTGGGAGTCTGTTCTCAGTTTAGTTCTCTTGCTTCATGGCAGATACTCAGTGTTGACTTCTGTATCTCAGTATAGAAACTTAATTTCTAGCTCTTTGCCTGGTCCCACTGCCATTGACCCATCACTTAGGGCAGAAAGCACAAGGTTAGTAGATTTGCAAAATGACCCTAATTAAAATTAAAATAATAACGTTTCCAAAATATCAGTGGTGTCAAAACTCTTAACAGGGATTTCTGGATAATTGCAGAGAATATGCAGTCTTCACATTTAAAAATTCTGTAGTAATTCAAAAATAGTGAAAGAGGTTAGAAACAGTCCTGTTTTCTCAACTGCAGCTGCCCCTGGAACCAGAACAAGTTCATGTTTGTATCTTGTAGGTGGAGGAGAGTATTGAACAGAAAAACATGAATGTGTTTGAACTGTTTGATCTGTTAGACTACACCATAGAATCCTGAAACCAAAAATAACTGTGGATTTTTGTAATTGTCATGTAAGCTCGACTTAAGTGATATGGGGATGTCCCAAGAGTTTTGTTGCATGTTGAAAGGTCTAGTATGCCAACTTACTGAAATCGTCAGATAATATTTGGTGTCCAAAATAAGGCAAGAAGGGTTTTCTACTAAATCACTGTTACTAAAAAACACATTTTTGTGCTATGTGCTGTATGCTTTGTGTACAGATGTGCAATATCTAGCTTTTATGCACAGATAGCAAGCAGGGATAGAAGTGGGATTTTATTTTTAATCAAAATATGTGATACAATTATTTTAAATCTATCTAAGGTCATTATTTCTTATACTGATTCCTTGTATCTTCTGATTCTTTTGGATCAGACTGTATTGCTTTATAGCCAAGGCTTACGTTCCCATTTCACTGTAGAAAAAAATACATGTGAATTATTCTTATCTCACTGACCAGCATAAGTATTTATTTTTTTTAATTTTATTACCCCTTTCTGAAGCCTGTAAGGGAGCAGCTGGTGTTTTCAGGGGCACATCTGTGTTCCCTCTTTCTTGCACCCTCTGTCATTAGTACTGTTGCTGTTACTGTTTGTTTTCTTATGTCGTTGCTGTTTCCAGTAAATTGTTCTTACCTCAACCTTTACCTTTTGTGCCTCCAATTCTGCTCTCCTGCCCACCACAAGGAGAGAGAGGGGAGCTGGGAGTGAAGGAGTGTCTCTTTGATTTGGAGTGGTTTCTGTGGGAACACTAAATTGGAGAGTGTCATTCCTAAACCATGACACAAATTACAGTCTATGCTCCATTAGTGTCAAACAATGAATTTGCAGATGAGCTGAGGTTTGGAGATTTTTCTGTCCTTAGAGGGGACACTACTTGTTTGGTGAAGGTACCAGCCATTTAGTGAGGGAAACAATGTAACTGTAGAAAAAACAAATGCTTATGCAACCTAGAGACATCTTTGTTCTTTCCATGCTATTAAAAGCTGTGTGTTGTTTTCTAAACTAATATATGGGGTTTGAATTACATTAGGTTGCTTTTAGAAATTGTGGAATCCATATACTCTTGTAGGATAAGCCTGAAAAGAGCCTGTCTTTATTATGTATAACACTGAGACACCATGCATATACTTGGGAGAGAAAGAAATGATAGTGACAGCTATGTGTATTTAAGAAGTTTCCATTGTATCTGAGTATTTGTGTTGCTATCCCATGTAACTCTTGTTGAGGTACTGTTAGCAGGGTGGCCCGTCTTCTCTATAAAACGATGTATTGAATAAATTTTCAGTTAGCCTGTTGACATGGGGTTTTAACTTTCTTAAAAATTTGATTCCCAAATCAATCATGCTTGCTGTCAACAGCAGTTATTCTGGGCACTGAGATTTTGCCATTATCAACCATCATTGTTGAATTATATTTTCAGAGATGATATAAGGTGAATAGTTTTCATTTACTTTGTTTCAAACTTTTCCCTCAGGGAAAAACAGTGCTATTTATGTGGTTTTACTCAAATTGTATTTCTGTATACACAGATAGCTCAAAAATTACTTTAAATACTTCCATTTTAAATACACAAATAGGAAGGTGAGTTTCATGTTTTAGTATTAGTATTTGTAATACAAGGGAGTAATGGTGTTGGAAATCCAGTTTCTCTAAAAGCCAATTACACTTTATGTGATTGTAAATGTGTTAACAGAAAGTAGAGAATTTATGCTGCATATTAAGACCAAAACTCACTTCATAATTTATGTTGCCCTGTATTTCTTCTAAAAGATTGAACTGTTAGTTTTAAAAATGGCATTATGAAATATTGAACTGATTGACAGAATATGTCTGCAAAAGATGGGACTACAGGGAATAAGGTGAAGGATGCGTTGTATTTCTCCTGGTCTCAAGGAGTACAAGCAGAAGAAAAATGCTTAAAGAAAAATGGGTAGAAGAAATCACACAGTGAGTCTAACCCTAAGACTTTGTAGCTGCAGTAAGCCACAGGCTTAGTCACTTCTGTGGTACAGATGAGAACAACTGTAACAAGATGTTCATGTCTGTTGAGTGATGCCAGCACAGGGCACTGAGGTGTTTTAGTCATTAGTGTTGTGATAGCTTCTACTGAATGATATTTCTTCTGTTGAGCGTGTTATCTGGTATCTGTTCTCTATCACTGAATCCCCTGAGAGATGCTTCACTTGAAATACATTTCTTGAGGTAGGCACCTGCAGGGGTTGTGGCCAGATTAATGATGATCCACCTCATCTAAGGTAGCATCTATCACTACTGAGTGTTAATTTCGTAAGGAAATGTTCTAATCTTGGCTTCTTTTCCTACTTCTCCTTTACATTTCATTTCCTACCTAAAGTACACTTTGAGCTCCCTTGAGGACTGACAGATCCCCAAAGGGAAGAACAGTGGCCATTTGCTTTCTACGATGTCTAGATAACCAGAATCATCATTCATTTCTTTCTGTGATTTTTCTTGGTCATTAATTTCCTTCACTAATTACCTATTTCTGGCATGAGAGGATAAAGAACCATATCTCAGGTGCTTTCTTCTTCTACTCCTGATGACTCTTAGCTTCTGTTTCCACTTGAGAGTCTGTGCAAAGATTCTTTCTGACCAGGGTCCTTCCTAATTTCAGGGCAATATTGCACTTGCAAGGTGTAGCTGGGAAGATTGCATCAACTTTGAAACTGAACATCACAGAAACTAATCAAGCAAGGAACCAGAGGAATGGTCTGTGCTGTGTGCTAGCATATCTAGCAAAGCATGCCTGGCATTTCTTCAGCCCTAGACACCCTGTTGCAAAAGTACAGCTTTTATGAGACCTACCATAATATGTGAGAATCATGACTCCATTTCATTTACAAATGTGCAAGAAAGGATTTGTTATTACTGTATTATTATTATTAGACTGTAACATTTCATGTGTGCTGCAGAGAGGAATCTATAGGACTGTCAAGAAAGTCTTGGTAATTCTGTCAGGTCCTGTGCCAACCTGACACAGTGATTCAAATAAAAAGAAGCAGTAGTTCGAGCAGAGCGGAGTGAAATACCTGCCCATGTGAGTACTGCGCTGGTGAACATAAAGATGCACGTTTATTTTCCCTTTTAGTGGCTGAAGCTCAGGGCTGTTTCTGCATTTGAACTGAGATTCCTTGGTGAGATATTGAACCAGATGTCTGGGGGTGTCTTGATTATACTCAGTTCACCTGCAGAGGGAGGTAGCTTCTCTTCTTCATTCCCATTCCCTGATTCCTCTGATCATGAAAACAAAACATACCAGAGGCATGTGTCTTGTCTGAAGAAAAGGCAAAGGAAAATGTTTGCCAGACTGTGCATTTCACAGCTGAACAGGAATGAGAGAATCAGCTGTTTCAGAGCAGTTATGCCACTCCACACCTCCTGTTTCAAAGTGATAGTGTTCTTTCCTCCTGTGTTGATATCAGTAGCCCAAAATAAAATCTTCTGGTACGGATTTCATCAATATGTTCATATTCAGTATAATAATGCAATTTACTGTATTTACTGCAACTACCTAGTTTTTGCTTACATTTTAGGTAGAAAGGCTTGTATTTTGGCATTTATGGTCCTATTTGGAAATTGTCAATGGACAGGTC
This sequence comes from Trochalopteron elliotii, assembly GCA_024734555.1. NCBI lineage: Eukaryota > Metazoa > Chordata > Aves > Passeriformes > Leiothrichidae > Trochalopteron > Trochalopteron elliotii. The sequence continues at coordinate 2,037,247 of JANPWX010000099.1, read as the reverse complement.
ACTTCAGATCAGTTAAGTTCCTGGCTTACAGTGTATTTTCAAAAGCAGATGAAATATTGAATGCTTTGTTTTTTACTGACTTTTTCAGGTCAGACTGTCGCGTTTATGATACATGGTAGATTACAGCACTGTTCCTTAGCTATAAAATCCAGGTGTTACTGGCAGAAGGACTTTCCTTTCTGCTTACCCACATAGGGAGGAGCCATGTCTGCACTTTAATATGATTGAGATTATATAAGATAATTTAAGCTAACAAAAGAGGAGAAACCTATAAGAGTGTTCATAAACTAAAGGGATTACCTACTCTGTGCTCTAAAAAAAATAAATTAAATAGAGAAGAGAATTCACTGGTTGCATGTTGAGTCCTAATACATGCTCCCAACAAGAACAGAGAGCATATTTTTTTTTATTAATAGGTAAATGCAGTTTCAACATTTGATGTAATCCAAAGCACCATAAATCTATTCTGAAGCAGTAGTACTGAGCATTCATGAAAGTGTCTTGTCCAGTATTATAGCTAACTTACTCCTTAGATCCTACCATTGTTGTCATCCTTCCAGCTTCTTTTTCAACACTACTGTGACCAGCTCTTAAGCCTGCGTCCTTGACCATTTACTTTTTCATCTGTTTCTCTTCCTGCTCTGCTCCTCCTTTTACTTACTCCTCCTATTCTTTATCCTCTTCTCCCTTACCCCTACCCCAGATACCATAATGTCTGTCATGGCCTGAAAAATATTTCTTTAGGATTGCCTTATTTTCATTTTCTGTGCTCTGCATTTTCTCTGGAGATTTTTGCATTGGGGATTGTTTCTTTAGTTTCCTGGGAAGACCATACACTGTTTTTATTTGTTTATTTTTTTTCTTATCCACAAACTGATTTAGACTTTTAAAATATTCACCTCCTGGTTTAAACATAGCATGCAATATCTTATGAAAGAAAAATGAAAAAAATTATCTTAAGCAATTGAAAATTATTTCACCATGAAAGCCGCTATATGACACTATTATTAAGAAATGTATATAAATACTGCATATTTGCTTATGTCAAAACAAGGTAATGCTTACTGTATTAAGCACAGCTTTTCATTTTATGCTCTCTTGTTCTTCAATGAATCTTAACCTTCACTCGTTTCTTTAATTTAGGAGAAAAAGCCATTAAACATAGATACTTCCTGAAAGTGTGTGCTGCATGAAAGCTTTAATTAAATCTACAAGTAAAGCTTTAGAAGAACAAGAATCAAATTAATTGCAACAAGGACCATGCATTTATTTCTGTGACAGGCCCTTGCACATTAGAGAAAAGGCAATCTGTGTACCCTTATCTGAATTAGCAAACTCAATATCACTTTTCATTAGCATGGTAGGTCATTGCCATGCGTCTTCAGTGTGACACTGTTTACATGTTAATGACCTCACAAATAGAGTCTGTTCCAAATGGTTTGCGGTAGCAGAAAGTTGTAAATCCATGAAGTGGAATAAACTGTCCTCTGCTTTCTGCATCATTGCTTCTTGCAAGTTCCCCTCTAGACTGAGCTTCATAATTAGGCAACAGTATAATTGAGGCAAATTCAGTAAACACAAATAGGGCAAAAGGATTTATGGCTGATTATGTTTCTTGCAGCATACCTGAAATAAATTAATTTCTAAGCACCACTATTAGTTGACTTTTCAGTGTCATGGAGTCTAGAAGTAGAAAGTATTGTTCACAGAAAACACTCAGAGCTTAAGTTAGCGTGAGTCCATGATGATATATTCACATTTACATGCTGACAAACATGAGAAAAAACACTGAAAGGTTCAGTAAAACATATTGCTTTAGTTGTTTGAGGTGTGATTGCTTTGTCTGAGGTGAGATTTTTTTAAGATTACAAATGTATATTTTCCCCCACTGTATGATGTAATGAAACTAGCATGCTCCCTAAAATCATATCCTTAAAGAAAATATCATATATTATGTCTGGTAATTTGACTAGACAGTGGAAAGCTTCACTGTATTAAAATCCTGGAATAATAAAGCCAACTTCAAATGAATAAAACAAACTCAGCATAACCACTTAAATTTGATTGCTTAAAATAGCTAAAACAAGGCCCGTTCTGATTACGTGCTGTGAGAATTCCTTTAAGTGCTGAATACCCTCAGTTCCCGTTGACATCAGCACCATGCAGAACCTGGTGCTGTATTTGGATGTATTTGGGTGTCTCAACCCTGCCAGAACACAAAGCCTGTTTTTTTTCACTGATCACGTGCAGCCCATGCCTACCTGGTGTTGTAAAGCTCTGTGGTTCTGCTGCAGCAACCTTGGGAGGTGCTTTGCAGACAGAGAGTGATGGCTTCTACTTTAGTTGCTCACCTAATATGCAAAGCAAGTTTAATTATATGCTGTCCCACTCTCTCTGCTACATATTTTTCCACTTGCTGGTTCTGAGTGAAATACATATTTTCTATGTGCAGAGGTTACTAGTAAGTGTACAGTTCCCCTGGAAGCATTTATGGCTAATCTTGCCCTCGGCATGCGTAATGCAACTAAGTACTAATTAAAGGTTAAAGAATAGGGATCCATCTTCTCTGTGCCTGATGATTAGAGGGTTGTGTTCTGCATGGAATCAGGTGCAGCATTCAGCTGGACAGAATTGTTAGGGTGTTGCAAAACCTAACTATAGGAGACTAAAATTTGAGAGACTCCAGATTTTCTCGCAGCATGACAAAGGACCAATAAATCACTGTCTTGTGTTTTGTAATAAATTACCTGGTTTACTGTGTTTCATATAAATATGTGCTGCTGCAAGGCATACATGGGTAGAATGTAGATTTGATTTCATAAGGAACATTTCTTTTGTCCTACATACTGACTTCTGAAAATTATCCATGGCCCGGTTGTACAATTTTTCTATTAAATACAAAGAGAGATGGCACTTCTGCTAAGGCAATAAAGTCACCATGAACATCACTGATTCAAATTTCTCAGATTCAAATAATAACTAATTAAAGCAAGTTTTGATGATTATTAAATATTGCTATGACTGCTGGCATTTATATAGGAGAAATGAACTGAAGAGTGATGGAGCTGTGGAGTGATGGAAGCTGATGGAGCTGTGGTGGCAGATAACAAAACCTGTCTGTTCAGTGAAAGTCTGTCTTTGCCCTACAATTTTGCCCCAATTTCCAGAGGTTTTGTGATTTAAATACTTCCGCAGAACCTTTCAGACCAGTATTCAGTCTATAGCTTTGCAATTGTTTGAAGTTATCCTTTCAGAAATCCTGTTGTTCACTTCTTTCCAGTAGGCTTCTGCCTGACATAAAAATCTAATAGGAATTGATTTAAAAAACATCTTCCAATTAGGTCATGTTTCTGCTGCCAGTGCTGATGAAAGTTCTTTGGGTGCCATATTCTCCACATTAATTATATTTTGATTGCTGTTAACTGCTTCAAAGCAATGGTATTAGAGCTATCAGAGGTCTGATAGTCAGAGAGGCAGAGTACTTCATGCTTCCTTTACCGTCTCTTGGATTTTGGAAAATTTGGTCTTTGTGTTTCTAAACAGAGAGCCAGCACTGCCAGAATATATACGTTGCTGGAATATTAGTACCTGAACATCAATGATGGGGATATCACCAGCTCAGTCAGGGTTACCAACACACACTTGCAGAAACACATGTTCTCTTAGGAGTAGCCCTTGCAAAAGCACCAGGGGCGGTGTAAAGTGTTTTCTCTGACCCTAGCTGCTTTGACACTTCAGTGGCTGCAGAGCTGCATTTCCCACAGTAGGAATAATCAGCATCCAAGCCTTACTGCATGAACTCTTTGGCACTTGGATTACTCTTTTGACAAAAGAAATGATCATTATGTAAAGCCCAGATACTGCAATAGTAGGTTCCTTTTGATAAAGGTATGGAAACAGTAAAACAGCATAATTCACTAATTTATCATCTCATGATTTTCAGGAATGTATGAATAAATTAGCTAAGCATACTATGCCACTTACAGTTCAGTAATTTGCTGTCTGGTTAGAAGGAGTCATATAGCCATAGGGTGAAAATAAGATGGAAAAGGTCACATGATTAAATTAGCTCCATTCAGACAGGCAATACTTACTTTTTTTTGCTATGATTATAGAAGATCAACATTAACTCAAGCAAATATGATTAAGTTAGTGACCCTCAGAAATGGAAATTAACCTCAATGATAAATGAAAGATTACTGTCCACTATGAGCACTCCAAGATATGCTACTCTTGGTTAATCACATCTCTCAGCTATGAACTCTGCATTTAACTGCCGTTCTGATTTTTACAAAGGAATACACACCCTTAATACAGGATGCAAGTATTAAAACTTATTTTCCTTTTATTTTCGACTCACACTGTTTTTTAGTAACACAAGAAATGCCTACCCTGGTCCTAGCACTCATTCCATTTAATATTCTATCAGGTTTGTCACTATTTTCTTCTTCTGTTGTAAACAGGTTCATCTGAGAAGTGCTGTTTTCTGTGTAATTTATTCTCTTGTGTTTCCTATCACTACATTATTGCCAAGTGGACTAAAAATATTGACAACAGCTTAAAATTTTGGTCATATGTTTCTCCCTTTTTAATGTTTGGTTTATTTTAATTTTGTAGACTTTCTTGGGAGAGTGGGTTTTTCTTCTGCTGTGTCTTGACAGAATCTACCAAAACTCTAGGCTTAATTTATAGGGTATGATTTTTACAAGGTATCTCTTGTATATATCACAATGTATCTCTTGTATCTCTACTCATGGAGAATCTATAGACTTTTGTACTCAAATCATTTCCTTTTTCAAAGTTTTTTAGTGTGGGTGAGAAATTGCAGTAGTCCAAAAAGTTGTAATACACTGTGAAGACTCACTTGATGTTATTTTGGTACTTGTGAATTTCCTTTGAAGGAAATACTTTTCTGTCTTGCATCATCTGAGAGCCAAGAAAAGTGTGTATATTGGAGTAGCTAACCAGGAACAAAACTCAGCAGGAAAGGTCACTGTCCTGGTTCATGATTGCTGATGAGTCACCAAAAATTCAGAGATAAGTTGGCCTGTCTTCATCTTCCCCATATCTCACTGCCCTCCAGGGTACCTGTGATCAAGGATTTTACCATTGGACTTGATGATCTAAGAGTTCTTTCCACAATTCTGACTTTCTCTCTAAATACTCATGCAGATCATGTCTGTGACAAAGGGGATCTTCATGCACCTTTTAGCCGTTTGTTGTAATTTTATTAGGTTTTGTGCATTTGGTTTCTCTTTGGTGTTGAGAAATGTCCATATTGCAGACTTTGCAGTGAACTCTGACAAAAGGAAAGATAGTGAAGGACTGTCTTTTTTTGTTGCTTGTTTTGCTGTTGGATGCTTATGAGAAATTAAAGCAGCTATTCTGAAAATCAAGCTAAACAGACTAGTTTGCATATTTAGTTAGGACAGCGGCATTGTCAGCAAGGAAACAATGAGTAGTTAAATGGTTACTTAGAGTTTTTGCATTTTGAAGTGATATCATCCCCTCAATTTTGACTAATCCTTGAGAAACTGAATTGACATACTAACTAAACCTGTCACATGCTACTTCTTCACTATCAACTAACATAATATTAATGTCACAGTTTCTCCTGCTCTCTGCAGGCTCTTGTTTTATTGAATTATCTCCTACAATGATACTGTCATCGTTACAGAAAAAAGTCTTTGCTCTCCTCATCTGTCCAAGGTCAGTAAGAAGGAGAATGCTAGTTTGCGTCATGTGGATGCAAGTCAGGAATGAAATGTTAAAGAGAAGTTGAATAGACCAGCAAATATCCCAGAAGTTCAGATGCAGTTAGTTTGCCCTTGCTTTAGCTAGTGAGAGTGATTCGACAGCTGTACTTTGTAGTTTCTTCCTTCTGGAGCATGTGATCATGCTTTGATAGCAGCCCTTAATCTATTATTAATGTAGTTGTATGTAGATCAAAACTGAAGAACCTTGGTCATGTCAGAAAGTAATGCAAGTCTATTTTTATACCATTTGAGGATGTATCTGAAGTGAAGGAAGTGAAGTGTCAGAGTACTGCCATCTCATACCTCTGTCCCTCTATGCAAGCTGTAATATGAAGCCCTGTAAGTGTGCCTGTGCATGTGCTCTGCACAGTAAACTTCCTCAGGTTTTTGTCCCAATACCTAGTAAGTGTGTGCCTCCTTGGAATCTTTTCTGCTTGTTGATTTTGAGCTGTGGCTTTTTATCAAGCTTTGAAGAAGAGACTTCGAGACTTTTTTTGGATGAAGCCTTACTAACATCTAGTTGCCAAGATTTTGATGATAATACACATTTACCAGCTTTCAAAATTAAGGAGGCTGATGTAGTTCTCTGTTTTTCTCTAATAACATCATTATTACAGAATTATTACAGAATTATTGTAGAAGTAATGCAGTATGCGTGATGTTCACTCTCTCTTCCTGAAGTGGGCTTTTTATGGGTTGAAGATGATGTAACAGGCTATAAAACTTCACTGTGGAAGAGCTCATGGCCTGCTATGACCTCATCTTCAAACAAGCTTTCGCCCTCCTTTTGCATTAGTCAGTATCTCTGCATGGATGATCTTTAAAAAGTGAGCAATTCAGCTGTTCACATGGCTGTCTTTTAACTCAACAAAACTTTTTGGGAAGAAAATTTGGAAGCTGGTGCTAGGGTGCCTCAGGGCATTTCATTCTGCTTGTAAGAAGTCTCAAGATGTGAGGCAATTACTGCTCCACATCTTTACTACAGGAGACAACTGAAGCAGCACATAGACACCAGACAGTAAGACCTGGGACAAATGACTGTGAACTGGTTACTGCTGATGGGGCCTATCATCCCCCTCGCGTGCTGATGCTTTCCTGCAGGACCAGTGCATCCTTGGCCCCTAAGTCCTTCTTGCAGGAACTCCACTGCAAGACAGATGGACACCGTATGTTTTTTGAGTATGCTGGTTAATTTGGATCCCAAACCCTCTGGACTTTTGGATGATCATTCTCAGTTTTACATGAGAGCCAGGATGAAGTCAGGGTATGTACCAGGCTACTGGGACGAGTGAGCAATCCTGGTTTCCTCACTTTAGCCATAAGCTGGGATGTAGCTCTATGCTTCATCAAGGAGCAAATGTGCCCCCAAAAGGAATAGCTAAGGAAATGTCCCAGGAGGCAAACCAGTGAAAGAAAATTTCTGTGAGGCAGAGGTAGCACTTTCAGTGGAAGGAAAAGCATTGAAAATCCTCATCTGACAGTGCCTCAGCTACTGACAAATTTCTCTTACAGCCAAACATCTACACGTATCCATTCAACCAGAAAAATAATTAGCTGGTACAACATGGACTGTAATTTTTGGTAATACAGCAGCAAGGGTACTCTGTAGGAGGAGGAGGAGTAACTGTGGTCCTTCTCTTCTTTGGAGTCAATACTCACACACTTTGTCACAACCTTGTGCCAGACAGTCACCCTTCTAGTATTGCTGAAGTGGAGGTGGATACAGCAGGAACTTGAGACCTGTCACCTGTTGTGGCTTGCTGTGATAATGTAACTTACTTGTTTTCTGTATGTGCCATAAAAAGCTTTGAAGAAGGAGGTGGCAGAGGTCCACAGAATCTTCAGGATGGCCCAGATTTGAAGTTGCAGCTTTTGGTGGTTAAGTCTGTAACATAATGCAACAAGACATTCTGTTATTAAATTATGTCTTTGCAAATCTAAGGGAACAGGACTGTGTTATGTTTCCTTCACCATCTATCAGCTCCACTACAAGACAGTGTCATATCTTTTATTACTAGTACTGGAAAATTCCTACTGTAGCTAATTTACTAGTGAAATATAGACATTTAAACATGTCAGCTGCATTTTTTTCCTCTTATATGCTGCTTGGAGTTTATATACAGATGGCATTTTTATGCTTATATCTAATAGCTGTTAAATTTTCCTGTGCCTTATTTCTTTTGAATGTCTCTTTACCAAGCCAGTCAGCTTTTCATCTCTGAAGCTAAAAATAAATGTTTATACAGAAATCAGAAGAGATTGAAATTACGGGTTGATTCACAAACAGAAAAAAGAAATTACACAGCTTTCATTAATTATTCCATGGATACTTTTGTTTGTGGGAGTGGTGCATTGAGCATCTGTTTTTTTCAATCCTGAAGAAAGTGAAGTGGCTGAAAACACGAGATTAGAGAGAAACAAGCCAAAGTTGCACATTGCATTTAGTCATAGGAAATATCACTTCTTATATTACACTGAAAGAGGGATTGCATATCCACAGCTGGAATTTTTGCTACCCTTTATTGTGGCAGCAGCAGCTGCCATTTTTCTATTCCATAGCATTGAACCAACCCATAATTTTGCAGCAAATTCTACCAGAAATGTGCATGTGAATACTGATACTCTATACTGAACCAGGCTTCGAAATCTTTTTTCGTTCTTGGCAACATGTAGAATGTTAAAGGAAACAGCATTTTCATGTCAACATGGGAAAATGATGGTAAAAAACTGTAATTCTGTGGCATTTTCAGGTGTTAAATGAGTTTCCAAGTAGCAAGAATGATGAGTAGTTCCCAAGAAAATGACACCACAGCCATAAGAAAAGGAAAGAGCACTGTACTTTGGGCCTTTCAGTGGTCCTGGAGTTGAAGATAATGTTCATTTTCAGAAAATGCATTTTTCTTACCTTTACTTGGTTACATGTGATAACAAGGTTAAAAGTGTGATGGATGAATGAGCTTCCAGAAGTAGAGTTGATGCAGCACTACAGAAGGCTGCATTTCAGGAAGAAATTCCATGGAAGATTTTAAAAAGAATGGTGTTTCACAAAGAACATTGGAAACTAAACTAGAAGCAGTATTCTGTATCTTAGTATGTTTTTCACGTAAAAAAAATTCTTGCACTGAATATGTCCCTCAGCCATCAGGTGTTCTTTTTTCATGTATGTGTGGCTTGCACATAGTGCAGTTTATATATTCAATGCTCAACCTTCATCCATATATAAGAGCATTGACTCCAAGGACAGAGAATTTTTGACTGTCAGTACTGTACCTCCCTTCCTTCTGAAGGTTCTTCCCTTTTGCTCCGTTCAGATAGATGCAGCACTATTTCAAGCACCTAATGATTACTCTCACATAAGCAATTATGCCAAACAGATCTAAGATAAATCAGAACTGCAGATGAACCCCATATTCAGGCAAATCTTCAGTAGGTTTATTTTTGCAAAGAAACAGACCATCTTTCTGAAGAGACCTAGTAAATTGCAGAAAAACTAAATCCAGCCAGCACAACTCATTAAGAAAAGCAGCCTACCATGTAGTAGGCTGTTTGTTTTGACACAACTGTTTTTCTCCCCATAACGGTCAGTGAGTTCATGTTCACCTGATATTTACTCATTCTATAGTTGGCAGTTAATAGGCTATTTCTAAAGTCAGGTGGCTGTATCTCATCTTTCAGCTAGACTTCGTCCTCAGTCTTTGTCCTTTTTGTTTGCTAAACCCCTCACTTTGGAGACATTCACAACACTTGGTGATACAGCAAAGCTGCAGTATGTTTTCACAGAGATTATTTTTTTCTATTGCTTGGAAAACAGTTAATTATTTGAAGATCAGTTGTGTAAATGGCATTTTCACATCAAATATGTTTATATTTTTTATGCCAGCCAAGTAGAAACTGAATTTTTAATAATGGAGTTGAATGTCAGCAGATGTACAGCAAAAAAAAGAGAAGTACAAAACAAATTAATTCATGATGTTTCATAAACTTATGTAATTCTACCTGTCCTATTAGCAAGTCAGAAAGCAAAAAGTAGATGCTTTCTGTCTGTTCTGTTATGAACTACAAGGACACAATATGATGGAAACAATATAGACCAACTGCTTTGTGAACAGGAATACCTTGACTTCTCTAAAGTAGCAATGGTTATTTATTAGGCCTTGTTTCTTTGCTGTGATTGCAGAAGAGAAATTGTTTCTTGTCTGCTCAGTCTGAAAATGGCATAGGCATTTGTTTGTAGTTAACAGAAAGATGATGTGGACTTCTTTTTATGAGGTTTTTTTTCTCCACCATGTCTGAGGTACTAGCTATGTACAAATTCCTACCAAAATTGAGATCTCTAGAGAGAAGCACTGAAAGTCATGATAAGCCTTTTTATAATTCTTCATTTACTTGCAGCCATTTCTTTGATAAGTTTGGGCTATTCTGGACATTAGAAGTATCAGTAGGTAAGCGGATACAGGCTTACAGAATGATGTAAGTTGGAAGGAACCTTGTGAGGACAGCTGGTATGATGACACTTATCCCCACATCACATCATCATATGGAAATCATTGGGTCCATTCTAGCAAAATGTCCTGTTACATTCAGAGATGCATTTGATAGAGCAATCACAGGTGTTTGGAATCTGGCACAGTAAATCATTCTGACAAAAGATAGGAGCAGCTGTGATACGTATTATGTAAGCAGAACATCCTAAGATATTTAGAAATAAAGTAGGAAATAACCTCAGCAACTTTTTGTCCTTCAGAATGATCTTTAAAAAAATTTTTTTGAAGCTTATCCCTCACAAACAGTACCTTTAACCTTTACTTCATCTCTTTTTTTGATTGGATGATGAGGTTGTGTCATCAGTTTACAGCTGAGTTACATGGAGCTTTTTCACTAAATAAAATGTGAAAAATTTTATCAGTTGTGTTGCAGTTATTCAACAAATCCTCTGTATGTGTTCAAAGAAACTCTTGTGAAAGTGTGCTGAAAAGAACATCTTTTCATCCCCATGGTTCTGGACTGGATGTATCCTAAGGTCTCCTCCAGAATGAACCATGCTGGCAGCATGTAAGCTGATTTGAAGTAGCACGTACACCAGACCCAGATCTTTCTGTGTTCACTTCCCATGAAACTTGGTTTCATGAAGAGTGAAAGGAATTATATTGGTGCAATTCAGTATAGTTTCAAGATAGGCACAAGAAGCCAGGGCCCTAAAATTGTTTCCAAGTCTCCTGTTTTACATGTAGATGTTATAGTTCTAGATGGAAGAGCATCATAGGTACTTTGTGGTCATCTAGTGCTAAACTGGAGTAAGGACAAGACAAAATTTCTGTGCTCTAGTGTCAGACGCTCTGACACTATCAAATCTGTCTCATGGCTGGTAGGAGTGCCTGAAGGTTTCTATAAACACTGATCATGATTGTTCCCCATGCAGTAAGTCCATTGCATCACAGCTGGGGTGTACATACAGAGCAAGTGTGTTCATCATGTTCATGGTCAGATGGATATTGTTGGGCAGATCTTGGGGCCTTTTGTGGCTGTGGACCTGGAAACTGGTCAGGTGGGTCTGTGTTCAAAGGCAGGCTGAACGACAGCTTTTTAGTGACCCACTCCCAAAGCAGATAGGTTGTGCACAGAGGTTCTTTGATTCAAAAGATAGTGAAAAAAATGAGCGATAATCGCTTTAGAGCAAGAAAGAGTTACTGTATCTTTTCATTGAGGTGTATTGAGAATATTATGTCAAGATTATATGGAGCTTGATCTGAGATCCCAGACTCGTACATTCTGTTCCTTCTCAGCCTCTGATTTGATAGTTACCCATCTGTTCAATATTCCACTAATCCACAGTAAAGTTGGAAAGTAATGTTAGGCAGTACTAATCTTGCAGAAAATGTTAGAAATCACAGGACTCAGCCATGGAATTCAGGATGTTGTTATTGTTTGTTAAATTTAGAATGCAACAACCACTTAAATAGCACCTGTCTATATTGGTAAGCTTTCCTTCAGTGATCAATAATGTACACACCATCATGTGTACATGGTAAATGTTAGCTTCCAAATGTCTTGCATAATTCCTTGTAGATGGATTCTCTTTTTCAGTTGGTGTAATCATAGGCTTAATTTGAAACTGGAGATAGAATTTTGAAACAGCCATTTGTGGCAACTGTAAGTAATGCCATCACATTATTTCTTGTGGAGCCTGAAGGTGCTACTGGCCATTGCTCTGAAACCTTTGTTTTTATTTGAAGAAGAAAATTGCACTCAAGAGATCCTCCAGGGCATACTTTACTCAGTATTGGATGTTGATATGCTCATAAATGTGTAATCTACATTGTGATCTAGTAATATGTTAATGCTGAGTTCACAAGATTAATTGGGCCACATGCTGTCTTGTGGTTCTGCTAATACGGTTTTGAGTAGAATCAGCATTTTCATGCCTTTCATTTGTAAATGACCCTTGCATGGCAATACATTATGTAAGCAGACATCTCACAAGATGTTTTCAGGGTCCGTCATCCAGTCTGTAATGCAGATTTCCTGCATCTTGACCTGCTTCTGCAGTTTGCCCCCAGTTGCTATAAACCTATTAAAGACCAACATTCACTGACCTTTAAAAACTGCCCTATTTAAAATAAAATACATAACTCAAGCAACTTTTAAAATAAATCTCTATTAAGGGATATTTTTGACCATCTCTTAATTATACATGTGAGAAACCATTTTGCATTTTGTATCTGAGTCCCCAGACTTCATAATCCAGCACTTAATATATTCTTCAACGTTAAATTGCAGGATCTGGAAAAAATAGCTGCTCACTCCTGCGGTTGGTGTGAAGAGGTGGGAAAAAATAAGTTGAAAAACTAAGATACCTTGTGTATATATTAACTATATAAAATTTGAACTATGTAATTTTATTGGGGGGAAAAAAGGCTTCATAGGAAAATCTGCATTTTAATTGTTAAATTTTTTTTAAGTCACAAAATACAATTCAATGTGATAAATTTATCCAAAAATACTTCAAGACAGACTTGATGTTAAAACCTAATGTACTTTGGACATAGGAGAGCCTCATTAGAATGTTGCTATTAAAGACAAAATAAAACTGCAAATGCCAGATTCACTAGTACACTCCAACTGCTTTGTGATGCTTTGGAGATTCAAACTAGCCATTAACTGGACTTAACTACCTAGTTAAGTCAATTTTATGTTAGTTTTCCACTGTGAAAGCAGAAAAATACATCCAAAATGTATTGATCCAACTGTTCTAAATGAGGTATCTTAGAAGTAAAGCCTTTATGACCAGCCTTAGCTGAGATTATCTTTGTCCACTGCAGAGGCAATGGAAATACAGTTCTGTTCTGTTTCTAATATCCTCTCATTCTGTTCCTGAGGAGTAAGAAGGTAACGTTCTCCTTGATTCTTGTGAAAAAAATAGCCAGCTTAGTCATGGAAGGCCTAAATCACATCTTTGTGTGCATCCCAAATCCACTTTAGCCCTTTAATACAGGCACAAAACTCTGGAAGTAGGACTAAACACCAAAGCTTCAGCTTAGGAAGCACATGCTTGCGCTTCACTCTGTTCACTTACAGCTGGATTCATTGTTGGGTTTCCTTTTTACAGTATTACTAAATCACCAAAATCCCTTCACACTCTATCTCAGGCAGCAGAGGGTGGGTGACTCTCAGTAATAAGTCAGTGATGATTTTAAATATGCAATTCTCAGCCTAATATGCACTTAATGAGGGAGGTTTGGGTTTTTTTTGATTAATAATACACAGATCATATTCTAGAATAGAGATTCTTTCTCTGCCCTTTGAGGCAAGGCATTTGTGAGATGCAGGGGTTCGTAACATATCGCATTAAATTACATCCTTATGCAGCAAACTGAACTGTGTTTGAACCTTAGGTGTGATCAGCACTGCCTAACCCATACCTTGTTTATGTCTGCTGCTGTCTTTGGCACTTACATCGGTCTAAAGATCAGACAAGTTTCTGCTGAAATCTGTAAAGGAGAGTTGTACTCACTAACTTCTTACTCCAAGTCTTCTGTTTGGAATAAATCAGACAAGGCAAGTACAGGGTGAAACAGGTAGCATCTGCCCTTGCTTTGTAAAGCTACTCCACCTAACCAGGATGGGTAGCTCCATTTAAACAAACACATTTTATTTAGGTTCTTTTAATTTAATTTGTTGCAAAAATTGTTGTTGATGCATGAAAGCTAAGTCATAAGCTAAAGGTTTAGGACCTTATCTATATTCTACCTTTTTTCTACTTCTGTTGACTGCCTCTTTATTAGTTATGTGCTATCAAGTTTTGGCCCATTTTGGGTGGCTTTTTCTTGATCTATCAAGAAAATAACTTGTAATAGTGTAAAAACTTCATTAAAATGCACCAAATTTGCATGGTTACTTAATAGCCAAATACTGGTTCCCACTGAAATTCCAACAGACAGATATTCAATTTATCCTGCCACAAAAATTTTGTGTACAGAAAAGGTGCACCTTCCATCTTGATATGGGATATCTTACCTTGCCAAGTTGTATAAATCAGTAAAAAAATATGTGCACAATGTCATGCATGAAAATTTTGCTCCTGCTATTCTGCTTATCACATAAAATTAGGACATAAATTTCTAAGAATGTAGGATCTTCAGACTAGAAAGCTCATAAAATCTAATAACTTTCTCTGTAATTATGTCATAAAATTGCTTTCATAAATTTATATGTACTGGGAAGCTTCATCTGCTCTGAAGTTTGGTTTATGCGTTGACCACTGGTCCATATTTGACTTCTTCCAGCACATACACTTTACAGGAAATTCTTTTCATCATGGCGGCATTGACCTCTAATTTATGTGGTTCTCTTTATCTCCAAGTTATTAGCTGACAAAGACATGAAGTTCTTCCTAGCTGTAGGTGGTCTTCATGTGTCTGTCCTGTGTCATATGTGTATGTGTCCCAGGTGGAAGTCATTTCCTTACATGAGCTTTTTGAAAATTCTCCTCTGTTAAGTAAGGTCTCTGCTCTAGATAACCCAGAACCCCTTCTTTGTATCTAATCCAGTTTGAGGGAGTTTGGGGCTTTTTTTCCAATCTGAAAAAGTCAAAATAAGCTATTGCCAGTGCCTTGTACCCTGACAATTCTGACATTTCTCTGTCTCTGGAAATGTCTGTCCTGTTGCAGCCAGGAATTGGATTTCCTTCTTTAAGGCTGCATCATATTGATGGATTATAATAATCTGGGGATAAATAATATGCCAAGGTATTTTATTCTTTGTTAAATGTGCTCTCAGCTATTACCAGAAATTCTTAATACTAGAAGTAAGTGTGTAACTTCGTATAAAATTATAGGACTTAGAATAGGAAGGAATAATTACTTTCAAATTGTATTCTAAGGCTGTGTTAAAATTTCTGCCTTTGATAAAACCTTTCCTGCATGTCCTGGGACAAATCAGACTTTCTGTATCTCTGTGGAACAGAACAGTGTGATATTTTACATTAGAGAACCAGCACTTACTAAAATCAGTAAAAACTCAGGCACAGGGATGATTGAAACCACAAAATCAGCACAATTAGTATTCTTCAAAAATAATTTCTTTTAGCTGTGAATTAAGGTTATTACCATAAGATTCCATTATTACATAACTCACCAAGCAAATCATCAAAGATGTGAGTATAATCATTTGAGCCATACAACATAGTATCTGTTCTGCATGCATGATTTATCTTTCTTATGCTGTTTTTTCCTGGTCTCCATGCTGAAAAGAGTTCCTTGAACAAAGCCTGTGTTTATATCTTACAATTGTGGTAAACATGGGGATAAATGCCTGTAGGAAGAATGACTGCCATGAATAAAGGTATGGAAATTACCATATAAATAAAATAAAGTAAAATAAAGAAAATAATTTTTTAATGGAAATTACCCCTGCATGGTGGAAGCAAAACTCAACACCACAAGCTGGAGGAGGCAAATGATGCATCTTCTCAAATTCCGAAAGAAATGTCAGATGAAATGACAGGTCCACTAGCAAAAGTTTTTAATAGAGTTATTGAGTCAGAATGGTTGTGTGTTACTGGAAAATACTGAATGTAGCCCCTTTTTTCTTCAAGAAAAAACACCCCATGGGCAACTGTTGTCTTAGATAATCCTACTTTTACTCAAGACTTTAAATTTTTTTTAAATAAAATAATTTGAAAAAGAGATTAAAGGTAAATCATGTGAAAGTAGGTTTTCCGAGGCAGGTCATGCTAAACTAAAAAGATACTTTTGTGTAATAGTATAAATGATCTTCTACACATCAGGAATGTAATTAGTCAGTCTATTTGGTATTCAGTAAGACAACACGTGCAGTACCTTTTGGGTGTGTATTACTTAAACTGGGCAGGATGGCAATTATTACAGAAATGGAAGCACACAAAGTGATCAAAGGAGAGATGGCAATGCTTAGTTATACCAGTGGCAAAACCCTTTTTTTGGCATAGAAGCTCCTTAAGTATTGCTCTGAAGACTGATCTGCCATTATTCGTCATGTCACAGAAAAACCCAGAAGTGTGCTAATGAAGTTTACTGATGGGTAGCAAGCATTATAAATATCCTGGAGGACAGGGAAATGAGGATGAACTGGGGATAAAAGTACTGGGGAGAAGATGGTGGAGTTTAATAGTAGAAAGGGGCAATCTCATAGGGAATAGTTTCAGCATGAGCAGTATGCATAGTAATTTTGCTGTCTAGGAGACCAAGACATGGCATGGCATGCTGGTTGGCAGTGTTGGTCTTTGATACATGGGTTCTTAGAGGTTATGATCACTGTTCCTGCAGTCCTGGGTCTTTAGTCAGACATGAAGGTTTCACAGTGATGAGGAGAGGGTATAACTGGTTCATTGAAGCAAGTTGCACTGATTCCATCTTTGTTAATTTAGCTGATGTGCAGTCTTCCTCCAGATAGTCTCTCCTGTTTCTCCTGGCTGTACATACAGTCTTGTGCTAATCTAAAGTTAAAGGTAGCTATTTTGACAGCAGAAAATAATCGTGGATCTCTGTGTGCTTTGCAGTATTTAGATTACTCCTTTGAACTGCTTGGAATCATTACAACACAATGCAAACAAGAGTAGAATAAATCGCTGAGTGGTGCAGTATATGTGTACTGAAAACATGTTGTGTGATCAAGATATCTTTGCATTAAAACAGCAGAGGTTTTTGCTAGCATTTTTGATGTGATAAATAAGCAACTAATTAAATATTGCAAATTATATAGAGCATACATTTAATAGGTGAAAGGCAGTTCTCCAATGTTTAGCTCCTTGCAGATTGTTCAAAATTATGCTTTCAAGACCAATCTTCATTATATACACAGGAGTGATTTATTGTTTCTTGGCTTATGTCTATGAATTCGTTCTAAGTAAACATAGTGTCATGAAAATGGCAGAAAAAAGACACAGAGGAATTCTAGTGGCTGGTATTGAAGTTGAAAGTGTCCTCCTTAGATTATTTTGCAATCATCTCCTTAGAGTAGAGGCACTCTTCCAAGATAGAAGAAAAGAGGGAGGAAAAAAACTTGAAAAATCTTCAAACAGTCTCTCTACTTACTTAAACTGCCATTGCTATTTTTGTAGGAACAGAACACAGACAAATGCTATCACTGTATTGTGGATGCTAACGGAGACAATAGTGAACTCATTTCCACTTCCAACTCAGTTGCTTTAGTGTCAGTTCATATTTATTGTAGATACACAGATTACAGTCTTAATTATCGCTTTTTTTCCTGCCCCTCAGGGGTGTGTATGTGTATAATTGCTGTCATTAGTACCCATTTCTTACTGTTCTTCCCCCAGGTTTATCAATAGCTCTCTACCTAAACGTGACATTTTTTGATTGGTAGTCACTCACTACACTTTGGGATATATTTTAGCCCTTCTTTGTGTGTGCTGAATAGCATGGTAGGGTGAATTGAATCTTGACATTTTGAAGGGAAATAGGCTTGTTTTCTTTTCAAATCCCTGAAGTTGTTTAGTGAAATGCTGCAGTCTTGGCTTTCTTTTATTGATATATAAATAGAAAGAAGATTAGTTTTGAAAGCACAATGGCTGCTTACAGACTACAAAACGGTGGAAAAAAGGGACGAGCATACCTTGATTCAGTAACAGTTTTCTGAGGTGGGGGTTGTGTAGGGAGAAAGGAGGGAGGGAAAGATTTGGAGATGAAAGGAGGTGGCTCTCAGCCTGGTGTCTGCATCAGTGAAGTGTGCTGAATGGACGGTGTGGTAAGAAAGGTCAGTCTTCGCAGTTCATTTAAAACTTACCTGAATTGTATTTGCATCTGATTCAGAAGAGTGGTTGGATTGGAAGTTCCATATCTATACATCATCTTCAGCCTATTATTCCATGTATGCTGATTTATTCTTTTCAACTTTCTTTCATCCTAAGTTACTTTTATTCCTTTGAATTCCCTTAGTTCTTTCTATTTGTGATGCTCAGGTCTAGTAATAGAGATAGCTACAGTATTCAAAAAGATTATATGAAAACTTCAAAGATATCTAATTTCTGAGGTTGCTTGTACCTGTACTGCTTGTAACTTTACCGCTGCTTTTATGGAGTAGCTTCTCTGCTGTTATTGACCCAAATACTGCCAAGTTAAATACTTCAGAGTTTATTGAATTTGCTTGTCAATTAGATAAGTATTCTAGCCAAAAAAGCAAAATCATAAAATCATAAAATGGCTTGCATTAAAAGGGATCTTAAAAATCATCTTATTCTGAACCTCCTGCCATGGGCAGGGACACCTTCCACTAGACCAGGTTCCTTAGAGTCCCATTCAGCCTGACCTTGAACATTGCCAGAGATGGGGCATCCACAGCTTCTCCAGGCAAGCTATTTTAGTGCTTCACTACCCTCAGGTGATGAATTTCTTCCTAACATCTAATCTGTATCTATGTTCTTTCATTTTGAAGCCATTACCCCTGTTCCTATCACTGCATTCCCCAGTTCTCTGTACCCCCCACTAGGTACTGGAAGGCTGCAATGAAGTCTCCCTGGGGCCTTTGCTTCTCCAGTCTGAACAGCCCCAGCTCTCTCAGCCTGTCTTCATAGGATGAGGTGCTCCAGCCCTCTCGTCATCTTTGTGGCCCTCCTCTGGGATCCACTTTACAGATCCTTCTTACGCTGGCAGCCCCAGAGCTGGGGACCCCAGAGTGGTGCTCTGTTGCTGGGTTATGGGACTTCAAGTCTCATGACTTGCCCAGTGGAATGTAGTGATTATTTTCAAATGCAGAGTGTTACTGCATTCGCAAAACTGAGGTACAGTATCCATTAAAGACTGAAATCTGGCAGGAGCCTTGTACACCAAACCATCACAGTTGTATTCATTTGTCAAGGAAATACATTTTGGTGCTATCTGAAACAGGCAAAATTAATTTTTTCAGCACAATAGTTCTATACTGTTCAATTAGCTTTATCTACCTAATGATTCATCCATCACAGACACACAAACATTGCCACAGCCTAAACAGAGCATGCATGAGTAGGACTTTACTGGCAAGAACTTTTTGCAAATTTTCCAGCTTTCAACTAGCTGCCAAGCATCTTAGAAAACTATAGAATCCCAGGAACTTCAGAAACACGTAGAAATAAAAGAAAGATGTGTTTACACTAGTAGAGGCCTCTGATGAGAAACTTTATCTATGTCACTCTCTACGGCAAATCTGTGGCCAATCCAATCAGCATAGCTTCAGCTCACACCCTTCGTGGGATAAAGCAGTGAACTGATAGACAGTACAATTCCACCTTCACAGCAAATCAAGAAGATTTTTTTGTTTATATTTGTACTGTCACAAATCACCTCTGAAAGTGTTAAAATAATACCAAGGCTGTGATTGTGCCATTCTTTGAGGATACGACCAGTTAAATCATAGAGTTTCCAAAATTTCTGAACAATAAATAAGTGCTTTTGACTTACCTATTGCAGTGATAGGTGCCTAAAATAGCCTTTTTGGGATGTAAAACGCTTCTTTCAGATCTTTCTGTGCACTTCTCACCTAGACTTTGGGTTTGTAAATCACATGTTCTAAAAGGAATGTGAGAGAGCGTGTGGAAATATTTGTTCGATTCCTAAATGCTCTTAAAAGAGTTGATAAGTGTGATGAATGAATAATTTAGTATTGTAAGAGAAGTTCATGAACCTATAGCTGTTGTAACACCAAATTTTCTCATAAAGGATTTGAAGTACAGACTCCTGAGTTGTGTCAAGTATTTACACACATAGGTCCCACTCACATAGTTAGTTACCAATGCAAGATTTTCACTCATAATCCCCAACTGTCAGTGGCAGAGCAGATTCAAAAAATTTTAATGGACTTTTGTTAAAGGAAAAAAAAAACAAATTACAATTCAGCAATGTCCTAAGGCACACTTAAGTTTATGGAATGAATTAGTTCAGTGGGAAAAGTTTTAAAAAGAAGCCATAAGCATCATCAAATTAAACATATAATGGTAAAGTCAGTTAACTTTTTTAACTATTTGCTTATAATGTGAGTTTATAGTTGGAAAAAAAGTTGTTTAAGCGTTTATATAACAGAAATATAGAAAGCCTTGTCATAATTTATTTCCCTGTACCATTAGTCTGGTAATGTAGAAAGATACATGTACACTGATCTGTATTATACGTACATATGAAAATAATTTGACAGATCAGAAAAAAGAAGACATTTTTAGCTGTGATCTAGACTGCCAAAAATATCTCTGTTTATTCAGTTAGCTTTCATATTTAATTGCCTACCTAGTCATCTGTGGACATAATGTTGGCATACTCTGTATAATATGATAGAGTCTCATTTTAGGTGTATAATGAACTTCAGTTTCCTAAGTGGAGCTTATATTAGGTGACATTTTCCATGTTGAGAAAATTGCGTTTCTTTGAGAAGAAGCTTTAAGGCAAAAGATTAGAAATCTAAGTGAGCTCTGTGAGTTTTAGCAAAACATTTGCAATGGCTCACAGTTAGAAAGTAAGCTGAATGTTTCAAATGTAGATTCCCCCAGACTAGGCTGAAAAGACATTATCAGTAAGAATTCTGTAATTTCTTGAACTCCCATGAATTCTGTTGATTATACCTCAAAAGACTGGCACAGGTAGAGTCAAGAGCTTCTTGAATGATTCAGGGAATAAGACATGCTTTTGTTGTGCTTTTTAAATCAGACAAAAAACAAATCCCAGAAATTTGTGTTAATTAGAATCCACTGGACCGTTTTTCATAAATTTCATCTTAACATTTAGAGTGCTAATATTGAAACAAATTTTAGGCATAATTCAGAGATAGGAGCATTTCAAGCAGAACCTTCAAACTGGATGTTTTAGTCACAGTTGTCCTTGTCTCTTCTGAAGACCATTCTCACAGAAGTTAAAGGTCTCTTGATTAGAGCGTATCAGTTAGAGGAGCATGAAAATGCCAGGGATTTAATTATTGCTGTTCTGTTGCCACAGCAATTGTTGTATATTTATTTCTCTTCTAGAAGTAGGGCAAGGAGAAAAAAACAAGTAAGTGTTTTTCTCCTCTCCTTCTTATGAATCTACAGAAAAGTCCTGAGTGTGTTGGTTTCTCCAGCTTGTTGTAGCATCATCAGAGCGAGAAAGTTTACAGAGAAGGAGAGCCATACAAAGCCTAGGTAAAATAATTGCAGGGATTTTTGTGATACACAAAGCAAACCTTGCCACACAATCCCTAAGATTCTGGTGAGAACATTGGTAGTACATTTGAAGTCTGCTAGGCTGACCCTAGGGGCCAATTCAGAAGGCAAACAAAAGCAGCTCTGAATAGTTTACAGAAAACCTTGTTATCTCTACCTCCACCACAGATACAAATGAGATTTTACAAGACCCTGACACTTAGGGACTTCACTTTTGACACAAGTAAGAAAGCTGAGAGCATTCCCTATATTATTAGCTTTTTAAATGAAGGTCAAGTTTTCCCATTTTCCCCTGTCTATGGAAAATTTGATGCCCTGAGGATGGAATGGATTTTACATCATTCTAGACACTCCCAAGGGAAGAAGCCCCTCCATCTTCTTGCTATGGTAATGCTGAGCCAATGAAACACACTAATTACATGTGAGGGTACCAACATGTGCTTGTGCCTCTTTGATTTTCCTTGAAGGCCATCTTGTCTTTCCATTTACCTGCAAGAGGAAAAGTTAACAGTGTCGAGTCAAGTGTTGCTACTTAGAATTTGGAAAGAAATAAATTCTCCTGTCATGCAAATTTCTGTCTTAATTTGCTCTTGTAAAATCCATCCATTGTCGTTAGACCAGTTCAGAAACACAAACGGCTTTCAGGTGGCTTCTCAAGAGCCTGTGTTGAAATCAATTTCATTAAAAAAGTGGAAGAATTCAATTTAGCATAAAATAATGAAAGAATTCACCCTAGAAGGGCCAATTGAGCATCTGAGTTGTAAACCTCTAAACTGGTCATAATTTGATCAGTCTTCATGCAAAAGAGAATAATGAATCAGGAGAGAAATTTTGGAGTCAGGCACAAATTAAGGTATGTGAGCAGGGACTGAAACACTGGGCATTGACCATTAAAGGAAAAACTTAAAAACAGGTACAGTAAAAGTCAACAAATCAATTAGTTGTAAATTGTACCAATAGTTTCTATTCTCCATAAGTCAGCTAATACAAGCATAAAGGGAACAGTTTTTTAAATTAAGTTGCATTTAAAAAAGAAGGAAAAGCTTTAGTATAATGCATAACTATGCTATGAAGCTGACTGCCACCAGGTGCTGCTTGAGCTAAGATTCAGAGGTGAACTGGACATCTTTGTGGATTTGTAGAATATGCACAGGTAAAACTGTTAAAATTCAGGTGTAAATACGAAAGAAGCATTTTGGAAGGCATGTAGAACTTGATGTTTCAAAATCTAGAACTTTTTGAATCTTTTGCTGATAAGGGATTGGAATCGGTTTTTTCCACATTTTCATTTCATAGTATCGCTTATACTTTCCCTAAAACATGCAGGACTTTATGGAAGCAGGATATAAGACCAGTTGGGCTCAGATCTAATCCAACATGGCAATTTTTACATTATGATTGATGAGGTTCCCTTTATCAGCAGCTGTGATTCTAACCTTTTTGGCTCTGCTGCTTATCTCCTGATTTATACATCTTCATAACCTGAATCTCATTTAGAATTAAAAAAAAAAATCTAAAAAACTTCTGTGCAATTACTGTAGCCTTTTCAAATATTTGCTCATTCAAATAATTTATTCACAAAATCTCAGATTGTACATCAGCAGCACTCTTCTAAAATATAATACTACTATTAAGATTGTTTTTTACATGCAGGCATTCATTATGGCATGTAGGAGAGAAATAATATGCTGACACTGACCTCTCTGCATCTAAAACTTGCTTTGGAGACCCAGTGTTAGAAATATGCATCTCTCTTATTTAGTACTGGAACATGGTCAGATATATGTAGAGATTTCTTTCCTGGTTTGTAATGTTAGTGTGATTTAGGACATGTTAGCTTGGTGTGTTACAAAATGAGCCAGTTTATCTTTAGTTTAGCCTGTGATCAGTGGGGAGAGTGCTTTTGCTTTGGGAGCTGAATGCAAAATAACTGAAGCAGATTGAAGTTGGCAGTGACTAATGAAGTCTTGTGAAGGAGTCAGGAGTCAGTGGGTTACTACATAGGATGGATTGAGAAGACAGTAACAGCAGGCTCTTTGTTGAGTTTATGCTCTTTTTTTTTGTTGGTTTTTTTTTTTTTTTTTTTGCATAATCATTGCTTCTGTGAAGAAAATCTCCTCAAAAAAGAATTCAAAAATCCTGATGTATGTCTCTGAAACACAGACATCCGCACGCACATTTGTTACAGTGGAGGTAATTTTAGTCTTCCATGTTTAATGAGCCAGCATGGTTGCCTAAAGGTGTTGTACATGTTAATAATTTTAATCAGTCACACAGAATTTATGGAGCTAGAATTTCAATTGAAATTAGCACGAGTTAAAACCTTAGTCATTTATTTCTCTGAGAGCTCCCCCTACTTTGCCAGTCTGATAATGTGCCCTGTTGTCACAGAATCTGGCACAATAAATCAGCTGTTCCACAGGCACCACTGAGCAGCCTGGTGTGGGACTTGCACACAGAGCATAACTACTGGGAGCAGGAAGCACTGCAGTTGGGTTTGCATTTGCTATACATGTAAAATCCGTGGGCACAGAGCAAAAGCTGAAGGAGCATAAGGAGGAGGAGTGTGCCAGCCTGGCCTCGAAGGTACTGGGAAAGGAGACAATGCCAGCCCCTGGAAGCTGACCCAGGTCAGGAGTCACTACAAACTGCTACTGCCATAAGCCCATGGTGAAATGACTTGAGTGACTGCCTAACCTGAGCTATGTGCAAAGCAGGGTGAAGGAGGCCAGGCAGTGGAGAGGGAAGCACACCCTCCTTATGCAATCTTTGGAGGATTTAGCTGGGCTTCCTGCTATGGGTAGCACTGATGCAAAGTTACGGCCCTCACCATAGTTCTTGGGAATTTTTCAGCAACGTTACAACAATTCAGAAAACTGCTGTAGTGTTACACTGTTTTTGTTCCTGAAATACTTGTTGAAGCCTGTTGTTAAACAACAGCTTTAAGACTTTTCTTTTTTTAGGCCTTTTCTTTTTTAGGCTCACAGTACTTTGTGGATTTTGAATGAAACATTGTGAGGCAAACTGATTCAAGCTCTCTGCAGTCTAACTGTCCCAGCCTGTGTGCACAGAGTGCAGCAAGATTTGTGTTTTCCACCTCATTAAACTGACAGCAGAAATTAGTTTGTGGTATTAAAGACTAAAAAGTTAAATTACAGCTACACATGTCCTTTATGCAATGGTGTGTGTGAAAGATGTTTGATTTTAATGTTTGCTATAATGGAGAATTTAAATTGCAATGTTTGTCAAATCTCTAATCTTTGTTTCAGAGTGGAATATTAATTATGCTTTTAACTACGAGAGGTAAATAAAATGAGCATCCACTGCCTGCCTAAGGGTAAATTGCAGATTACTGACAACGTGACGTGGCGTACTAAATGTCAGTTTTGTCAAACAAATTTAGAAGAACAGTTAAACTATTAGCTTCCTGTTGTTACAGGGGAATTTTTTTGCAATGAGTGACTGTTCCTAGCAGCAGGGGCACTGTACCATATGGAACACTAACAGAGCTAAATCGAATAAGCGAGATGAATGAGGAGATAGCACTACAGACGCACTCAATTAGTTTATAACTGTCTATTAACTTCTGTTGGTGGTTTTGAATAAACAATAGATTAACCATTACACCCCATCTCTTTCTTTATGAAACCAGTAGAAAGACAGCGTGATAAGTTTCTTTCTTTTCAATTTTACCTCTTGCTTCTTAATAACTCAACTTGTGGTATTGACAGTACCTGCAAGTAACAAATGCATTAGCTCCGAGAAGCAAATCAAAATATTTCAGATGTGGTTATGCATGCAAAATAGTTCTTCAAATTAGCAGGAGTTACTCTGCCTGATTTTTTTTAGGACCTGGTTTATTAGCAGGGAGGCACTAGTATGGCATGTGAACCTTAGCCAGCCATTGCGATTTATTTGGCAGTTAAAGGAAAAGTGTTGTGATCCGTGCAGAAATAAAATATTATGAATGTGTCTGCCAATCTGTCTGTGATCCAAACTGCTTTTAGACCTGAACTCCTATCCTGGAGCAGGTAAGAAGTGATGCATTAATGTACCCCTGACTGCTAGAGTCATTGGAGTCAGATTATTTCCTACTAGTTTAAATCTTAAATAAATAAACATAATATAATATTTTACAATCCCTGGCTTCCATTTTAAGATATTAGAGAGAGATGGGAACCTCCAGAGGGTACTGAGCTTACCTCATATATACTGTGATATTTTTGCCTGTTATTTAATTTTAAATTGTTAGCAAAAAGTACCTAAAGACCATTCAAGCTATTTCATGTCACATTTTCGCATTAGGTGTTCAAACACCTAATTTGTGAAGATCTTACCACTGCTGAACCTGAAATCCAAAATACCATGCAGAAAAGGTGGGCAGGGTAAGTTAAGAGAGGGGCACTGGATGGAGGGGATAAAATAATAAATACAGCAAGACATGATTAGCTCCCACTCTGTCAGTGAGAGTGATCAATAACTGCCGTAAGCCTTGTCGTCATGCGATTGCTTAAAGCTCAGTACTTTTAGACATAATCCTGAATCGAGCTTAAGTTGCAAACGTCTCTTGAAATTCTTAGCTAAGTTGAAAATCTGTAAGTTTGTTTTGAATCATTGCCCCAGTGCCGCGCTGAGGGACACTGCCCACCTGTTGGATCATCTTAAATGAGGAATTTACAGATACTTGAAGACACTTTAAATTTCATCCAATTTTTAGCTTTCTTGCTGTTTAGCAATTAGTGCTACTTAGTTCATTATACCAATAGAAGAGGTAGCTGGGGGATGTTGGGAAGCAGGTGCTGTGTACCCAGAGGAGATCTGGGAACACAGTACTTGGGGAACAAAAGACATTAATTCATAGAAAGCTTGAATCAATTAGATGTACTGCACATAAATAGAGTTGTTTCAAAATGCAAAGCTTCCATTTCCTGGACCAACCCTCCATTTGGGTGATAACATTCATCCTGCTGAAATCCTTTCAACTGTCTGCTGAATGCAACAGTCTTCTCCATCTTCTGTGGAAAGACTAACACTGCTGTCAGCCTACTGCTAACTTCCTTCCAAGATCCATTTTACTGATGAGTGAAGTGGTTTTTGTCTGTCCCCTTACCATACATATTTCACACAGGGTGATGTAAGTTTTAATTAACAAAACTCCATGAAATATTTAAAACTCCTCAGGTGAAAGGAGTAGTATTGGTAAAGTGGAAAAATAGCATGACAGTCTTATATTGTGTAGGAATACAAACTTCATAGATCCTAGTGGAAAAAAAATAAAGAATTGGCAGAGACAAACTCAGACTGGGGCTGCAGAGAGGCAGCAAGTTGTCCTTGTCACATTCAAGTCACAATATTAATACATTCCTCTCTGTAGGTTTTTTGACATGCAAAACAGAATTTTCCAAGTTATGCAAGCATTTGTCTGCTTCTGACAGAATAAGTCTTTTTTTTTATTATTTTTTAGTTTTACCAGCACATGGCAATAATTAATAAACTTTATCTAATTTCTGAAATCAACCGTCATAGTAGTGGAAATACTGGTTTGCTGCCATTTTATATTCTGCCCAGACTTATTTCCAAGTGTCCAATCTAGATATCTGTGTATCTTCTTCAGCCTGTGTTTCTGAGTCTGGATTTTGGGAAAGCTCTTGTTTATCTAGCTTCTTGCTACCATAACTTCTCATCTAAATTCAGCTAGTGTGTCCTCACCTGTAATTCACCTATGCCAAAATACTACTGCAATGCCACTGCCCACTTTCACGGTTATTTAGGTGTTGGAGTGTTTTAAAGGAAGACACTGTTTAAATAGTGAACATGTGTCCCTAATGAATTGCACAGATGTCCACTCATCTGCTTTCAAGTTGCTTATTTCCTTGCTGTTGAGGAAACTATCACAGAGTACTGTGATAGATATTTTTTATCCAGTGTTTGTAAGCTTAAAGATTACTAATGACTGTTAAAAATTACCCCCTGATGGAGGGTAATGTCATTCCATGCAGTGACTTGCATGAAACCACATTACCCTCAGTCGGGGGGTAATTTTTAATTACTATAATGCTCTTGCAAGTACCCATGGTGCAGCACTGAGGTCATCTTTCCACTGAGAGGATTCCATTACTTAGTCCACTAAGTGACTGAGTTTAATGGATGTACAAGAGATCCTGCTTTTACATTTGGTCTCACACAAGTAAAAGTTAGCAAGTGGAAGCCTGGTAACCTTTTGAAAGAGGATTCCTTTCTCCAAGGGCAGGAGTGGAATGTGCTGTTCTGAATTCCTTGTTCACACAACTGGCTACTGAAGTTGGCTTTAAGGAGTCTTGTAATTTCCCTTGAAAGACAGTTCTTTTTAACAAGTTGTCTAGATAGGCTAGGAAATGTCAATTTATTCAAAACATTTGTTTGACATCTGATCCTAAGGTACTTAAAATTTGAATCACACAGTGTGTTAAAGGGAAATTGCTGTGATCTAGTTTATGAATGTGGTAAACTTGCCATTGTGTATTCATATTTCTTTAGGTCTGAAAAACTGTCACAGAACTATAAATATTTTCAGGTACTTTTGTATTGTTACATAGCCATATATTCTATTATGGCTTACTTACCCTGTTTCATGAGAAAATATACCAACACTTGTGCCAAAACGTGAAAAGAACCCATTCCACAGTAAATGCTATACCATTTTGGAAGCATTCCTGCTCATTGCTTTTTGTTTTTAATGCAAAGAAAGATTTGGCAAGTTTTCCAGGAGGATAATAGCCACATATTCCCAAATGTTATTGACTGGTAGTATTGCCTTGCAATTTCACCTCCTGCTAACCTCTCTCCCTCTAATTTCTGCTTATGGGGCTACTACCCAGACCTGTCTCTAGACCTAACCTACAGTTTATTACAGGCACCGAGTACCCTCTCCCAAACCATGAAGAGCTTTAACAGAGAATTCTGTGCTATATTATTCAGTAAAATCTCAGAAAGGATATTATTAGCCATTACATTCTTCACAGGTGCAGGGTCATTTTGATGGAATTCTTCTAAGTTTTGCTAAGGAGGTATGATTTGTTTGTTAACAAATTATGATGTTGGGGTTTTTTGTTGTTTTGTTTTTTTTTTTAATAAGGAGCAAGAAGTTTGCAGCCGTCACAGTTTGTATCCTTTCTCTGTAAATGATGAGTTGGAGAGTTAATTTTAGCACTAACACATTATAGCTTAGCAACTTCACCACTGTCTGTTATTGCAGGGGAATAGTTTGTTATTTTCAACACAAAAGCCTGTTAGTTCTGTTTCTGGTCTCATAGCCACCTCCCTTCAGACAGTTCTCTGTATGTATAAATCTCAGTGTACTTACTGTATTACATCACTACTGCAAAGTAATACTTTGGTATATTTTAAGTACTGGACTGTGTATTGTAAAAACAGTGGCTGCCATTACTCTTAAAATTGCAAATTCTAACCGACTTGTGCTTTTAATGATCTAGTAGTATTTTATTTGTGGTTGTTGCCTTTTGAACAGCAGCACAGTGCCTAGCAGCTCACTTTTTTATATACAGTATTTTTGTGATGGATGATTTCATCAGGGGAAGGGCTATGACTATTTGCTGCTTTGACTCTGCTCAAAGGAACTTTACCACGCAAGCTCTGTTTAGAAGTTTCAGGTTTTTCTAAGGATAAAAGATGTCGTTCTGTCTTTGAAAGTGTATTTTCACAGAATTTAGAATTAGATTTGAGTACAAGTACAAGGCATTCATTTTTCTTTGTGTTTCTTTGACGGAGGTGTATACTTAAAGGTAGTGCAGTTCCATGCAAAATTCGATTCCTCAGTCTTTGGATTATCATTCAGCTTGTGGGTGGCAAAGCCCAGAGTGAAAATCCTGTATTATATGAAATCATTAATTAAAATTCTTTTCAAATGTTAAAGTTATTGTGGCTGTAAAACCGATTGTATTTTTCAGATGAAATTGTATTAGAAAGGTTTAGAGAAGCTTTCCTTGACACCTTTCTTACATCTTTTAATTAAGAAAGCCTTTGGTGTTAATAGGTTCGAGTTTG
The DNA here is from genome assembly GCA_024734555.1 of Trochalopteron elliotii. Lineage (NCBI taxonomy): Eukaryota > Metazoa > Chordata > Aves > Passeriformes > Leiothrichidae > Trochalopteron > Trochalopteron elliotii. The sequence goes on along the minus strand of JANPWX010000099.1, from coordinate 2,007,790 downwards.
CCAGAATTAAAAATGAAGGTATCTAAATATTTGAAATGTTCTTACCTAAAGCCACCATGGTATGCAGCTGTATCAGCTGCTCTTTCCAGCATGCTATAAAGAACCCCTAAAGTGGATTAATCAGCCTTCCTTGCTATACTCACATTAAAATCTTCCTTATGAGCCATTGAATATAGTACAAAAGGCCCCAACACACATACCTGCTAAAAGAGAAGTGGGGGCTGGACAACTTCATTAGCATTTTATACAGGGGACAGATGACAGTTTCTCCCAGAAGTCGCATTCTGCTGTGTGGGATAAAATTGGTTTGAGCGTGCAGCTGCATCTTAGGCTGACCACACAGTATCAGCCACACAAGGTCTCAGCTGGGGCACTTCCTCCTCTGGTCGTGTCTTTGGATTAGCAGCAGTCCATCTGCCACCGCTCTCCCACTGCCAATTAAATGATATGGGGAGAGCACTTGAATGGTTTACAAGCTACATGCTGCTAAAGAGCCACTCTTTAGTGCCTTCCTTCCCACAGTGAGCACAGAGCACTGGTGCATTAGTGCACTTGCAAAAATGCTCCAGGTGTATCCTCATGCATCCCAGTAGTTATTCTACCTGCCCTAAGAGAATGGCCCAATTTCAGCAGCCCCTTAAGAGAAATGATTTTCTTTCCTACATGACTCAATATTGCCTAATCTGAGCTTTTAGTCAGCGACTTTTGTTGAGACAGATTACTTCTTGTGGAAGCAAAGGAAGATAGACTCCTAAAAGACTGATCAAAACTCTTTGCATTGGATATTTTGGACTGCAGAGGTATATTGAATATTACAGAAATCTTGAAGGAGGGAATTGCTTGAAAAAGTGAAAAAGGCACATGATGATAGAGTGTAGGTAGTGCAGAAAAAATTATGTGCAAGTTAGTGAATGCTCAGTACCAGCACTAGCAAATATGTTCTACAGGCTGCTGCTTGTATTAGGATACAAAGAGGCAAAAATTACCTATTCAAGTGAAGGCTGTGGATCAAAAGTCAGTGTGAACAAGGAACTCTGTCTTTCACAGAGGGCAGTATATTCAGGAACTGAAGATGTACCTCCCACTGCAGGACTTACACAGGAGCTAGGTCAGGATGTCTATCTGTTTACCAGAACATCTGGACTTAACACGACAGAATTTTTCATCAGCAGAAAGCCTTTTGCTCTTTTGTATTCCTCTACTGGGATCAGCAAAGCAGGGAATGAGTTGTATGAGGTTAAGCCTGTCAAAACCTTTCCTTCTGGTTCTGCAGTACACCGCTACATATATTTAATTATATCTTTACATATCAACATGCATTTATATAATAGATACAACATATACAATGCATTTGCATATAATTAAATAGAGAATATGCTAAAGATAACTCTTTTAAGGGATGTTTCAGAGAACTTTAAATCATTTCTTTTGATGGCGTTTTATGTCCTTATACTGAGCCAAATCACAGAATGGTTTGAGTTGAAAGGGACCTTAATTATCTCTAGTTCAAAACTCCCTCCCATGTTCAGGGATACCTTCCACTAGATCAGGTTGCTCAAAGCCCCATTCAGCCTGGTCTCACAGGACCATGCCTGTCACAAGCTTGCTTCTTTTGATATATACCCAGCAGACAATTTGCCCTTAAATGCCTCAGTTTCTGGCCAGTGAGAGAGGGATCTGTGTAGACATCTATACCTTAAGGGAAAAGCATCTCCTGTACTTTAAAACTGTCACAGTTGCTATTGCTTTCTATTAACTTGAGCCTATGCAAGCATAGAACTAACTTGTTAGATGATGTAGAGATCTGGGGATCTGCTTCCTCCACTGGGACATGGAAGACAAATTTTCTAACCCCATAGTGCAAGTAACAAGATATTTCACATAGAAGGCACCTGTTCCATACCCAGATCAGCCTCAGGTAGTGATGCACTGTGGGGCTAGGGATTTTCTCTTTGTCTAAGGAAACGCTTATGTGGCAGATAGACTTTTAAAGAAAGACAAGTGCCTGGCCATGCTTAAGGACTTTGAGAGTATCATAAGAAACCTCAAAGACAGAGGCTAATGTATCTTAACAGACTCATCTCTGTAATTCCTCATATTCCACATGCTTAGAGCACCTCAGAAAACATGATGAAAATTTGGTGTGGGCAAAACCATCCCAAAGTAAATTTGCATTAGTTTAACACTGCCTCTTGTTTTGGTTTGTGAAAGCAAAGGGATTCTGGACACCTACAGTGCACACTGTGTCTGGGAGTTTGAGGCTCTACTTAAACCTGACAACTATGGGATAAGAAGGTGTTTTCTTTCATCATTAGCCAGCCTTTTCTAAAATGGTAATTAGTTTCAGGAAGAGAATTTCAAAATCTGTCATGACTGTGTTCCTGTGAAAAGCTTTTATGTTCCTGTTGTCTGGCACTACACATAACACAACTACCTCCTCCTGAGTAGGTCCCGGTGTTGTCTGTTCAGTTTTTTATTCAGATCATAGGATAGTATGATGGGGGCAAAGAGGAAAAAGAAAAGCTGTTGAGACAAAGGGGAATTGCAATGTCAAATGCAAAATATATATTTTACAATATGTTATAAATAGGGTATTCTACTTTGTGCAGTGTCTTTAATACCCATCTACACACTACTGTCAAGGCAAATACTCTCTCTGAGCCCAGCATGATATACACATCTTTCATTCATCTACATAGGTTCCTTTAAAATTTTAGCTTTTGAAACAAGATCAGGTATGTATATTAATTTGCATACAAAATAACCTAGGTACTCCTGTTTAAATGTAGATCTGGGGAGAAAAGAAGGCTCAGGAGAGACCTTGTCATTCTCTACAATGCCCTGCAGTGAGGTTTGGCTTCTTCTCACAGGCAACCCACAACAGGACAAGAGGACAGCCTCAAAGCTGTGCCAAGGGAGGTTCAGGTTAGACATTAGGAAGAATTTCTTCACTATAAAGGTGGTGAAGCATTGGAATGGGCTGCTCAGGAATGGGCTGGACGCAGTTACCATCCCTGGAAGTGTTCAGAAAAGGACAGAATGTGGCACTTAGTGCTGTATTTTAATTGACAAGGTGATGGTCAGTCAGAGTTTGAACTTGATGATCTTGGAAGTCTTTTTCAAACCTTAATGGTTCTATGAGTCTAAGTAAAATGGCATATATAGTAACAAAAGAGAAAGTGTGGGTTCTGTGTAAATTTTCATTTAATGTTCTTCAAACAGAGTTAGCTCAGAGAATGAAATTTCTTTTTGTATGGGAGAAAGTATTCTCAGGCAAAAGAAAAGGTGAGGTGTGTAATTTCTGTGTGACCATACATTTCAGAAAAGGATTTTCTCAAAATCTTCAGATATGTAATCTCAGTAAACTTGAAATACTGTCATAGAAGCCTGTAAAGTAGTGTAATGTCATTTAACATTTATGTACAATTAATGTAGTGTAAATTAATACAAATAAAATACGGAAAATGGAACATTTCATTTTCATTAAAATAAGAACATATTATTAATACCATTTTAGAAAATCAAAACATAATTTATCTTTTTTCATGGAAAATTTCTACATTCTCATTATGCAGTTCAATGTGAATATAACTAATTCATGAAAAACAAATTAAGCTCTCTAATGAAAAAGCTTTATTGATAAAAATATTTACACAAGCTTCAGTCCTTATGTTCGAAAGGTGGTTGAATACAAGCAGCAGAAAATAATGCTTAAAGAATGAAATCATTAACTAAAAGGAACTTATATCTATCATCATATTTAATTGTTTGAGTGTTTGTAATTTTGTTAGTATTATTCTGTATTGGTTCTGACTGCATCTTACATGTAGGACTATTCAAAGAAAAGGCACAATTGAGGATTGTGTTCAAATCTGTAATGCTCTAAATCCCCATGTCTTCCTTTTTATGAAAAAGCCCTATTACCAGAACACTTAATGGGAATTCTAGAATAATTTGGATCAGAAGAGAACTTTAGAGGTCGTCTTTTCTAACCTCCTGCTCAAAGCATACTTAGAATAAATCGAGTTGCTCAGGACATTGTCCATCAGGGTTTTGAGTATTTCCAAAGATTGAGATTCAGCCTTTCTGAGCACCTGCTCCACTGTTTGACTACCCCAATGGTGGCAAAAATTTTACTAAGCTGTAGTAGGAGTTTCCTGAATTGCAGCTCATGTCTAGTGTGTCTTGTCCTTTCACCTTGTTCCTGGAGTCTCGTTCTGTCTCCTCCATATGCTCCCATTAGGTTGTTAAAATAATACTAAAATCCCCTTTGAGTTTTCTCTTCTCCAGGCTGAACAAGCGTAGCTCTCTCAGTCTCTCCTTGTCCAGGATCTGTCTAATGAGAAAAATCCAGGCTGAATTCCCTGCTCAGCCACGTAGCATTTAAAAGTCCATTTCCTTTTTTATCAGAAAGGCCTTTAAGTGTTGCAGCTGGGTTACTGGGTTCTTCCTTCTGCTCGTAAAGGATTTGCCATACTTTGGCCTCCTCCATATTCTAAGTGGCACCCCAATCCTCATCCTTCAAATAGTTCTACATGGCTGCTCTGATCACTTAAGTAAATAAGTCTTCAGTGAAATGAGCAGATTTATAAGCATTTGCCTTGTAATTAATTTGTGGGAAAAAAAGATGTGGTTTTTTTATGTTTTTCTTTTCCCTATAATTCAGGAGGGCCTATAGGCCAATTAATTAAACGTTGTGTCCACTATTTCCTTTGTTAAGTTCAGGATCATAAGAAGCAAAACGCAAAATTCATATTGCAAAACGGTTAAGTCTTGTAAAAAATTTAGAGAATTTGTGGCTTTTCGTTTTTTCTTCCTTAGTTCATTGAGAAGAATGGGACATTTTATTGCCCAATTCATCACTTAGAGTATTCAAGATTGTGGTCAAGATTAGATAATAGTAAATTATGGGAAATATTGCTGCTCACATCTCATTACTGTTTTATTCTGTTGGGGAAGCAGAAAGTTGTTGGATTTTTTTTTTAATTGTGTGGGTGCATTTTTCTGAAGACCAAGGCCAGTGACTAACTTGAGCCAAAAATAGTGCAGCCAGCAGCTTTGCAGACATAGAGTTCTGCCAGAGCTTCTCAAATTCCTTTTTAATGCCATAGCCTAGAGCCTTCCCTGAAGAACCTGTCAATCACACTAAAATGCATCGAGGTCCTTTTGGGGAGACATGCAAGAACTAAGCTGTAACCACAAATTTAACCTTCTCAGAGCTAAGACAAGAGTCAGCCCATTTCAAATAAGTGTTGTTACATTAATCTCTGATGCACCAATTCATAGCTCCATTTTTTGCAGTCAGTCAGTCACCAGTGTTCCTCCTCTGCATCAGCAAATTCTGTCAGTGCAATGCCTCCTTTGACCTGAGGTGTTCTTGGGTTTGATGCTATAACCCTCACTTGCAGAAACTCAGATAACCTGATGTGGAGTTCACACAAAGCAGAAACTGAGCAACAAGTAAGCAGTGATTTTAATGATGTCACTGTAAGCAAATCTCAAAGCATGTACTCTATACTTCAGTTCAAGAAAGAACACTTAGCAGCAAAAGTAGATGAGGCGTGTGTCTGACTGCTGCTGTACTTTTCCTGGCTTTTCCATGATCTTTTCCTTCTCATTTCCCACTCACCTCCATTTTCTCTTTTCTCAGCCACTGTTTCTCAAGTCATGCTGTACTTTTCCTGTGAGCTACAAGTGATACTAGGATCTTTCCAAATAACTTTTCTTTTTTGCTCTGATCTCATGATGCTAATGAACCAATCTACTAGTAAGAAACAAGTGCAAAAAGATCACTGAAGTTCTTACATGCCACATTAAGAAAGAACCACAAAAGTCAAAACTGGTTTTGTTTATCCTAATAAAAATCAAAACTATTTTTGTTAACCTCCACCTTCATGTAAAAAATTTGTATTCTTTTTGCACTCAATTCCCTTAACTCTGTAAGTTAAAGGAATCTTTCCCCCCACCCCTCTACTTGTATTCTTTTCTCCTTCTCTCTTTACAATCAGTCCTGGCAGTATTGGAATATCTTCTTGGTCTGAAAGTTCATCCAGTGTCTCTGTGTCAAAAAAATGAAAGCTACAGTGAATGAAAGGGATGAAAATTAAATTCTGTGGTATCAATAACACTGTTTCCAAAATTTGAGCATAATCACAGCATTTTTTAAAGTTTGGGGTTTTTTTCTTTATCAGAGAATGCATGAGCATGATAAAAAAGAAATTAATAATGTTAGCATTTGCTTTGAAGCAGGAAGCTGATAATTAGAGCAAAGAGAAGGCACCTAAAAGAAATTATAATAAACCACCCCTTTGTACATCAGGTAAAAAGGCTTATGAACCCTTGTCTGTATTAAAATATTCATAATCTCTACATCAGTCCTCCATACTGTTCTGATGTCAATGCAGAATATATGTTGAACTTCTTAGGATAAAGAATAATTTTATAATCAAATACGGGATTGCATACTGAGATCATAAGCAAGGGACAACACAATTCAGTGTTATCCTGCCACCTTTTGCTTTTTTATAATTCTCCTAACAATTACTTTCCCTGTGGTTGTTCTCTAGAAATGCTAGTCCTTGAAGTTGGGACAGCTTGGAAAGTATTTTATTAAGTGCTCTCTAGTTCTTGCTGCAAAATGTAGTGCATTTAAAAATTCTTCTCCTAACCTTATTTCTTGTCTGATAGAATATTGACAGAACACAGTTTAATGTCACTGTGGAACTGCAGTCTTGAGCATATTGCATTTCAATATAGGACATATAAATGTTAAATTGAATGACAGAAGTTCAGGTGAGCAGAAATTTACTATCACTAATGCCATACTGTTTATATTTCATTTCCTCTTTTGATTTCAATTGCTTCATATTTGTGGCTCAGTCCATTTGGGGAGATACAAAGAGTTCTGTGCAGAGTGTGTGTGTCCAAACGCTTCTTGAATTCTATCAGGCTTGGTGATGTGAGCACTTCCCTGGGGAGTTGTTCCAGTGCTCAACTCTGCTGTTGGGGAAGAACTTTTTCCTGATCTCCAGCCTTCCCAGATAAAACTTCAGGCCATTCCCTCGGATCCTGTCTGGTCAGCACAGAGCAGAGATCAGTGCCTGCCCCTCCTCCTCACCAGGAAGCTGTAACTGCACTGGGGTCTCCCCTCAGTCTCCTCCAGCCTGAACAGCCCAAGCAACCTCAGCCACTTCTCATGTGGCTTCCAATCAAGGCTGTTCACCATCTGTGTTGTCCTCCTTTGGACACTCTCTAATAGCTTAGTGTCTTTTTGTTTGTTGTTGTGGTGCCCAAAAATGCACACAGGACTCGAGGCAAGGCAGAGCAAAATGTTTTCTGAGTTTTGTGAAAATATTTACTTCTGTATTTACCCTGCTTCTGGTTCTTCCATGGTTGAGAAATAGTAATTCTTTATTAATTTCTTGGTTTTCTTCATGGTTTTTTAATCTACTTTTATCATCTCCTCAGTTCAACTGCCTCCTTTTTTTAAACTAGGGACTCCTTATCTGTGAAAGGATTTCTGCTCTTCTGGTAGGGTCTGCTCCTTTGATCTTCCTGTCACCTCTCTGTATATGTTCTCTACTTCGTGAAAATCTTTTTGGAATAGGCATGTGTCAGAACTGCATGCAGTGTTCAAAATGTGGAAGCTCCATAGATCTATACAATTGCTTATTTGCATTTTCCATTTTGTTCTCTATCCCTTACATAGTAATTTCTGATTTCTTCTTGCCTTTTTGACTATACATAGTGCTACACTTCTTGTCTTAAAAGAGTCAGTGACTGTCAGATTTCTTTCTTCTGTATTTTATGACATCATTTAGATACAATACTGTGTGTGTATAATTAGGATTATTTTCCCCATATGCACGACTTTATATGTTCCAACACTGAATTTTGCCTTAAGTGAATATCCAATCACTCTACCTCATGAGATAATTTTGTAACTTTTTAACTCTATTTCTAATTTTTACAACAACTTAAAAATTGTGTTTGGTTGGAAAAGATTCTGGACATTTTCTAGGTCAGTGTGTATATGGTAAATAGTGCAAATACTAACATGCACTTATGTAGGATAGCCACTAGTAGTGTATCTGTGTTGTGAAGAAATGACCATTTAACCCTATCCTTGGTATTACATCTTTCTAACCAGCTGCTAAAGCATTTTACTAAAAGATCATTCTTAATGAAGTTTAGATTCCTATAGAGGTTTGGTAAAAAAACTGTTAAAAGGCTTTGCAACTAAAAGTGCACTGCACTACTGGGTTATATGAAAGCCCCCAGTCCTTTCTTCATCTGAAACATCTCTGTGATTGGTCCACAAGCAGAGAAGTAAAATTTGAAATAATAAGTATGTAAGAAGCAGCTGTTTTATCTTGAGTTATAGCAAGTGCAATAGATTAGTGCAAGTGCAATAGATCAGTGTATTAATTAAAAGAAAAAATGCAGCCCAATTTATTTAGCAGCACAATTACAAATTTCATCTCACTTCTTTTATTAATGTCTTGCTGATGGTAGTGTGTTGCTGGACCTGTGGAAAGTGGCAACATCTTGTTCCTCCTTTCTTTGCTTGGTGAGAAAGGAAGCATACTGGTAGAGAAAGGAGAGTACCACCCAGCATAGAATGGGGAAGCAGGAAGTTATTGTTAGATTCAAATTAATATGCTTTTCTCATTAGTCCTAAGCTAAAATGAAAGTCACGTTTTTGGCAGGGCCTGAGTTCATTACAACCCCAGTCACCATTTTTTTTAAATTTTATTTTTACTGTTGTTACGTTCCTCTAACTATGGCAGTGTCCCATTGTGCCTCATTCTTCGTGCCCAGTGCTTTTTAAACATGAAGAGAAAAGGCAAGCTAGGTCCAAAACAGTTTGTTATTTAAGTCAAGATAGGACAGAGAAAAGGGTGCAGGAAAATAGATGGAAAATTAACCAGACAGAGGCTGACAATGTAGTAGCAACTTAGCAGTTATTGGAGTAGTTTTCTTGGAGGGTTTGAGGGAGAAGTCACTGAGAGGGAGAACTTTGAGAAAGCTACTGAGTTAGGCTTGCACAAGTTTTACAGAGTGAGCCTTTCAACAAGGAGGGACTGTACAGGAGAAGATGAATCATTGGAGTGTTTAGTCATGGTAGATAAAATGGGGACAGATTGTGATGAACTGTTTAGCTTATTACTTTCCTGGACTGTTTTTTATTAGTATTTGTAACAGAACAGAGTAAATGATACACAAAATCCCACACAGTTTTGCAGAGGAAGTCTGTATTTTGTCTGCTCTGCATTTTACTATATTTTAATCATTGCACCAGTTCACTTCTTGCTGTTTCTCGTGCCTTAAAATTCCAATAGTTTCTAGCTAGTCTTGAGATTTTTCTGAATATCAGGCTTCTCTTTCCTGGGACTGATATAGTACATTCTCTTTCCTCATATAGTCATGGTAACATTATTTGTGTGATAAGCTGATCTTTTTGCTTTCCCTACAAAAATAATTTCATCTTAGGTAATCATCCTGGGAGCTTCCATCTGTTTTATGTTTTCCCTTTGGCTGTAGATCTTTTTTCCTTTAAGAAGGATGAAACATCAGATAGTAGCTATGATGTGTCTTTTCCATGAGTGAAGATAATCAAATATTTAAACCTTTTTTTTTCCTAAAAAATTTACTTCAAATATAAGAGTATGAATGGTGGTGGAGATGTAAGGTACCACGGTTTTACGAGTTTCTTAAATCTTGTATAGCCAGACCCTCTTGGGGATTGAGAGATCCAAGGAATGGATGAGATGCAGAGACTGCAGCAGTGCTACAGTTCCAGTGAAATCTAAAAACTCCAGACGCTAGAAATGTTATATTCAGCTAAAGTTTACTTGACTGGGTCCAGTGGGTGTTTTTGTTCACAGTACAGAAGTCTGGCTGGTGTTGCTCTCTTCCTCTAAGTTGTTTCAGATTTGAACTTTTCCCACAAGACCTATTTCCAGAATTAGATTCAGATTGAGAAATACTGTACAGTTGTTAGTGTCTTAAAAAATAAATCTGCTTTAGCTTGATCATGGGACCCAAGGATTGGAAGGGGAGCCATGCATGACTGCCACCTAAATGTACTGCCATGTAAGGGTGAAAGAGGAAAAAAAATACCCATTTCATGTTAGCACTTTGATAAGCCTGTCCTTACAAAGAAATTCCATTAGGTTATTCATGTATTAGGTGATAAGTCTCAGATTCTACTTTGAATAATATATTACTTATTCATTACAATTAGATATGAAGGAGGGGGGAGATTGAAGAAGGCAAATATCTAAGGGTTTTGTTTTACTTACGGTACTTGAATGAAATTTAACTGACTCTGTTATGACTGAGTTCAGACCATGCTCCCTTGTGCATTTATGCAGTGTGGAGTAATAAAGAGCCAGATTTATTATCAGTTCTACAGAGTAAGCAAAGGCTGGAGCAAACACAGGTGACTCTTGAGCTGGGATGGGCAAAGGCATAACACTGCTCATTGCTGAAAGCGCTGCAGCAGGTGTTTAAGGCAGTGTACTTCATTCACTTTCAGTCATGGGGACATGTCCTTAGAAATGGAGTGACAATCTGTCAGCTTACTGAGGCCCAAATGTGACCCTTAATACTCTTCTGTCTAGTGACCCAATACTATGCCTGCACTTACTATTCCTACTTGTATTGTTAGCAAGCCTTTAATTTCAAAGACGTTTTGAGCTTTATTCATGGATCAAGATACTGCTGAGTTTGGTACTACATTGGTACGGAACACAACCACATTTGGCCTCCTGCCCAAATGGCTTCTTATTGAGGTGAAAGATAGGGGATAACAGGTGGATAGATGGGGAATACGAGGAATATGAGTAGTGATCAGCGTAGGAAGCAGTAATATTGGTGCTTTGCAATTGTGTCTGCAGGCAGTGATTTGAAGTTGAAGAGTGAGATATCAGTCAGGAGAGTTACAGAAAGCTCCTCCTGTGTAGCATGAGAGGAAACAAATGTTTGAAAATCTAGGGGAGGCTGGTGTAAAATTTTGTCTTTGGTGGGAATCATCTTTTCATGCTGAATAAGAGTTAACAAGCAGAAAGGCTTTGAAAGTTAGCACAAGTTGATTATGCTTGATACATTTGGCCTCTAGAAGTAGAAGGAACCTAGGTGAGAAAATAAGCTCCTGTAACTTCTAGTTGAAGATATGTTAAAGATTGTTCTGGCAGATGAATATGAGCTGGCTCATTATGTTTTCCACAGAGGAAAAGTCACTGAATTTGTCACAGGACAAGTTAACCCTGTGTAGCAGGTTGTTTTTTTTTTTTTTTTAAACCCGTACCTTGAAGATACTCTACAAGAGGAATCTGGAAAATTTAAATTAGGTCTCTAGGCAAGAACTTGGAGAAAGGCTTGGTCTCAGACAGAGTCACGGGCCAGGGAAACAAGCCAAATAATGGTGAGACCCACTGTAATCAGGATCACAGATGGCTCACAGATGTTGAAGGAGAAATCAAGAGATTTGAACATGTTGTTTTGTGATATAGCTAAGCATAACTCAGGAGAAGACAGTGAGACTTCAGACTGAAACAGACAGACCTGGAAAAAAGAAGTTATTTGCATCTAAGGCAATTCTATAGTTTAATGAATCAGTATTGTAGTATCAGATTTAAGATCTTGTCTCTGACAGACCACTCCTGCTGAGAAGCAACTAACTCATATAACTAATTCTCCTGAAACCAGGAGTGACGGAAAATAGTCTTTAAGAATGCGAGTCAGTTTGGAAGGTGTGTTGTGAAATGTACAGTGTATATTCAGAGCTCCAACATACACTGTACAGTATTACACAAACCAGATTCCTGTCTTACACAGGGTCTCAGTGAAACCACTCCAGACTTCTATGTGCATGAACATTGGTACTGATTTGTCCATTCCAGTGAAATCTGTCTTTTAGTTTTTATTTTTATGTTTAATCAGATGTAGCCTCTCATCTGTAGCTCACATCATCTTCATATCCAAGTAGTCCCCTTTAATTCATTGGTGGTCCCCAAGGATTAAGCTGCTCTATACCACGTATCAGTGCACTGCCAACTATCCCTTGATTATCAGACTGAAAGAGATGAGAGTAAAATAAATTTAAGTTTCCAGAAATGCAAAAACAAATGTAAATGTTACTTAATAATGTGGTCACAAACTACAGTACTAATGTAAACAACATGAATACTATGTCTGCTTACTGAGAGTTGTTTTTCTCCTTTTTTTTCCCCTCATCATTCATTTCTTAAGAAAATTGGCTAAAAAGCGGAAAGAGACATTGAGTAGTACTCGGCAGGAAATGACAGTGATGGTGAATTCAATGGATAAAAGCTACACTGAGCAAGGCACCAACTGTGATGAAGCTTTCTCTTTCATGGACACGCACAATCTAAATGGGAGATGTAAGTTTCTTCTTTTCTTTTCTTTTTTTTTTTTTTTGAAGGTGAAAGAAAGGTGCAAATGGTTTTTAAAATATTCCTCATTACTCAGTCATGGAAAATCCATAGGACTGAGAGTTTCCCACTGTGCAGCACATTACAGTGTCTATTCAAATGAGCAAGACAGTCAGACATCAAGAATAGACTTCTTTAAAAATAATAAGGATAATTGAGCTTTTTTCTGTCCATCCTTTTCTTCTGCAGAAGAGCAGTGACATTACTGAAGCAGTAGTTTCATCTTTCTCCAGTCTCGATTATGTTGAAAATCTTATATCCCTTACACTGTCCCAAGTCCTTCAAATGCTTCCCTTGTTCACTTTTTTTTTTTGGTAGTACAGATTTATTTTTGAATGTTTTTATTTTGAACTTAATAATGATAACCTGATTGTCTTATTATTTCCAATTGTAGATGATGCTCTTTCTGTTGCTTGTGCAAAGGAAGAACTCTGGACTTACCTGTTCTGCAATTTCCTAAGAGATTCTCTAATATCTTGGGTTTTCTTGGATCTACCCTGAAAATAAATAAGATTTGGGTTATAAAATTTCCTGTATTAGAATTTTAGTCAAGGTCACACTCCTGTCAGAGGGTTGGCACTAAGCAAAGACCATGAAAAAAACAATATTTCTTCAGAATTTTTTAAAATAATGACTAGGTTCAAAGAGGTTTTTTTTATTTTTTGCTTCCTAAGGAACCTCAGGGTTTTTTTGTATGCCAGTGGTTTTCTTAACGTCTTCAGAATTTGTCAAAGATTAAAATTTTTTTCAAGTACTAACAGTATGCAAGGCCCAACTCCCACTCTTTAATAATATGCTTAAGAATTTATCTTTGATGAGCTCAATTGTACAAACACTCTGTGAGGTTTATACAGTGAGACTTTTCTCAGCAGCATTAGGCTCAGAATTTGCAATGTTAATTTGCATTTGGGTTACATTTGAAATTGATTTGAAATAGATCTTTCAAATCAGACCTGCCTTTCTGGTGAGAATATACCTTTGCAGTTAATGAGATTGCTTATTTCTTTGAAGAGATCAAGAGGTTTTACTTCATCTTCCATCATCATACTACAGTTTTCCACTGGTGCTGCTGAGTGGTCATAACTACAAATGAAGCTGCAATGAGTTCCTGGGACTAAATCCTCTTTATGTAAACCACCTCAAACCTCTTTGAAATTATTGCCATAATGAGATTTTTATACCACTCGAAAGCTAGAACCTCTAATTAGACTTTCCATAAGAAATGCGTCACCAGAAACAGTGTCACCAGAAGGTGCACACTGACAGTCTTCAGGAATAATCTTTGTGTAAGGCCTTGTACTCAAGAGATTTAGAACATTCTTACTTCCTATGGAAGTTCATTGCCCTGCCTGTATTCTCTGCCTATCAAGTTTTATTACCTGCAGCAGCCCTGACCTCAGCTAATCTCTGTATCCATACCCAAAAGAAATATCACTCTGTTGTGGCCATCAAGAAAATGTTATCTCCTCATTCAGGAGAGATAATCAAAGAAACATGGTCTCAGATATATTAATTTATATGATAAATGATAACTATCAGCATTATTTAAGCCAGTTTTGAGATTCACTCATATTTACAAGGGCTAGTAACTGTTTGCCCTAGAAGATCAACTGGAAAAAAGATGGATGAAAGCCAGCACGAATAATCTCACTCCTCATCCAGCAGATCCTGTCTTCCTCCACTCTGCTTTGTTCCACACATTCCTGTTAGTCTGTTTACAGGTATCCAGAATATGCTTACATTCACTGATCAGACTGAATTTGAGTTGTGTAGACAAGTAGCTAAGGTGGAATTTGCAACGAGCTTTGCTTAAAAGCCTCTAATGACTCTTTGGCTGAACATCCTGTAAAACGTTGTGATTAACTCCTACCTGTTAAATGTATCTGTGTTTACAATGGTAATTTGCATGGTATTTGTATACTAGGGGCAAACTGAACTTAATTTGTTCCCATCGGGCTTTCCCATTGGTTTTACAAATGGTTCAATGATTAAATACCAATGTGAGCATTGGTCTGTATATCACTTCCTGAAAACCACCTTCAAACAAAGAGTACTATTCAGGGTCTGTTAGAATCTCTATGCACACTACCCTCCTGTCTAAGCAAATCAAATAAAAAAAGGAGGGGAAAAAATAAACTACAGTAGAATATTTGCATAAGGCATTTACAGTATTATAAGGAAAACTTATTAATGATCAAAGCTTCTGTCAAAAACATCTCTTGTCATTGTGATGTTTTGTTTCAAGCATCAGTATTCAGTCTAATCTTGTGATTTAAGAAGTATAATTCCCATCAGCAATCAAATTGCTTTCTCCAATGACACTTCTTTTTAGAGAATTGATCAAATTCAGTGAGCTATTTCATTCACTAGCCTTGCCTTGCCTGGTTTTCCCTAGGTCCTGATTTCAGTGCAAGAAACACAGCAGGCTGAACTCTTAAGTCAAGTCAATCCCATCTGCTGTGCCACTCAGCTTCAGTAGCTGCATATCATATCTCTGTTTCTAACCAGCTTTGTTTCTCTTTGCAGCTGTATCTTCACCATCTTCATTTACAATGAAAACTAACACACTGAGCACAACAGTGCCTAACTCTTACTACCCAGGTAACCAGTTTTTTTCTTGGTTTCCACCCTCTATAGACCTTTCCATAATAAAAGCATACATATTTATGTTATTATACTTCTTGCCATCAGCAGTTAATGTATATATAAGAAACATACCGATTGCTAACACTAGCTTTCTGAAAGAAAACTTGGGAACATGTATCAATCATTTACTGTTCTCTCTCTTTTTACCTTTCCTGCATTGACCTGCTTATGATGTATGACAGATCCATTTGTGCCAACTGCAATTTTAGGTGAGAACATTTCCCTTTATCAAAGTTTATTGCTGAAGTAATTTCGGAAGTTGCAGTTCTTGGGGAGCAGACAATAGCATGCGAAATGCTGGAGCTTTATGCTAAAGGGAGGGGTGGTAGACTTGGTTACACTGAGGTGGTAAGGGCAGTTATCAGGTTTGATTACTACTGTCACAGTGCAAGTCAGGGGAGAAAAGACAGAAATAATTTTAATACGTGGATTTGCAAGGAAATGTTTATGCATGTATTTGGAGTGACACAAAAGAATTTGATTATAGCAGCAATTGAAATAGTTTTCCTCATTTTTTTTCTGTTTTATCACTGAACTGAAGATGTCACTTCTTAAAAATAACTTTTTTTCATAGTTAAACTACTCAGGATACAGAGAATCAGACAAAATACAGTTCTGGCCATCTACCAGCTATCATGTCTTCTGACAGTTCTGCAGAGTTTCTGATGTGCTTGTCAAAAAATGAAGTTTCAGAAAGGAGATGGTGTTCTGAGCAGCAAAGTAACATGACACTTGAGTATATAGTTTATTATGCATCAGGTGTCACAGGGACAAAATAAAATAGTAAAACTGTAGGTTAAAAACATACAGTTAAAACATGAAGCATTTCCACTTGGAATTTAGGAAAATTTTCTGTTGTCTAATGTCAAGAAGAGCGAGGTTTCTGCACAGTGATAAATAAGTAAGCATGAGGCACTATTGCATTTTCAGTGCATAACTCTAACCCCTTCATGGCTTGTATTCACTTACACCTTGTTCCCGTGCTAACTTTAAACTAAACAGGGGCAGTTTTTGATAGTAATTCAAAACGTAACAGTGCACTGTAGCAGGAAATCAAACTCCTTGAGTGTTAAGCCTAGTTATTTACTCATTTTTCAATTTATATTTTCACTACAAATATTTTCCTTTCTCCTCTTTTTTCTTCCAATCACTGTAAAAAATTTAAGAGCCCTTAACTGATCCCTGCCCTTAAACAGTATATTAAACAGGCTTAGATAGACACAGAGTGAAGCATATAAGAAGTAAAAGTTTAGGAAGGTGATCTTGAAAATTTGTTATTGTGAAAGAATATTTAGTGCAGTGCACTTCAGTGTGATAACTTCGAGAAAGAACTTTGCTGGTTTTATACATTATGTAAATCTGGAAGAAGGTAATGGTAGTGACTGTAACAATGTAATAATCTGCATGCAAATGAAATTTGCAGTGCCTTTTAACTGCCTGAGATGTTAGATTTTTTTTGTGTGCTTTAGCATTCATTGAACGCCTCACGCAGTAGATGTTCTTTCTGACCTTGTGGGTGGGCAAGGAGGAAAGTGCTATTATCAGGAGAAAAACCTTAAGATTTCCTATTTGTATTATTTAGTTAATGCTTTCTTTGGTTATTTTTGTGATTCTTTTCTATATAATGATAATGATAAAATTATTTGTTAGCTCTTTTTCCCCCAAGAAATAATCTCTAAGCAAGTAATTCAGCTATCAGGCAAACACACACTGGGAAAAATAAATTCTCTGATTTTACTAAGTCTGTAAAATCTTTTAATTAGTTAGGTGTGTATTTTATGGCCTACTATAGCAAACCTGTGCTTACTCATCTCAGAAAATATTTCTGTTATTTCACTGCATAAAATAAATATTTCTGTAACTTTACATGTTAAAAATTTAGTACCGTTTTATGAACGGTGCTCCATTCAGATAAAATCTCTCTCCCAATATGTGTTTATGACTATCTGTACAGAAATAGTGCTGTATCTGAGGTAAATCAAGTTAACTGTGCTTGAGCTGGTACAGGAATACAGCTGTTAACAAAGTATGCAGGGTTTTAATTACAAGCAAAACCTGCTCTTGCTGTCTTCCACTGTCCAAAGAAGTCGTATTAAAGTGCAGGATCAAGCCTGTAGTAAGAACTAAATGATCTTCTCAGTGTGACCTCCTGAGGAAGGTGTAAGTCTGGTGAATGGTTGAGTTCAGCTTTCAAAATCTGATAGAAAAGTCACAGCACACTTACTGTTTCCAAAGTATATTATTTAATAAATATAACAATTCTCTACAGGAATGGGTAAGTGTACAGTAGGACAACTGCAGCTGTAGGAGTATTTAAGCCAAGCAAACTTCCCATTGCATATGGACACTGCATCTGGAGGAGCCCACCTTTTGAAAAACTGACAGCCTGAAAAGCTCAGGCTACAGTGCTCAGAGGCAAAGTATGAAACTGTAATATATGTGGCTCCTAATGCACTATATAAACCAAGGATTAAAAACACTTTACTTAAAAAAGCTTAAATGATAACTCCTTCTGTATTAATGAAGCTATTAGAGATTGAAAAAAATGGAAAGAGGGAAATTAGTCTAAAACTAGGGAGTTTGCAGGAAAGAAATTCATAAGTATTAAACTGATGCTTGCACAGTACAAGACTTGGATAACTTTTCCTTCATCTTAGTTACTAACAGTCTGTGTTGCAAAGAACTTTGCAGTCTGCAAAAAAAAGGGAAAAAAAAAATCCTCAAGTTTTCTAACCTGTTTCTAAAATTGAAATAAGCAACCCAAAAATCATTATCAACTTTCTACACTTTTTTTTGTCTTTTGTGTCTTAGCCACCTTGTAGTTTTCAGGTGCCATTTCAGCAGCAACATACTGTACCTACACTTGTATACCACGCTTCATGCCATGCATCCCGAGGTGCTTTGCAGTATAATTTTATACAGCATCAGAGAAAGGTTGTAAAATTTTACGACTGAAAGATTAATCCCTTTCCTCTGCATTAGGCCAGATTAGCAGACTGGCAGGAAAAGGAGTGAAATGGCCATACCCATATCCATACATTATTCTCCGCTGTTCTTGGTTTAGGTGTCAATGCACAGTTCATATTGACTGTATGCTTAGTGAGGACCAGATTTCATTTGTCTTAGTGGGAATTGAGGGGGCCTCAAACCATCTTTGAAATATGATTTCTGAGCTTTCTGGCTTTAACATGAATTTTTAGTAGTACAACTAAGACCAGAATCTCACCTTTAACAAGGTATGTTAGTATTTTTGGTGTGTACATGAGAATCTGGGACCTTTTCATACAGAACACTTGAGGAACTTTCTGCTATAATATATCTAACTTTATGAATGTGGAAATATTATTTTAATGCTTCCCTTTCATATGGCTTATTTTACAAAGTAATTTTTTTTACAAATACCTTATTTTATAAACATTATACAGATTTTATTTTTTTTTACGTTCAGTCAGAGAGGAATAGTTTGAATAAGTCGAAGCACCATATTAACAATTTTTGTTAAAATTAAAAAAATCTAAGATATATCAAATTATTATTTGAGGAAGCAGATAAAATATTTATGATGATTCTTGGACCTTAGAATTTGGGGTGGGTTTTTTCTCTTGTCCAGTCTGAATAATTTTTTAGAATTCCATCTATACAGAAAGCAAGTCATATTGCTTCCTTAGGTAGAGTGCATTTTCACATCTATTTACTTCTAAGTATGGGTTTTGATCTCAGTTCCGTCTGTGTGAATTGACTCACAGTATGATACCTTGGTTTTAGTAAATCTAATTTCTACTGTGAAGCTGAGATCAGAATCTGACTCATTTAGGGAATCATTCTGTAAAGACTAAATTAAAAACATAAAATTACCTGTAATTATTAATGTAGTACTGTTGCTTATGCCCTGTTTCCTTTTTCTCCTCCTCTTTTTTTCTCCTGATATGTATCTTCTTAAAAGTGCCAATCAATGGTAAGTTGCCCATTTGCCCCATGGAAGAGATGTGGAGGGTTGGGAGAAGTATGTGTCTCATAAAAATTTTAACCAGCCAACGGGGGTCTCCTGTTTGTTGGCTTGCATGTCAGTTGACATATAACATTCCATGCCTAATGTGGTGGCTCATGATACACCGTGGTCCTAAAGCATGTTCAGCAGTCAGTAAAGGCATTTTTCCTTACCAGATGATCCTTTGCATTTGTCCTCTTGTAGTTTGTCTCCAAGTGTCGTTTTAAGATCTACATTTCCATTGCAGTCCTAGCTTGATGAAACCATAAGCCATTTTGTGCATCTTTTTATTTTGCTCACTCCAAACATTTGCTCTAAATTTTCAGTGTAAAATACAGTACTTTAACAGTCTATGAAAAATACAAGTCCAGTTTCTTTCCATGGGACTTGTTGAAGTTTCAGAATGAAACTTCTATGCAGTTTAAAACGAAATGCCTGTTTCAAAATTTGTTTGCAATCAGCTAGCAATATTTAAAACAATATTAGAGTTTGGACTGCTCTGCAATGCTTCCATTGTAGAACTATGGACTTTGCCTCATTCCAATCAGTCTTGCGATTTCCGTGTGTAAACTGCTCATGGATTTACTGTTCTTCTGGTGTAGCCTTCACAGACAGATCCAATGCTGATGGTGTCAGATTTCTTCCGTTCCTGTAGAAATCCTTGTAGTTTCTGTTTCTTTTAAGAAGTGAAAATGAGCAAGTACATGATGAGATACTCTTTTTCTAGATGAAACCCACACGATGGTCAGTGACACAAGCAGCCTGGTCCAGTCCCATACCTATAAGAAGAGAGATCCAGTGGATGTGCCCTACCAGACCGGACAGCTCCATCCAGCCATCCGTGTAGCTGACTTGCTGCAGCACATCACCCAGATGAAGTGTGCAGAAGGCTATGGATTTAAAGAGGAATATGAAGTAAGTGTCAGGTCTAAGGATCTGATTATTATTCTTCTGTACCATTGGTTGTATATGTCTGATGCTGAGTATGCACAAGTGTGCATACTGCTTGGATTTTACAAGAGATGGTGTTTTATTTGAACTTCAGGCTTTGTCATGCCAGCTTTGTGTTATAAAAATTGCTTAAATATATAATTGTTAAAACTGGTATTTGCAGTATTAGATTTACAAAACCCATGCTTCAGGCCACTTCCAAAGTCACTGATGACATTTTTTCCCCTGGAATGTGGAAAATAATTCATTCCCAGGAGGACCTAATCACTTGTCAACTTTCATTTGTGTGGCTGACTTAAACAAGTTTGTTCCTGTGAGGTTTTTTATGCCACTGTTACTTAAAAGTGATAGAATTGAAAATTCTTGTGTTTGGAAAAGATTGCTCATCAGCCAAAACCTTTTATACCAGCATTAAGCCTAGAGGAAAGCTACAATTAATTTATTAAAAAAAATAAAATCAAGACCGTAAAATGAAATTTATAGTGCAACCAATGACATGGCTTTTTAACTACAGTGGATCAAATGATTCTGCTGAGAAACAATTTCCAGGAAAATCACTTAATTTTCAGCCTACCAAGCTGATGAATGGCATCCCATTACAGACAGTAGGTGTAGTCATGACTAATGCCAGTAGATGCAATACATCAGGGTGCAGTTTGTTAGTAGTGGCAGGGAAGGAGGACTTAAAATAGTGAAGCTGGAACTGAAAAACTCCTCTTTGTATATGGAAATTGTTATAATCAGAATGAACTACAACTAGCCATATATTTGAGGGGGTTTTCCATTGAACTACTGCAGCAATGCTGTTTTTTCCTCCATATGCAGTGAATGACTGCCCAATATATTCTTGCACTGCAAAGGTTGCGAATCTCTTTGTTTACATTTCTGTCACACTGATACTGTCCTCTTTACAAATTTGAACTAGACAACAAAAGAATTTCTTCCTTATGTATTATCAGAAGGATAAATGTCCAAATGAAAGGGAAGAAATAGTTTGACAGGGGATTTGTTTTGAATGAAGTCTCATAGATTGTTTTTGCTCTAACAAGACAGCAGGATTATATAGTCTCACCAGGGAAAGAGTTTGATTCAGGAGAAATTCACACAGGATTCACTCTTAAAATAAATCTGTGGAACAGAACAGAAAGTAAAGTAGCACATTGCCCATTAGGAGCACTTCAGAGGACTGCAAGGACACAGAGCACTTGCTGTCATGCATGGGTTTAAATGCTTTAAAATAAAACTTAATAATTAGGGCCACCATTCTCAGTAATTTGGGCTATAGTTCACCTATGTCTAAGCACATATATGTAATTTTAAGTCCTATTGGTGTCATGCACAAGTTTTTGGTGTAGCATAACTGACACAAAGGATAAATGTTGAAAAATCATCTTTGAGCAATAGCAGGCTGGTACTTGCTTGCTCACTGCTCAGCTCTGCATTAGGATTTACCCACTTGGGATACTGAGTATCTATAGCCCCCAATACCTGGGGGCTTGGAGGAACACCCTGTTTTGCAGGACTTTACCTTTTTGTTCTCCTAGGAGAAGGATCCTGTTCCTGCAAGCGAAGTCAGGCCCTTGCTCTTGGCTGGAGAGACCTATATTGTGCCTGTCTGGAGAACCAGAGCACATGCAGACACGTCCTTAGGACAACTTCATGCCAGTAGCAACTTCACTGCCTGATTTCCCATCTGTTTCTTGAGTGTGGAAAGAACACGAATGCATTTTTGTAAGCTGTGGAGTTAAATGCAGACCTTCATTTGCGGCCTAGTGGAGTGCGAGTGGTCAGGATTGCGCAGAAATCCTGAAACTTGGGGAAATTTCTACGTAGCTAGTCAGCAGTGGATCTTTAAAATCCTTTCTATTGCCTGCCAGACCCTTAAGAAAGGAAAGATTTTAGCTTGGTTCCAGTGGTGTTAGATGCTAGACTGACAGGATAACATTGGCCTGATTTCCCAAGCACCCCTACATTGATTGTGGATTATTTAATCTGTTCCCCAGTACAGCATGGGAGAGCTTTTACTGGTCACAAAGGAGCCTCCTTGCTCATCTTCTTTCTACATTAAAGAAACAAAGTAACTAGAAAAGGGAAAAGTGGTTTCCGCAATTCATCACTTCTTCCTCCTCACACCTGTCACCTTTTAGTTTTAGACTCTGTACTTTCACAGGGATTTCACTATATCCTTTTTCAGGAATATCCGTCTGTCAAAGGTCACAAATCCAAGCAACGAGTTCATCTGCTTCCAAACAGATCAATTAGGCTACTGGAGACCAGCATGGCTTGGCATAGATAGGGCAGAAATAGATAAATTCATTAAAGTCTTACAATTTCAGATAAGTTTTATTTTTAACCCTGGTTTTGGATCAGCTTAAATGGTGACTACTCAGTGTAAAGTGGTTCTTTGCCAAATTGAGGTTAGTTGACAGAAGACAGTTCCAAATCGATTTCAGTATGTCCACACAGGAGCTTGGAGTGCTTTAACAAAATTGATTTAAAAACACACCTTTAATTAAACCAGTGCAACTTTGTGTAGATAAAGCATTGAAAAATCAATTTCACATTATGTTCCATGACAGGGAGTTCTGTGCTTCCATTATCTCAAAACCAGAGGTTCCTTTGAAAAGCCAAAATTTGCAAAAGGGTGTCCTGCTCAGATCAGCCTCACTTACTGTCACTAACAGGACTGTGTCAATAACAGAATTTTAAAAAAGCTTCTTCCATGTAGCTTTATCTTTAAGGCTTTCCTCCCTGTCATCTGTCTCATCTTCCCTCTCCTCCTCTTCTGTCGAACACGTACTTTCTCCAGGTTTTCAAGCAGTTAACTGTTTCAGTCTGGAAATTGTTTTATATCATTAAACTAGTACTATTTCAAATATAATAATGTCATATACTGTCAAGATAAACTGCACTGAATATGTTCCTTCTGTGCTGCATGGTCTTGTTGCACCAGTGTAACTGTACTAATGTCTAAATTATCATAGTTAAATGGATGAATACACACTCAGGGTGCCTGTCAAGGTCAGGAACATGAAATATAGTATCTAATGTGTGTTAAACAATTAATTTCAGTTTAGCACTTCTGAGCACCTGCTATAGATTGGTAAAAGTATTTAAAAATAGGTTATCTGGCTGTGGTTGTTGTTCAGCTATACCTTGGGTGATTGTGGTCAAAGGTGATCATAAAAACATGGATAATTTAAAGAGAAATTGGAGATGAGTGTTAAAAATAACTGGGGGTATGAAAAATTCTGTTTTAATAGCAGTATTTTCATTTAAATGGAATTTCAGAAGATATACTAATGTAGATAAGCTAAGGTAGATATGGTAATCATCAGTAAAACCCAGCTGGCTGAAAAAAATTCGTTGGCCAGTGGAATATCTGGGATAAATACAAAATGGTTTTAAGAAACGAAATATGGGGGAAAACCCTCTAAAACCAGTAGAAATACAGAACCTTGTTTGGGGAGGCAAAAAGTATTGCAGACAAGCAGGAATTTTTTCATGGAGGATGTTTGCCCCATAGGTGCCTACTTTGGGATTTTTTTCCTCCAAACCATTCTTAGAATAATGTGTGACTTTGAAAGAAGTCTGATATAATTTCCATTTTCTGCTGTCATGCAAAGCCATAACAGACTAGAATCCTGTCACTCATACCCAGTCTCCAGTTGCATCTTTCCTTTCTCTTTGGTTCCAGCTGGAAGACAAATTTGCTGCTACATGACACTTTTAAGACTTGTGCTTCTAGGGCCCTGTTCTGAAATCTTGAAAATAGTCGGAAAATTGAGTATTTTTTTAATGTTATGTTATTATAGCTACTGCTAGGACCCAGCTGGTCCTATTTTTTCCTCCCATGTTTCTTGTGACACCAACTAATCTTTCTCTCCTCCAACCTGTGCATTTTTATCACACATTTTCTTCTGATTTTATTTGATATTCTGCAACACCAGCTGAGACAGTCAGTACCACAATCAGTGCAGGTTATTTTCTGTACCACAAGACACAAGTTACACAGAAAACAGAAAGACCCTTGGACACTGGGTGAGGATGGGGGCATTAATCCAGAGTGTAAATACAGGCAGGACAGCATCTGTGTCTTCAAGAACCAGGAGTATGTAACTGTTTCTCTTTTTCTGTTTTTGTAATACAGAGGAAAACTTATTAGGGATTATAAACGTAACAAGAGATAGAGACAGAAGTGAAATAGTGGGAACTTGTCCAGTGAAAATGGCGTGGAAAATAGTTAGAAATATTCATGCATAGAGATCACTGCTATTATTTTTTTTCAAGTTTCATCTTGAAAAAAAAGATGAAACTAGATGGAGCTCAGAACAATTGCAGAATGCTGAGTTCCATTGTTAAACTTTAATACTGGCAAGTTGCAGTGGTTTGGTTAAGCCATGTACTATGTAAGTGTTCTCTCTATGTTCTTATCTATGTAAACATTCTCTCATCCACAACGTGGGATAACCCTAACAAATGGGGGTATAGACGTCCTTTATATGAGGCAAGTGCCCCTCCTTTATCAAAGAACTTTGTTCAGACATAACCACTTTCTTCATGCTGCTGTGGGATCTGCAAAAGCCTTCCAAAAATACCAGGTAACTTCTTCCTGGTTGGGATTATCCCAGACACTTGAGCACAGGAAGTCTTGGCACTGTGAAGATCATATGTAGGGAGGTTGAAAGAAGCAGTAAAAATGAGCAACTGCCTTATCCACAAAGCATGTTTTGGTTTGTAAATCCTAAGGTACTCCAGATCAATACCAAATTGTTGAAATAAAGTAATCCTGAACCTGAAATGACATTCACTGGTGCATAGCCTATGTTAGTAGTGACAGCTTCCCAGTGCATTGCAGTATCTGTTTAAGTCTTGTAGAAGAATGGGTGACTTCCAGATGTTGATCAGCAAGAATCAGTTGTCAACAATTTTAACTGTATGGCAGTTTGGGATTTTTTTCCATTCAGAGGAAGGACACTTAGTTTGCTGAATGCCTGTTGTTGTCAGCAAGCTTTATGCAATTCTAAACCTGTCCTTTATCACCCTGAATTTCTTTTCTTAACAGATTTCACATGGATGAGAAGTGCTGTCACAGTGCTTAATATCATTCACGTGACACTGCCTTATGTCACAGTGTGGTTAACTGCCCAGAGATCAAGATGTCCCATAACTTTCTAAATCACACTGTTTTCTTCTCCCACTCTTCCTAAATGCATTCTCCTCCAATTTAAATAAAAGTGCATATATATGCAGAAACAGCTCTCTGATTTGTTTAAGCAGGTTTAATTAGAATTTATTCTTATCACAGAAAATAGATTTAGGCAGGTCATGGCTTCATTAGAAAGGTTTTGTGCTTTTATCTGTTTGAGTAATAAAAATGCAGAGGTGTATAGACTACAACATGTTCAGTATCCTTAGGATTACTCTCAGTGGGATGTAGGCAGCTGTTTGCTCATGCTGTGATTCAGCTATTTTTGGTACTGATCAGTCTGTGATTTACTTGGGTATGGACCTCTTGGTTTCTTCTTTTCAGCAGCCCAAACTGTCTGAACTGTGTGTGATCTTAGGCAGCAAGGACACCTAACCAGAGCAAGGATACCTAATTCAGCCAGATTCTTTCCTTCATGAGTCTTGTGTGTAAAGTTTAGACTGTGCTTTAAGGAAAGCCTGGTAGCTTTAAAGTGCATCTTTGATGAACATTGTATCTATCTAAGCAGTTAAAACAGAGACTGGTGGTATTGATCCACTCAGAAAAATGTTGGTCCACTCAAAAGCCGTGAGATATAGATTCTTAAGCTGATCAATTGGATGGATAAACGAGTTCAGGATGTTCTTATGTAGGAACTCTGGCAGCTGTTTCAATCATTCACTGCTTCTACTGAGTCTGGTAGTCCTGGTTCATGCTGAGGCAAACATATGAATGAGTACAAAATATGTCAACAAGGAAAAATGTGCTGTAACATGTCGTTTTTCTTGATCCTGAAGATGCCCTGGGAGTCTTTTCCATGATCAGATATTTAGCAGACTTTTGTTTCAGCTCTCAGCGTATCTGGACTGAAAATCTAAAGCTAATTTAAAGCATGATAAGCACCTCTGATGTTGTTCCTGACCCTTAATGAGTGAGTCTACATAAGCATTTAAAATGGGTAGTTTTAACTGTTGCATGCAGTTTTGTGGATGTGCCTCGGGCACTTCATTATCCCATGGTAATAAAGTTTCAATTTGTTTTAGGAGGTTGTGGGGTTTTTTGCCATCTTGAGTCCAGCTATCACAGCAGTCTTTTAAAACTAGTTTTAATCTTCCTCCCCGTTTTCCTGACCTGTGACTCCATCATTAGGATCTTTTATTCTCTGAAGACATTGCAACATCTTTCTCAGTTTATTCTGGAAAGATTTGTGGGCATGTTTAGTGTAAAATTGGAGCAATAAAAGAAATAGTTTCTAAGTTTCAGTGATTTTTGTCAACATAGTACTGAGCAGACCTTTGAAAATCCTGTGTCCACATGTGATACTTCCAAGTAATTAACACAGGGGTTATATAATATTAATGGAAAGAATTAGCCTTTTCCAACCCATTACTTCCTTCCTACATGTTTGAATGTATTCTTATGTGTAACAAACACACATCATTCCACTATTTTAGCATGTGAAATCGTCTGAACATTATTCTCCTGCCTATCTTGTCTTCATCCCCTTTGGCAGCCACAGGTTGAGAGGAGTCAAACTGTACTAAGCAGACTTCTCAGTATATTTTACTCTGGTTGTGTATTAGTGAAGTCATTTTTGCCAACTTATCTTGCTACTGTGCTTTTGCTAGTATCAAATTTATGCTCTCTCTGTACCTATTGAAATCAGGGTTTAATTTCAGATTTAGCCAATCTGTCTATTGTTATGGGTTGTTGAGCATGACAGTAGGAAACTAAATGAGGCCACTGAACGTCCTTTCAGTCATAAGGTGAGTTTCCAGAGGGAAATCTGCAAGAATGGCTTTAATGCTCACAGCGGTAAGGTGATAGGTTAAACACTCTAAATCCTAGTGACAAGTACAATTTGAAAGAAAGAAAAGTTTTTGAAACGTCGCAGGCTATTTGCTGCATATTTGCACCAGCCTGACTTATTAATTATTCAAATAAGACATTGAATATTTGATCAGAATCTGTAATCCCTTTTTCAGTTAACATATTATTTACTTTTGAAAAGTGCTGATGTACCATACTTTTCCCATTGCACCTGCAAAAGTGAATTGGTCCAATTTATGTGCACAGAATAATATATTGTGCTTTAATGTTCAAGATATAATTCATTACTTCCTACTCATATAAGCCTTCTTACCTTTTTCATATTTTATTAGTGCCCTTTAAAAAGACATAAAAAATCAGTTATGTAGTTATTCCATTTTAAATTATGCAGATGGTGTTAAATGCAATTATAATCTATTAATTATATATACACTCTGTGTTTTCTATAGATTGCATTTATTCACTACAAATAATTAGGCATTTTAGTCCGTTGCTGGTCTCATGACCAGAGCAATATTACTGGCTGTTTGTAAAGTGAGAGGAACACATCTCAAATTGAATTAGCATAATTTAGCTATTGGGATTTTCATTTAGCATCATTTTATCCACAGCATATGTAAAATATGCAATATTTTCTATAATTTCTATTTGTTTTAAATAAGTTAAAGTGGCAATTACAATTTTTTCAGGAAATGAAAATTTGTCTTTTTATGTAGCCTGTGGCTCAGAGTATCTTTTAAAAAGTTTTTTATCTGGAATACATGACTTCTTCTTCCATGTTTCCTGTAGTGCTTTAGTGATTGTCCTGTCAATGGAACAGATGCTCATCATTTTCTAGCAGAAATGATTTTTTTTTTTGTTACAGCATACTGATTTGATGGGCTCAAAAGAGTCTGTGGGAAGTGTTAAGTCCACTGAAAATCTGCCAGGTCATAATTGGGCAGACATGGGGGCTGGCAAGCCTCTCTTCTCTCCTGCTGGTTTCTTGCCATTGCCTCCGTCTCTGTGTGATAGCAGCTCCCCTGGTCATCCACCATGCCGGGTCTCCGTGATGCCCCTGCCTGCACTGTCGTGGGGCTGTGCAGTCTTCTGAGCTGCTTGGCTCTGCATCTGTCTTTTTAATTAACAGTGAGGTCACCCTAGGTCCACAGCAAGTCATTTCAGAGGTGTAGGGGATATGGCCTGCTAAACAGATGTGAGAAGATGCAGGCAGCTTGGTCAGGCAAAGATTAGCAGGGTAAGGATGGGCAGAAAATCGGCCTGCAGGGCAAAGCTGGTGGGAAGTGCAGAGTACCCATGGAAACAAAGCAGCCCAGGAGGTGGGCAGAAGGAAAAGCAGGCTGGCTCTGGGGACTTGTGAAATACTGTCAGTGAGAGTCAGTATTTCAGAAATTGCATGATGGCAGCATCAACCATGTAAAATTATTGGAGTTACTGAGTTTGCAGCTCAGTTCAAGACTGATAAAAATTCATAATATTGACAGTTCTTCACAAGACAGAAACAGCAGGTTGGAGTCACTCAACGCAAATCCACACACAAAAGCTGAAAGGTTTAGGTCTACAACATGATTTGGAAGCCAAGACACAGAAGACCTTTAGCACATGTTTAAGTTCAGTTGGTTTTAAAGGGATTTAAGGGACTGTTTTGAAGTTGATTTGAATATACCTTCTTTCCTGTTCTACATTTTACTGTTCACATAAATGGAAGCCACACAGGAGACATCATAGACATGCTTATATAATGGTGAAGAAACTTGAATATCTGTCCACAAAAATGGTGCAGTTTCTTCCCCTTAAGATCTTAAAAAGATTCATGACTGACAGTGCTCTGCTTTGGTCTGTGTTAAAAATAAATGGCATGTTTCTGTTAAAATCAGCTGAGCACAGTTATTATTCACCTAGCTTTAAGGTGTTTGCCTATGCCATAATAACTGTTCTTAATATATTACAGAAAAGAATTTCTTGTATCTACAAGAGAGAGTTCTGGTTCTCCAAGGGACAGGCAATCTGTGCTTTTACACCACATACCAAAGGGAATAAAAAGAAGTGAGGGTCTTCCTTGATGCACAGGCTAGGGCTGTTCAGAGGCAGACATAGCTATGGCTGTCTTCAGCTAACAGAGGGAGCCTGCAGTAAAGAGGGCCTAAGCTCTTTACATGAAATTGTAGATTTTTGGCTCTGTCGTATGCATAAAGGGTTTCTTTCTGAATGGAATGCCTCCTACTGCTTGCTTTGGGATGGTGGCAGCTTCCACACAGAGCAGTATTGGTTCCTGAAGTAGGCATAGTTTCTGATTAGTCTGGGAGATGACAACAGGAATACTTTGCATTTGATGCTTAAATACTTGGTTGTATCACAGAGCTTTTGATATGAGATAATATAACCATTCAGATTATTTACACTAAATATCTATGTGAGCCATCACTGTGCTTTTCCTTACCAAAAATGATGGCCAAGCAACACACTTCCAGTATGACATAACAAATGTTAGAAAGATCAGTCAGATCCTGCATCCTCTACTCAAGAAATAGCAGTAAAAGCAGCCACCTGCAACCCCAGCCACATGAATAGTTAGAAAAGAAAAGAGGGGACTTAAATAGATGGGGAAAAGTTTGTAGTCCAAAGCTCTTTTTAGATTTTTCATGTCCTTCCAAAGTCCTCTGAATCCAAGCATGACTGGCAAGTTGAGACACATGCTTTTTAATCTTGAGAAAGTCTGCATGCAACAGTTCTTCAGTCTTTTGTGATGCCAGTATTGCTCTTCCATGTGCTGTCAACCATTAGTCACTGCCAGAAGACTTTAGTGTATTGTTTGCTTGAAAAGTATTTCAGAACATTGTCCGCTGCATTAGGCTGTGATATCGGCTGGGCTTTTGTTCACTTAGCCTTGATTTTTTTATCTTCAGCTGTTTCTGTTTTTCACTGGTGTCTCTTGTCAAGTTGGACAAAGAAAACTAAAGTAAAACTCTGCCTTTCGAGTTTGTAGTTTTGCTCATTCACCCACTCATACTTCAACTCTAGCTTTTATGCTCTGTGTAACACTGTTGTACGCCGCTTCCCTAAGGTTGGCATAATAAACTATGTAAAGATTATATGAGTAAGGAAATCCTTAAAAGTGACACAGAGTTGCTTTATCAGCTCCAGTACCAAGTCACTACTTTCTTTCCAGGACAGTAAAATATCACTCATTCCTGGCTGCTGTAATACCCCCTTAGGATATTCTGAGCTGTGCCAGAGATCAGTGTTACTTCTGCAATGCTAACAGCAATTATTCATTATTTCTTATAATACAGGGAATCAAGAGCACCCAACAAAGCTATTAAGCAGCAGGTTTAGAATGAACAAAAGGAAATATTTTTCACACAGCACATAATTATATTGTGGAGCTCATTGCCTCAAGATGGTGTGAAGCCAAAATTATAAATGGGTTAAGAAATGGGCTAGACAAATTCATTATTAAACACAATGGCTGTGTGTAGTTTCTGGTTGAGGAAGAGATTGCTCAGGAAAGCCATTGTTTGCTAGAAGCTAAAAGGGTGTGCTGGGGTAAGATTCACTCTATTTGCTCTATTCTTCATACTTTTTTGTAAACATCTGCTACTAGTTCTGTTGTACAAAAACTAATTGGTTGTATGGACCTCTGGTTTGACCCAGTATGGCTGTTAACTCACGTATAAAGGAAAAAAAATAAATCAGTGCTCCTGTATATACACAGCAAACAATGTAATGTGAAATGGTAATTCTTTCTCTTTTTTTCCCCAACTGGTAGTCAATTTCATAGAATTAAGATCACTTCAATTTATAAAGAGCACAAGCTGCTCCTTAAGTCTGATAACATCCTCAGTGTTTTCTACTTTGTTTCTTTTACTAGCTATTCTGCTGGTCCACTGCCTTACTGGTGGACTGCAAGACTGTTGGAGCTGCAGCTTGATGATACTGTAAAGGGAAGAGGAAAAAAAAGAAATTCAGTCGTAAAATACTTTTATATAAAATACAATTAGTTGCTATGCTAAAGCCTAATCCTTGAGCGTTTATTCTGAGCAGTGCTTTATTCTGCAAAGAATCTTGTTTCTATTAATTAGACCCTTTCAAGAGAGTTGTATTATTTACAGTACACTGAGGTAGTGGAATTAAACTCCTAGTGTCAGCAGTAAATCATGTTTTGGACAGCAAAAGGGGCACCATTATCTGAATTTTGCAGTTAAATAGGCTGAGCTTCCAAACCACACCAAAGCATTTGCTTTGGTTTTGCACTGGGAAACACATTTAAAATCTAAGCAAATTTGGTGTCTTGCTGCTTTCATAGTAGTTTTCTACACATTTCAGTTTTGCCACTGACTTTTTAATTGTCTCTTCTTTTTCAACATCAGCTGCTCAAATTTTAAGTTTTGATGGTTACATTGTGAATCAAATCTATAGAAGCGACAGTAGCTAGAACATACAAAAGTGTTTGAATACAAGGAAAATCGCATAAATTGCTCATGCTTTTTATATGTCTAATTGTAGATCTGGTTTGAGATTGACATGTTTTTCCTCCATTTGTCAGTTTTCTGCACAGCGTTTGTGTTTATTTTAGTGGTATTTACTAAGAACATGTATCTCTGGCACACAAAGAAAGTAGAAACGCTTTGCTACATGCAGGATTTAGGGCTTCTTTAAAGTTTAATCGTTTTGTGGATTGCTTTTCATTTCTTGTTATTGAGACCGTGTGTTTCTTGTTTTTTGGTGACGTTTTTTAAAACACCTTATTCCTGCCATTAATTGATCTTTGAACATTGCTGAGGTAGGACAGTCTTGGGAAGGATATGTCTTTCATTTTGACATAGCTAGGAGTATGTTTTCTTTTAGCTGATATGCTAGTGGAATTGCATGTCTCGTAGAGGATCAGGTTGAATCTTTTTAAAATAGGCCTTTTCCAAGGACTAAGAAACTAATGAAGTTACCAAGTTTTTGTCTAACTGCACACTGACACAAAGGTCTGCTTGTGCTTCCTCACTGTTCATAGTCACTCCCTGCCGGAGTCCCTAGAAACCTGACTGACAAATCTGGAAGTGTAATAATAACATGATTTTTTTGGTGTCATGAAACATTTGGATAGTGCTACCCATATGACTGTTTTAGTGTAGAGCAGCAGTGTTTTGGAGTGCTCAAGCTTAATAGTGCAATAATAATAAAAAAAAAACAAACTAAAAAATTGGTTTTTTCTCTGTTTTCATGAAGAAAAGGGAAAAAAAATACAGAAAGTACTGTTTTAATTGTCACTAATACACACCACATTTTTAAAAGCTGAAATTCATGTGCATAAAGCAGTGAAGTACTCCATTCACCATACAGTTTCCACCCACGCCTGGAAAAATTTCAGCATCTTCTAATGAAAATCAGAGAAATTATCTTGATTTATGCCGGAATTCAAGTTTGATCTGGTATCATATCAAGTGTTTGTACTTTAAGTGATATGACAATTTTAGTTGCCAGCTATTATGACTACAATGAAGTTATAGAGCATGATAGCTTCCAAATTCAGGTACCTAATACAAAAATACCCAAACAATACTTTTTTGGGGTATTGTCTCAGATGTACTTTTAAACATATTCTTAAGGAACTGAGATTCAGGTTGACTTAGGAAAAGGTGGGGAGCCAGAATGGGACATGTAAGACCTTACCTCTTTCTTCAGCTACCTGAAATGAGGTTGTAACTATTGGGGGTGGGTCTCCTCTCACAGGTAACAAGCAACAGGACAAAAGTAAACAGCACCAAGTTGGTGCCAGGAGAGGATTAGATTGGTTATTTATTATTCCACCTAATGTCAGGATTGAAACATTTCATTGCCATGTCACCCTTGTCCATCTAGCTCACTCTTCATCATTTTATCTTGTTCCATTTGCAGAATTTGGCTCATAGAGTTTATTAATAAATCTAATAAAAATGGACTTTACTGGGTTGTTATTTTAAACAACTAGTAATTGGCTTAATGAGAAACAGATGGCTGGAATCTTAGTATTGTCTTCTAAGGGAAATATTTATATAGAGATTCAAATTTTTTAAAGTTTTGTTTTATAGAGGAATGCAGAGAATAAAGGCATCTGCTGCTATTCAACAGAACTGTT
Organism: Trochalopteron elliotii; assembly: GCA_024734555.1. Taxonomy (NCBI): domain Eukaryota; kingdom Metazoa; phylum Chordata; class Aves; order Passeriformes; family Leiothrichidae; genus Trochalopteron; species Trochalopteron elliotii. Next base: position 1,974,620 of record JANPWX010000099.1, on the reverse strand, counting down.
ACAATGTTGGCTTGCCTCAATTAATCTAGCTTGAGTACAGTGTTCTAATGAAAGGAAATGTGGAGTAAAAATTTAGAGCTGCAATGTATATAAATCTTGAAATGTCCACAGATAGCTGATAAATTGCTGTGTTTTGTTCAGTTTATGCAAAAAGATAAAATCAAGAAGCAGATTGAAGAAGCCAAAATTACACATCAAGTCATTAAACCTCAATGTTCATTACTGAAGAATTGTTTTGATGCTCAGCAAGATCAGAATCTGAACAAAAGAGTAGCTAGGTGACATGCTCAGAAGGGTTCTGCACACCAGGAAAAAATCCACTGAATAATGTCATAGGTGTGATCTAAGTGCAGAACTATGATTGTTCCTTTTCTGTTCTTAAGGCACTGAATTTAAACAATATTTTTCACTGATTTTCTCTTTGTGACTAACCCTTTATTTCTTTAAGTTTCATGTCTCATAATATATTTGTGTTAACATAGAGTTGGTAACTTTTCAGTTAGCTCTCTTTACTTCATAAACAACTTACCTTCATGTCCCCAACATATTGTCCTTCAGATAAAAGACTGTTCTGTCAAGCAATGCCATTTTTCTTCCTTTTTTTTTTCTTTTTTTTTTTCCTTCTGGATTCTGTTCATTGTATTACATTTGGGTCGTTAATTTACTAAACTCTGCTGTTACTTGTACATAGCAATTGTAAAAAAAGACCAAACTAGAGGAGAAGAGACATTCTTGTTAACACATCTGCCCATTGAGTAACTCATGACATTCAAATTCCCATCTCCATCATTATTGCTGGAGAGAGATTTTTTCTGTTAGTTAGTTCAGTACTTACTTCACTTGCAGAGTGTATTCTCTGAATGTGGCTGTGTGAGTGATAAATAAGAAGGACGAGATACTTGCCCTGGGACATTCAGTGATCCCCATTGTATTGCACAAGGTCAGTATAAGTTCAGAAGACTTTTCAAAGCTCTTTGGAAGTTTCTCTCTTGGCCATCAGGAATATAACAGTTGATTACATGGAAAGAGAACTGGACAATCCAAATGTCCAGCAATAAGTGGATACATGCTGTAGTGGAATTGTCACATATGCATTGTATTTTTCTACTGAGACAATATTGGTACCGCCTACTTGATGTCAGTTGAATGATGCAGAACTGCTCTTCAAATAAGAGCATTTAGGGACAGCAACCCCTTTTGTCCCTCCCTCATTGTTAACTTCCACAGAGTACTTCCACTACACATTACCCATTAGCTGAGCCTGGGTCATATGAGTAACCTCAATTCAGTGTATTATATATTTGAATGAACTGTCTGGTTTTAAGCCTGGTTGATGAATTTCTATCTCTCTCAGAATGAGAAAGTGCTGTATATACATTTCAAACATCAAAATAAGGCAATTCAGGTTGGTGAGCTGCTGCCCTTCATTAGTGTGCCTAAGCAGACACTGTTTTTTCTAACGAGTAGTCTTGGGGCTGTATTGAAGGTCTGCTGTCTGTCAGTGTACAGTGAGCAAACTAAAAATAATTAGGTTTACAGTTGACAGCAACACTTGTCATCATTGTCAATCCCATTACTACCTCTGCTATTTTTATGCTGATTATCTTTATGTGCTCTTAAATACTCTGTATTATTCTTTGAGTAGTTTCTCAGACAGATGGGAAATTGTCTAGGACCAACACGATTTTTTCGAAGTTTTTATCCGTGTTTCAAGTAAGTGTGCAGTTGTCCAAAGGGAAGATGATTGACAGGAAGCAATTACAGAGTGAGAGCCTGCAGAGGGATGTCTGGGAAAAGGAAACTAAACTTTAAAACACAGAGCCAGGATTTTTGAATAGTGAAGTAGCGGGAGCTCCCATTGCTGTGCAAGTTCTCAGTGGCTCTGCTGTGTCCCATTACTGCTGTCCCTGAAGCAGGAGTGTAGCAAATGATAAGCTTAGGGACTGGATGCCAGCCAGGAATAGTGCTAAATAGACATGTAGCTTTTAGATAGGAGATATTTTTCTTTAGAACAAGAAAAATGCTGGCCTGAAAGTCAAGCCCAGAGGAATGACTGATTGACTTTATATATGCTAGCAAACAGTGTATTTGCAAACAAACAAAGCAAACATCGAGGCACCAAAGCTTCCTGTCAGGATCAAAATATGTAATGAGCCAGCACAATGAAGTGCAATCATTCTTTTGAAAGGGCACTGCAAGTAGACCTTTATCTGTTTTAGCACACCCTACTGCTCTTACTTCCCTTGAAAAGTTCTATCTTATCCACAGGGAAAAATAACAGTGTGCAAAATATTTGTGTTCCATCTGTGCACGCCAGTGTACTCTGGCTTTTATCTTGTAGTTAAATGTGATGTCAGTGTTGCCTTGTAGCAGAATTAAAATCTTATTATGTGAGCTTTGTTTCTGTCTTATCTTCTATTCAAACTATATTAACTGGAGCAGCAGAGATACACTCATGGAAACCCTTGAGGCCCACTTAGTGAGCCAAATCTGAGGGGTGCTTTATCACTTCTGAGAAGTTAGATCAGCTGTATGTACATTACAACTTGGATGAAGATAGAGGAGGGGTTTATTCACTTTTCAAATTCAACATTTGTTTGCTTTTGTTTCGTTTTTCCACATGCCTTTTTCTATTGCTTCAGGGAATTCTGTTACATTGAAGGTTTTTCCAAACTGTGTGGTTGTAAATCACAAACAGCTTGTCTTTACAGGGAATTTGAAGATCTTATCAGGTTTTATGTGCCTGGGTTAGCTGATAATTTAAAGTCAGGCAGTTCTTGTGAATTCTGAGCTCAGAGCATTGTCTCAATTACAATGATGTATTCATATAAAATCAGACAAAAATATTACTGGATTACCTAGAAATGTGTCGGAAGTCACTTTTCTTATCAGTGTATGTGTCCACCAGTTTAATGTTGATCACCTTTCATAAGAAATAATCTTCAGTAAGCAGAAGGGCCCAGGTATTAAACAGTCTCTTTTCAAATCATATAGTTGCTCAAAGAATAATGTCACAGGCTTACAGCATCAGTCAAGTCATGGAAAAGAAGTATTTTCCCATAGGAAATATTTTCCACTTCAGAAAAGTTTCTTGGAGTCCTTAAGCCTTGTTTTGTTCATTACATAGCATACCTAGGCAATAAGTGAAATAGCTCTCATCAATCACTATGCAAAACACGAGTGAATAGAAAATTTTAATGACTGCAACACAAAGGTTACCACTTTAGGCAAATGCAGACTTTTTCTTCTGGTGACTTAATTTTTTTTTGTATTTTTTTCTTCTCCTCTCCCTCTTTCTGTCTCACTCCGAATTTTTCATTTTAATTTATTTTTTCTTTTTTTCTTTTGTTTTCTCTTTTTGTGCTATTTTAAACCAATTGCAAACTGTTTTTACTATAGGAAGAATGAATCTGCAGTCCCTGCCTTCTTTTTTCACAGCAAATAGTATCTTTATGCTCTACTTTATAATATTTCATTAGCTTTTTGAAACCTTTCCCTGGGGCAAGCTTTTATTATTTGTAAAGAACATCAAATATCAAAGTGCTAATCTTTAGAAGGAAAAATGGGCTAGACTCAGAAAAAATATTTACATCTTTTATTAGCTTTTTGAATTAAAATTTAAAGTGCACAAAAAGATCCAAATAATGTTCTCAAAGCTCGAAGGTACCTAAAACCATGTTTTAGAAACCATCTGCCTGCTAACATTCTGAGTACATTAAAGAAAATCTAGGAGTGATGTACCTCTGAGTTCTAAGTAGCATTGTGGAAGGAATGTTTTGCTTGGCAGAAAGGGACTTGACAAAGAGTTTCCTGAATAAATTGGAAATGAAAAGCAAGAGGTGAAAAATCTGGTTATAATGGTACCTTGGAAACCTGCATTAGCTCAAATTCAATGTCTCTGCCTTCATACAACATTTTAAGACACCTCTCCATTTTGGCCTTATTCAAACCATGTCATAGTGACCAGAGTGAGTATTTTCTTTCTGTCCAAGTCCTCTGAGGTATTTACATGTTATCCTTCCAAAAGAAGTTGATTTAGAATTTACCTTACCTATACGTTCAGTGGACTGTATGTGACCTGGAGTCCTGCCCCTTTTCTGTAAATCATAGAATCCCAGAATAGTTTAGGCTGGAAGGAACATAAAAGATCATCTTGTTCCTCCCCTCCTGCCATGGACAGGGACATCTCTCCCTAGTTGCTCGGAGCCCCATCCAACCTGGCCTTGAACCCTTCAAGGGATGGGGCAGCCACAACTTCTCTGTTCCAGTGCCTCACCATCCTTGTAGTGAAGAAATACCTGTGTCCTGGTGATAGGATTTCTGATTAAGAAATAAATGACTCTGCACCATTTTTTACTCATGTGTGTACAACTAACATATATAATTATATCCTTTGGGACAGCATAGGGAGGAAGTAAGGAGATGGCATAGTAAATGAATAATGATGCAGATAGTTTTGTTCACAAAAGGATGGATAGTGCCTATGTGGTGATCAATGTCTTGCCCTGGTTTCCTATCAAAGCACAGAACTAGTTGGTATTCAGAGTAGCCTGTGTTAATTCACTTTATGTTTACACACATTACAGTCATGAGTGTTGCTCAAGTTCACACTCCTAATTACATTCTGTGTGAAGAAAAAAAAAATGTGGAGAGGAATAGGGAGATGAGAAAACCCCACATGCTGTACATGAAAAGTATTCATTAAATCCTCCAAAAGCAGGAAACACATTTTCATAAGAGGAAATAAGCTATACCTGAGCCCAACTTTATTTTCTTTTACACACAAGTTAAAAATAATATATATCCTGTGCATTAGTTATAGTACAAGTGTGCATATTGTACCCAGAGGGTCCTTTCTATAAAAAAGGATTATGAAATCCTATCAACATACTATATTTTTCTGCTGGAGATAAATCAGGAAGATTAATGAGGTTAAGTTATTGCTGTCTAATATGCCAGGGAATAAGTTTCTAAATTAGAATTTTAATTGTATGTTCTATTGCAGTCCTCTTACTAATGTACCGTATTTCTAAAATCTTTCCTTATACAGTAGTCTTAAAGAATTTAAAAGGAATTAAAGTAATGGAGTTTTTAAAACTTAAGTAGGTAAAATGGAAATTACTCTGAAAGCCTATCAAAACTAGGTTATCTGTCAAATCTTTAGACTGCTCTGCAGAATCTATAAATATTTCTATTCCTGCTGTTGAATATTACAGGTGAGTCTCAGGTATTATCTTCAATGATAGATAGCAAGAAAAGAAGTTACACCAACAGATCTCATTAATAAGTTGAGTTAAAATACATGGAAACCCTTTGTTAGTTATTACAGAAGTACTCTATGACACTCTTTTTTGCAGCCTTGTCATGATTTCAGACCAAATGACAATTGGTTATTGGAGACTAAATGTACTAAGTTACCAAAATATTTCAATCACCAATATGTGCAGTTTCACAAATCGCACAACTTCCATTCCACAGGAGAGGACACATTTCAGGGATGAAATCGAGTGGTGTGCTGTGATTCCAGCCATGCCACATGTTCTCCATGCCACATGTTCTCCTACAGTCTCTCAGGTTACCTCATCCTCTGGGTCCTTTCCCCAAGAAACTCTAGACACTGTCAAATATAGGACTGGGTAGAAAAAAAAAAACGTATTCTTGATTATCTTGTTTGAGTGCTCTTAGCACCTAAAAACCAGCCTTCAGCATGGCTGGTACTCATGACCTGTTATTCCTGAAGGTGTGCAACACCTTCACAATTTTCCCACTGACTGGCAAGTCACTTTCACTTAAGTTACTTCTATGTTCTAGTGAGCTAGGGAGCTCTCTCTTGTCCTATAGTGTTAACTAAATTTCATGTATATGTCCCAATGCTATTGTGAACTGGAGCTAATCAGGGTAAGTGGTGCAAGTACCTGTGTCATTCATAGTACTATACTGAAGCAGTTTGATCATTTTGGTATGTTTTCCTTGTGCTGCTATAGGTTGACTAGACTGCCCAGTTGTCCAGGCAGTAGCAAAGCCTGTGACTTTAAAAATATTAAACGTATTAGGAAATACACTAACTGAAAGCACCACCTCTGAAAAATGAGCAGACCATTGCAATCACCAGGATAAGTACCAGATTTTGTCTTACCTGTGTGGTTTTAGTCCTTGTTTTGAAATCTGAGTCTTAAGCCATGCTGTAGCTAGTCAGTGGAGGAGGTAGTAGTTCCCCTTTTGTTTCAGCATTTAATGTAGGTGGTGAGTATGATGTTTAGTGTCTCAAAAGACCAGAAGGAATTCTGCTTTCCTACTCTTCTTCTCATGTGTAATGCAGACTAACCTAAATTCACCTGAGAAAGAAAAGACTGTTTCCTACCTCTGGCTATGCAAACCCTTGAGTGGATGTTTCTGGGTTTTTTTGCATCAGTTCAAGGAGGAACAACCACACAAAGGAGCATTGGGAACAATATCAGAGAGATGCTGTATGTCAGACTATTAACTCTGCATCTGCTTTAAAACTGTTCTGCATCTTATAGAAAACCTTATGTAAACTATCAGCCTAATTTACCAAAAAAATCTGGACACAAAAAGGGAGTTTTAGCAATGACATCAATATATTCTATTTGCAACAGTCTTTATTGGGTTTTGGGTTTTTTTTTTTCTTCTGTGTTCAGACTTAGGCTACAGGAACACACTAGTAAGTGCTTTATAGCTGCTGAAGGGAGTTTACATTGATTAGATAGATTTTCACATTGGCTCTTGCAACAGACGCTTTTCAAGGGCAGGCGCAGTAAAATGTTTTTTTAAATTCCGTTATTTGGAAACTGGACATAATTCTCAGTGATTGAAGCTGACAGTGCAGGAATAGCTGATGGTGAATATATTCTCTAGTGGCAGGCTGTCATCCATGGATGCTCTCAGTGACCAAAGCAATGACTGAAGTACGAAGAGCTGCTTGCCTACTGTGGGTTTCCATCAGTGAAATCATTTACCACTGCTCGCAAACACTTGGGGAGATCTATTACCTACAGGTGATGCATTTTCAATGATGAAAGCTTCCCTCAAAGTGACTAGAAGATTAAAAATGTTGTTTAATGGCTTGGGCCTCCCTGCAGATTTCATTTAACATAACTTTCAGAGACCCTTTTTAATTCCTTAATAGTCTAAATACTGAGTTATCAACAAACAGAATGGGATTATTTCAATTTTCTGTTAAAAAAAATCAGTTAATGTTGTTAGGTCACAAAAACATCCTCACATGCAAGATATTTAGCAGATTCTGACTACTGAAAATCCAATGAACTGACTGATTTACTGCACTCACAAATCTTGCAATGTTCATTAAATGAGCCTGAAGATCCTTGTCCTCCAAACATTTATGGACTTGCTTAAATGTGTATTTACTAGGGTTTATAAATACAAAGAAGAGTTTAATGTGACCCTAGGATCTTAACTCAGACTTTAATGGATGCATTTTTTCCCATCTGTAATTTCCACATATAAAATGGACACGGCATTAGTGTTAAACTAGTAATGAATCTTCACTATCAAATTCAGTGCATTTTAGGCATCTAATTTAGCTGCAACTGAAAGGGCTATAGTAGAAATACAAGTTTCTTCTCTAGATAATTGAGTTTAGACAAGGACCTCCATTAGGATCACTGTTAGTTGTCTGATCTGGCTTAAAGTAGACATTGTGTAACTTAACTCTGTGTGTAACTTAAAAACAAATCCAGAGGTATTTATAACTGTATAGTTCAAATTACCAGTGTTTGTAATACATTGTAATCTGTTTATTTAGAAATGGCAATGGAAAATGATTGTTACCAGTGAGGAAACTCAAGAGTCAGTAAAGAAAATCAGATATCGTAAAGACCGATGCACTTAAAAACAAATCCACAGGTCAAACTTAAGACTGTTACACAGTGAAATAGCATTTCTTTGTACCTACTAATAATAGTCTTGCTTATTAAGTAGACAGAGGGAGATTTATGATGTCCTTCTCATTTCTTTGCTTGTGAGAGCTTGCATTTTGTAAATGACATTGTAAGAGACTACACTATTGTCACCTAGCAACTACGAAATATTTTTTGGAAAAATTGCTTCTTGGTTTTGGATTAATAATAGAAATAGTAATTCCACATTCTACATTTGTAGACCTTAAGGCACTTACAAAGATGTATTTTTTAAGCATCCTTATTTGGAAGCCTGAAATCTAGGATAGAAATTGTGTTGGCAAAGACAAGAATCAACAGAGATACAAATTTTATTCTGAAGATCTCACCCTGTTCTCCGCATTTCAGCCTCTTCAAACTGTACTTTTATATAGGTTCTTTCCAATATTTTTTTGCCTTATGAATTTTAAATTAGGAAAGGGAATAATATAAAAAAATCTGTATTTGCAATGATTATCTCCCCCTCTCTTTTTAGATATTGCAGTTATTTTCTAGTCTGAGGGTCACAGTGAATTAGCCCTTGGCAAATATTTAATTTTTAATGGAAATCACTACAGTACTCAGTTAAAGCATGCAAAAGTATCACATTCATCCTAAGATGATCCTCCTGCTGCATCACTGACCAGTTATCATGTTGCATATAAAGCAGTTCTCCATAATTAATTTTTCTTCAGAAAGTGTTTTATCCTAATTATTGTAATATTTTCTACTAACAGAATGGCAGTTGACATGTACACTGAAATGTCTGCTGTAACCACAGCTGGCTTGAAGAGCATTTCATTTTTCAAGAAGATCACGGAGGCTGGGTAGACAGAGTTCTGTGTAATTTTGAGTTGAAGAAATACTTACCTTAAATTATTTGAGAAAAGTCCTATACTCATTTTCAGTTCTGCATTGCCCTTGCCAAGCATTTGGTGAGGCTGTTTGGGGGCCGTATTTCTTCCTAACAGTCCGGAGTTTTAAGAAACGTCTAAGGATGAATTAGAATGAGTAGCCACAAAGATAATGTGTGGGCTGCTGTGCAGCAGCATCCCTGGAGAATGATATGTCAGGAAAGAGATTTAAAAAGTTTCTGTAATGAAACGTGAATTTCTCGCAAGTAAGGAAAGATCTTGACAGATCATCTGTTATGAAATATCTGCTCTGTTCTTTACTTGTGGGACAAATGAGTTTTCTCCTTATAATACATTGTGGATTATCATTCTGTTGCTGTTTGTGTAATGGCAGCACACGGGGAAATTAGGAAATGACACTCCAGCTGTCTTTTACAATAATTGAGTTTTTTAATGCTTTTGCACTGTAATACCTCTTCCTTCAAATTATCTTTGCTGTAGTCTTCTCACTGTAATACCAGTGTGTGTACCAAAATGAATTAAAAAGAAAAACGGATATACATAAATTATGTCGTATTTTCCCTATCTGATAGGTTTTATTTCATTTGCTTATTTATTGATAAAAACTCAAAGAAAAATAAATATCTGAAATTCTTTTTCTTTAATACATTTTTAATAAAGAAATTGAAGTCAGTAAGCAGTAGCTGGAAATGTAAATCTGTTTCCTGGTCTTCGCTGTCGTGTGAGGTTTGATACATACCTGTTCTAAAGAACAGAATTATCTGTGTTGCAGATAAATTGGTTGGAGATGATTTATCTATAAGGCTCATTAAACTTATCATTGTTTTCAGAAGTTCCAAACACTTGGGAGAAACATAAAGCGTACATTGCGGATGAGACCCAGACGAGTTTCTGAAAGCAGTGCATTGCCCATTGTATTTCTTCCCCGAATTCAGCACCATCTAAATCTTTCCCAGTTTCCCCCAGAGATTTATTTTATTTGATTGGTTTAAAGCAATTTTGTAAAAGTTCATTAGTGGGACAGAGAGAAGCAAGATGTCCCTTGGAGAATATTTGGGTCTTCCATATTTCAAGGTGTAGGTTCAGAAGCTGTGTCAGCAGGACTCTTTCTCTAACAGCACATGTAATGCTTACTGAATTAAACTCAAAACCACTTACTGGGTAGTGTCTTATGGATCAATTTCTGTGCATTAGTCTCTAGGAGCAGGACTGTAAGAAAACTAGAAATTTCAGTAGTCTGCTCAGCTGTCTGAAATGAGAAATCACATCAAATCACATCAGATGAATTGTTAGTTTATTGCGTCTTTGGAGCTTTGCTGCTGACCATTTCCATCTCTACTTTGCCTTTAACTACGTTTAATTGTTCATCACTCAGCGTTGTCTGAGTGTGGGAATTTTGCAAGAAATTGAGACACAGATCTTTGCCTGTGGAGAGTCATTCCTTACACAGTTTGGTTGGACTTACTAGAAAAGTAATTTCCATCCAGCCTGAGCTGAGAGAGCTGTAGAGTGTGAGGGCCTGTTTGCTTTAGATGCTGTTGGCAAATCTATAATCAGATAACGATTGGCGCCTTTTTGGCAAAGAGCCCCAAAGCTGTAAATCATCTTAGGATTCACAGGGTTACTGTTCTCTATCCTGGTAGCAGTGTTTCTCAGATGAGAATGTACCCAATGATGGTATGTTATGATTAAGGAGAAATTTATTTGTATTAGTGAGTTTTAATAATTTCAGTTTCCAAACCATTAAAAATTTTCTAAGGAAGTGTGGAAAGCTGAAGGAAAAACAAATTGAAGCCACTGACAAGCCTTCTGGTTTTATTGAGTTACTATTTATAAACATTTTAGAAGTAGTCTATGTATTTCCAGGAATTTCTGGATCATAAGGGGGAAGCCAGCACTCTAGTAAAGTTGTGAAAAGAATACCCATTTTAGACATTGAATGCCCTTGTGTTCCATTGACTTCAGCAGGAGATCAAGGGTTTGGTTTGACTTTTATGCTCTTTGCTACTGGAAATAATTGGGATTTGAAAAACAACTTTTTTTAAATTTGAGGGCAAAAGACAGTAATAGTAGATGATTTTATCAGCATTATCTGTTTTAAACCGCCCAGAACGTGTTGAGATCTTGCAAGAGATACCAACTTCCTAATGTTATCTCTGTTTAGTGTGGTACAAAAGTTTTAATCTGCTGATCATTCTAGTAAAAAGATGAAAACATGAGTTAAGACTGGCCATAATCATGATAGAATTCCAGTAGTTCGCTTGGCAGCTAAGTATTTTTTAGCACAAGGTTAATATTTCAGTACAAAGTTTTAAATTGTATCTGCATCATACGACTTACTGATACAATGCATCAAACAGAGATTGTGCAAATGCTCTTTTACAGCGCAGAAAGCAGAGGACATATAGCTCATAACAACTTGCTTGCTGCCCTTTTGGCAGCTTCTGTGTTTTATTAATGTAAAAAGAAACTTTTAGCACCTTCAACTTTTTTATTTACGTGAAATTTATTAGGTAAACACAGCAGTTCGGAGAATATGAGATTATATCTTTCACAAAATCACATTGACTTTGTTCTCTGAGAAAATAATCATCATGGTGGTGTCGTAAATTGTGCTTAAGAGAAAAAAAAAGACACAGTTGTGCTAGCTGAATCCATGTTTTTTTTAAATGCCTGTATATGTTTTGATCCATGAGGTCATCTGCCAACAAGTAAATGAAACTTGGGGTATTATGTCAAAAATAAAACATCAGTACAGTCTGTAATTTCTGCACTCAAATACTGGAGCAACTCCAACACTGATGATGAAGCTCCTTCAGCTTCACGTGTGCGTATGAGAACTATAGAGGGAATCTGGATAGCACAAGTGGAGTACTCTCAGTGTTGCGAGAACGCAGATTTGGAAAGGTTTAGTAGCACTTCACTTGCAAATAATTCTTCTTGCTATTACACAGATAATCTCATGTCAAATTTTAAGTAACATCTGGAGCTATACATAAATACCATTTAAACAGGAGACTCATATTTTTGCTCAATAAATGAATCAGTTAAATGACACTTTAGCAACAATACCCACAAGTACTGTTTGCCTTTCTCTTTCATTTGGCCATAAGGTAACTGTTGCTGCATGCTTTTCCTAATGTCACATTCTTTCCTTTTTTTAGAGTTTCTTTGAAGGACAGTCTGCACCATGGGATTCGGCTAAGAAAGATGAGAACAGAATGAAAAATAGATATGGGAATATCATTGCATGTGAGTGTTGACAACATAATTGTGCACTTTGTTAACTTCCCTTCACATCTGGATAAGAATGACCACCAAACTTGTGCTCCCATCAGGCTTATATTCCTTTTCCCTAATTAAGAAGATGAAAACAAGGGGAAAAGTTACTTATTTTTTTTTCTTGAGAAAACTGACAGATTTGATGCATTTTCTCAGCTGCCCTTCTGTATGCCTTCCATCCTGTGATCAACATTTGGCTAATGGAGAATGACACCTTTAATCAGTACTCAGCTGGAACAGGTCCCAAACTGCTCCTGTCAGCTTAGCACAAGACTACCCATGATCCACACATACCACACATCAATACCTTGGTACGAGGTTGTGGATATTTTAGGAGCAAACAATACTAGTGCTTAAGTGTTCCACAATAGATAGATTCAACTCTCCTGGCTTATGCTAGACAGGAAAAAAGATAACCCTTACATTTTACTTTAAAATGCCAGGCTTAATAAGTATTAGACATATGAATAATCAAAAAACTTAAGGAGATGATAACATGCTTTGGTCAGTGACCCCTAAATCTTGCATTGTGAGAGTTCCAAAGCATTGAGATGTTGCACATGAAAGTGCAGGCAGGAAATTCATCAAGTTCAGTAAAATTATATTATTTACACACTGCTCTTGTTGCACTTAAAGGTAGGTGCTCTGTCTCTGTAGGAGGTGATCCTCTCCCTGTTCTTTTCACTTTAAAATCTAAATTTAAGATGTGGGTTGTATGTGTTTTTAACAGCCAGCCAGATAGCCATGAGCTGGTATAAGCAGTGAAATAAGTAGCCGTCACCTTGATTTGTAAGCATGAAAATGAAGGATGGTCTTTAAGGAGGGATCATTTAATGATACTGCTAAGTTCAAAAATCAGAGAACCCCAGGTGCATGAGACAGCATAGAAGAACAAGTCATGCTGATTGTCTGAACATTTAGAGGACCTGTGGAAGGAGTATGTAGTGTATATTTGCACTAACTTCAGCATCTATCCTAGGTAGGTGCTTGTCCAGGCACATATCTACCTAGATATTTCCTCATCAGTGAACCAAATGGAATTGACAGAGGGAAGACAGGTTCTCTTCTAGATAAATGGTTCCGAAATAGAGCCCATTTGAATGCTTCTGAATCACCACCTCAGGAGGTCCTCTATGCAGTGCATGTGTAATGAGTCTGGAGAGAACAGCTCCCAACTGAGTGACCTACAGTAGGTGATGTGAATAGGGCCCAGCTGAGCTAGAACTGTCTGCAAAGAGAAAACAGCTCTGTAGCTTGCTGCAGAATGAGAACCCACAGGAAATGCCCATGGAGGCAGAGGCAAGTTAAGCAAGAGATGATCTGCCACATGGTTTTGAGTGGACATGATAGCATTGCTGTGTATTTTGGATGTACACAATGCTATATACTGAAGAAGGAAATTAAATCTTCCAGAGAAATGTGATTATCATGATGGGCTGGCACGTGTGCAAAAGCAGATAAGTTAGCTGGATATGGTTTTGCTTGTTTCCCTCCAAGCAATATTTAAAGTGTAACAAACTCGTTATTTTGTGAGGATGTAGCAATACATTATATGAGTAACAGCTAATCATTTGAGTAAAAATATCAAAGGCAAAAATAAGAAATACAAAGCAGTTTTATGCTTATCCTTGCATTATGACATTTTTTTTCCAGTCCAAGCCTATTAGAATAGATCTTCTCTTGTAGTCAGGTTTAGTGTGTCACTCCCCTCTTTTAATGTCATGTTAGACATTGGCTTACACTTTGACACCCTTTGGTTGAAGAAAACTAGAGAACTGCTAGTGCTTTATGTCTGAGGTAATCAAGTGATGAATAGCCAAGGGAGAACACATAAAAGATATTAGATACACAAATCAATGACAATTACGAGTGATACTGAAGGCTTTCTAAGAGGCCAGATATAACTCAGGACATTTAGATCTCAATTTACTTGAAATGTCCTCAGTATTTAGCAGAGGGAGAGAGTTGGATGGAGTTTTTATCAATAACACTTCCAGTTTATGTGGCTGTGAAAATGAAGACAACTCAAGTTAAAATTAAGATCTACTAGAATTAAAGGTAGTATCTTAAAAGAAGAGCTGAAACTGTTCACAGTTTGTCGTTCAATTTGTCATTTGTTGTTGTTAAATACATGTATGCAAATGGAGTAGTGAACTTTTTAATTATTTTATGTGTTTTTCTCTTGGATAAATGATTGCATTTCTCAGAGTCTGAGGGTACAATTTGAATGATCTGCTTTTGAAAATTTGTCCCAGATAATTGTATAAAGTATATGCTTTAGCTTAAAAGCATTTTAATAAATTGCCCTTTTATGCTATGTTCAAACACTTAAAAATACGGTGTTTTAGATGCCACTGACTATGGGTGCATGATTATAATGAAATGTATATTTTTTTCTGCAAAGCATATTTTTTCTATCCATTTTCCCTCTTTGTTTTAATTTTTCCCAAGAAACTACTGTTATGTTATTGCTTGTAGTCATTATTGTTCTTGGAGGGAGCTAAAACAATAGCACCAGGCATTCAGCATTGCAGGAGCTTGTCAAAATTGTTATATGCTTTATGTTGCCCAAGTGATGTGCATTTAATTGGCTATGAGCATGCCCTACCCACTGTATGACAGTGGCTACAAAAAGTTGAATCATGATCACAGTCCTGTCACCCACAGAAAACATGTTCTTTCTTTACTGAACAAAAAAAACCTTCATGTTTTCTCATTACAAACTAAACCCAGCATGAACCTGCTAAATGAATCTTTCATCACCTAAGAAAAATTATGTTTCTGCCATAGCGGTGTGAGGTTGGGCATGGATTTTGGCAAAATTTATTCGCTTTTTCCTCAGGAGAGATCTTGAGGGAATGGGAGGGGTTCTGTATTTATTTTTACCTAACTCAATATTGACTAAATGAGAAGAGAGTATTGATCACAGCTTTTAAAAGCAGCTAAAGATTTTAGGTGAGACATTTATAAAAGGTTTGATTTGCAGGGAAACAGGAATGCGTGTCCCAAGAAAGGGTCATTGGCAAGGCATGCTAATCAACCAGGTGCTCAAGGGGCTTGTTAGAGATCACAGTCTGCAGGCTGGCATATACATGTTGTAGGTAACATGAGGCAAGAGAGAATAAAATGCTTATATTCATTATATATTACTATATTCTACAAAGACAAATTTATTCTAAGATAAATAATTTTAAAAGCTTAAGCGATCAGTGGAAAGTTAAATTAGATCACCTAATGGAAGGGTATCAAAATAACAGTGAGATGGAAAAGTGAGTATTTAACAGCTACACAAATTGCCAGGAGCAGCTGAAGTATAAAGGAAAAAAGCCTTAAAACTATAGACAGTTAACCTAGAGACTGTTTAAGAATCAACACACATGTTGAAGAATATGGCTTGCGTACCTCTTAGTTTTAAATATGTTTGAGATAAGCACAGCCCAGACACAGTGACATTTCTTTGTGTTGACATGAGGATTTTTTTTTCTATTTAACAACTGTTGCCATGCAGTAAGGAGTTAACTGAACCCTGGCCTCTGTAATTCAGAGAATGCAAAAGTGTAGATCTTTACTAGCCTGAGTTAGAATGCCTGTAAGGCAACGATGTGGGAAATCATGAAAATATGGATGAAGATATACCGTGAGTCCAAGCAAGCTTGACTTCTGAGTCTGCTGACTTTAGCAGAAATTGGATCAGGTGCCAAAACTGTAAAAGCAGCAGCCCTGGCTGGAGCTTAGAAAGTTTCTTAGTATCTTTCTTAAGTAAGATGGATTTTTACGATTAAGGTCCTGTGAGCCAAACCTCTGTTCTGAAGAAACTGATAAATAGCTTAATTAAGCATAGAATAGCAAAGTACTTCATAGAGTCAGACAAGCAGGGTTATGTAATGGAAAGTCACAGCTCTAAATTTTTATTCTTGGAAAAGTGAATAGAGATGGTGAAAAGGCTGACCTGACTAACATAACTGATTCAAATATTCCAGCAAGTTTGAAAACCTTATTCTTGAAGACTGTTGAGTGTAATAATTCCAAGAAAATAGCAGTGTAAGACCTGTGTGGAACCTGGAGATGGAATTTTAATTCATTCTGATTTACTATGTTTGGGGTTGTAGCGTCCCCTTTCTCTCTCCCAAGGGAATCACGGGGAAATAAATGAGGCTCTGAGATGTCTATTTCCTAAGACTTGGAGCATAAGAGGAAGAGGTAAACTTGACCAGTTTCTCTCTTGACTTGTAATTCTAAAACAACATTATTTTAAGAAGACTTGCCCTGTTCATCCTCCACCATAATGTGGACTGAAATTATGCTACTTACAATGAAGTTGGGTTTTAAGCCACTTAATGTTCTTTCATTTATTTGTTATCTTTTAAGAATTTTAAAGCTTCTGAAATAGCTGTTCAGAACAAGAGTGGCAAGTTTTGGGTGTTTTAATGATTATGTACATTTACAACAAAATAATGGCTGTCGTGAAGTTCTATCATCAGCTGCAAGTAATATTAGCTCAGCAGGCAGGCAGCAAAACAGTAATACACAGGTGTCTAATTAGCAAGAGTACCTCATAAACAAAGCAGCAATAAAGTGGCTGCTTACCATCTCTCCACCCTTGAGATCCTACCCTCAAATTGTTTTATCTACAACTTGTGCAGCATTCTGAAAAAAACACTGGTTTTGGTTGCTTTTGAACTAAGAAAGTCAAGAGGAGCTTATAAAGTCTCCGAGAAGAAGGAGCCCTGCCAGCCTACAGATATTCTTGTGCAGAGTGGGAACTAGCCTCTAGTAGTGTTGCTGTATCATAGAGAAAGTGAGGCAGCTGTCATGAGATGAATTCATGCCATGGTGTTTTGGAATAGAATTTAGAAAATAAAGTTGGAAGTGTTTTCATAGTCCTGGATAGATACAGATGACCACAGTGGAGCAAAATTCAGTGACAAAGCCCTTGTCTTACTGCTTAGGTTTTGCCATTACTTTGTTTTGCTTTCTCTCTTCTTGAAAAGATAATGGGTTTCTTTCAAAAATTCTGAGGTGGCAGTACGTTGTGAATGACTTCAACTCTTTCTGAGTACTGGCAGAAGCATTTCCAAATGAATAAACCTTTGACAACTTAATGTTATTTTATTGACAAAAGCAGAGGGGGTCAAGGCAAAAATCATAATTGTAATGGGTTTCAAATTATAAGATTTAAGAAATTCATACGGAAAAACTGGGGGGGATTTGGAAAGCCTGTGAATGACTGAAATGAGAATTAAATGTAGATACATTTTTCATATCCAACAAAATAAGCATGAACTTGCTAAGGTTTTAGTTTGACTATAAAGGAATATTTTGATTAAGCCTATGTTACTGAACGTGTCTTTAATTACTTTTTTTTCTCTCCATTGTTCCCTTTTCAGATGATCATTCTCGAGTGAGATTGCAGCCTATTGAAGGAGAAACAAGTTCCGATTACATCAATGGGAATTATATTGATGTGAGTATCCTGATGCAGTCAACAAGCTTAATGTTGTGTTCAGTCAAAGAAGGAACTCTTATTATTCTCACATTATTCACAATTTGTAATAGATACCACAGCTAATAACAGCTGCTAACATTGTTTAGCACTGGAGAATGCTATCTTTGGAAGCTAGGTGTGCACTAAAGGAAGAAAAAAGCCTCAAAGATTTGTCAATCAGTAAATTAAATGAGTCATTTCCTCCAACTGCCACTAGACTGAAACCTTGCCAGGAACACTGTATGGCTACTTTGCCTGCTGGTACTTATATGGGCTAGCAAAATGTTATTTTCACTTTCTGTCAACAGCTTGGCATCATTCCACATTTAAAAGAAAGCTGTTTGCATATTAATGTGACAAAACTCCGTAATGCCTAATGCAGAGATTTGCAGTCTCTTGTCATCTCTGCACTTTCAAGTCGCCTTCAAAGTATATTCTGCAGCTGTTAACCAGTATTTCTAATGCAAGCAAGACATTTCATTAAATATGTAGGCTGTTTAATTATTGAAAGTGGCTTCTTTGTTCATTCTGCATCATGTTAACTTAATGTTTTACATTAGAATAAATTCTTTAAGAGACAAGGTGTTTTTGGTTGAAAGAATGGGCTCAAAAGTAGAATTGAATATCATTAAAAAGCCAATATTATTTATCTAAAGCCAGAAGTCTATGGATAGCAAAGTTAGTAATTTTACTGTTTACATGGAGTGCTAGATGTTAGGCTAAGTAAAACAAGTGCTGCTTCATAGGAAACTGTGCCTGCTAAAGATTTCTTGTTCAGTAGTTACTTCTTTGAAAAATGGTGTCAGATTTTGCAGTTCAAATTTAATTACTAGTATGAAACAGGAATGTCACAGATATTTTTTCTCAGAATGTGGAGAAACTAGAGCTGTACAGGAAAAGTAGGTACTTCAGTTGTAACAATACGAAGTCTGAGGGAACTTTCTAAAGATATCTCATTACTGATGTTTATAAGCACATTCAAGAATCAGTAAACTAAGCTCAGATTTCTGCTTAGTCCCTTGCTGTTTGAAAGAATAACACAGTCACCAAGCAGTGAAGACGCATATGGAAATATATTTAGTTAGACACCACACTAATCTCTGAAGGGAATAATCTGTCATGAAAGGAAAGAGAGAGTTCACACTGAGGACTTAGATTTGAATTCACTTTCACATTTTTTTCCGACATTCAAGATTGTTCTCATTTTAGGCTAGTAGTATTCTCTTGTGTCAGATTTGGATCTTACTCTAAAATATTATGAGATGTGAGAAATAAAGATTTGGATCATCTAGACTCATATAAAATGCTGATAGATGTCTGTGTAGAAACTTTTCTGGTTTTTTGCTTATGGAATACAAAAGGATGGAGAGAATGTGGCCCTAGAAGAAACAATGCCTGAGAACCAAAAAAGTCTTTTCTTAATCCTCAGCAGATGGCTTCATTGCAAAGCTTGGAGGACTGCAGGCATCCTCCAAAGACAACTCTGCCACAAAATACAGCATGTTTATAATCTTGCTTATCAGGTTTCCATTGGAAACACTGGTTTTTCTAATACAGAGGCAGCTTTAATTTTGCTCTTGCATGCAATTATCACTAGAGTGGTCATGCTGTCAGTATAACACCTTATTAAGGGAACAGCACAATGGTTATGGTGTATTTCCTCCCATCCTTTTTTCACTGGGAAATGGAAGTGTTTGATCCCAGGCATTAAAGATTAGGTAACACATAGCAGGAAAAAAAAACCCACTCTGTAGCTCTGTGAACACTTCTCAGTTCACAGACTTCGAAATTTTGCTTCGATATCATGTAAAGAAATGAGTTCTGTAATTAATGCTATTCTTTCTGTAATATTCAAAGTATGTTCAGTTGTTTTGATTCTTTCCTATGTTGTATCACTTCATTTCCCATTACACTTTCAAAAAGAAATTGCAATGGCATGCATGCTGCAGCCCTAAGTTCTTCCTGCTGATGACTGACAATGCATAATAACGGTTATTCAAATATTAACACTCCTACAACTGGATTGATCAGCATACTGGTGCATGATATAAACATTTGGTGACACTCCCATCACATCAGAAATTCAAATACTGTAAAAATGCTATCATTACATTTTGGCAACCTGTTCCATGTTGCAAAGGATGCATAGAGTATTGGTCTTTGTTGCTTAGCCAACTTCTGATTAAGTTGCTGTTGTTATCAGAGTTGTATTATGGTCTTCTTCAAAAAGTATGTTCGTACCAAATGATTTAATCAATGAACTTATCCTCCTTTTTACTGCTGAGAAATAAAACATAAACAAATCACCATGGGCAGAGTGAACACCATGCTCTCCTGCCTTCCCCAGGATGAATGCAAATCTGACCGTTTTTAACTGTTAAAAAAGGAATAGGCTTTGTGGTCAACAGCAATAGGTAAAGGTATATCTCAGACTCTGTAATGGCACCTGATGCCATTAACTGCAAGGGCTAGAGAAGGTTTCATGCTGTTCATTTTCAGCAGAGCCAACAAGGGACTGAAAGAACATACTACTTCTGGGCCCTAAAGTACATGGCTCCAACTTAAGTATTTTGCAGAAAACACACTTGCTTTTGTTTCCCTTCTCTCTTGCCCTTCCCCAGCCAAAAAGAACTTCCGTATCTAATACATTATTTGTAGTGTTGCGGCATTTACTGAATACTATCCTAAATGAAGTTTCTCTCATAGAAACATAGCCAAGGTGCAAATTGCTGATTTCTTGATTTCTTTTTTTTCCTTTCAATCTATTCTAGGGTTATCATAGACCAAACCACTACATTGCTACACAAGGTAAGTTTATCACGTTTTCGTTCTGGTTATGTGAGGCTAAGAGGTTTTGGTACTTGGATTGCAGTTTATTCTCTCTAACAAGCATTCTTGCCACAGTCAATATCCAGGACAGAGTCGAGTCAATCACTTAAGTAGAAGTGAGGAAACTGAATTATTACCGAATTTTCAGGTATTTCAAGTAAGCAGTCCTTTACCTTTATGTTAAAACAGGTTTTGAGTAAAAAAGAAAAATGCATCATTTTCAAAGAAGTTACTCAGCATTGTGTTACTCGTGAAAAAAGAAATGAGTCATGGTAGAAATGTTTTGTACCTGTTCAGAGAGACAACAATGTCATGAAAATATGCTCTCTTAACTGTTCAATGATAACTAAGCTTCAGGTCCTTAAGAAACAAAACTCTTCAGTTTGTAAGTTTTGGTAGAGGACCAAAAGACATTTAAACACTGGCAGGAGGATTCATCACAGGGTTCTACAGAGACAGTTCTACATGCCGTCATTTAAAAGCTTGCTTGAGAAAAAGAGCCTATTCTTCTATCATCACACAAATTAATTTTCAATTTGTACTTGTCTTCAAAGACATAATTTGTGCATTCTGATGCGGTGCTTATTTATTTTTTTGGTCAAGTTCAGAGCTGGAACAAATGGGAAGAATGAGTCTTCCGTGAATACTTAGTCAAAATATTGAACAATATGCCAATCTCCTGCCTGTGCTTGGATGGCTTGTGTGAAAATTTGATTGCTCCTCCACTGCTTGGAGGGAATTTGTTTTTGTAATAGGTAGTCTGTGACAGAGCTTCCTGCATTTGCCCATGGATCTGAAAAAGAGCTGAGCTGCCCCCACAGATGTTATTTCAACCTTTTAAGGGACCCAGCTGGAGTACTGAGTATTATATGCTCAGAATAATCTTAACATGGATTTAGAGGTCACATACTTTCTAATGGTGTTTTATCAAAGCAAATAAAATGTTGACCATGTCTAATAGGGCATCTTGCTGTGATTTAAGTTGTTTCTTAAATATCCGAGAGTCTGCTGCCTCCAGTCCCCACTTAAACCCATGGGAGGTTTCATATCTCTACCTTGCTGTACCTCAGCTCTCCACAGCCTCAAATGGGGTGTTGCTTCATGTCAGATGACAGTGGGGCAGGACACAGATGCTATTTCCAGAACCACTTCACTAGTGTCAACATTAAACTTTTAGACTAGAGTTTTACACTTTTAGAATTTGTGATCTTAGAATATGAGCCATGTAAATGTGCTTCGTCTTCCACTTCTGCCGCCCACCCACCACGTTCTTTAGTCCACAGTCTCTACAGACAAGCCATTGTCATAGTATCAGACAGATAGGAAGACAGGAACCAAAATACAGCATTTGATTTATTCCTTTCTGACTTTTACACCCTGCTCTTCAAAGAAGAAATGGTTTGTTCCGTTTAACATTTACCTAATGATGTTGTTGTTTTTCACTTGTAATTGAAGCCTAAAATAAAAAGATAAACAGTTGGCCTTTAACTTGTAGTTTGCAATAAGTTTTCATCAGGAAGTTCACCAGAAGATCTCCCAGATATCTTTCTCATCTAAAGCAAGTTTAAATACTGCTTTATCACAATATTTATTATAATTTATCATCATTTTTATCACAATCATCATAATACTTGAATAGCAAATAACAAGCTTGAAGTTTTATACTTTCAGGTCTTAAAACCAAGTATGTAATTACGTGTGACTAATGTGCTGAAGGTCTGTTTACCAGATCCACCAGCAAGTCCCAACAGTTTGCCATGTTTTTTCCTCATAGGGTGTCAAGAAGTACCCAGTCAAGAAAGAGGAGTAGAAACTAATGTTCTTCCAAGATGTAAAGGATATATGAGTGTTGCAGTTGTCAGTTTTGGGGGTGGATCACATCAATGTCTTCTGTGTAGGTGCAGCTAAGTGCACATGGGGATGCCTAACCCCTCCCTCCCATGGTGTAACGAGCAGGAAACAGATTCTCTGAAGAATGTAAAATTAATTTAAAAATAAGCATACAGTTTACAGTAAGCTCAAAATTATCTGGCTGTGATTTTTTTGTGGTTTACATCTTTAACATCTTTAACATCTTACTTTTTAAGGCCAGTTGGAAAGCAGATTCATATCTCTAGTTTGTAGGAATGAAAAACACTGATGTCAAAAGTTTGTGTGTTCTGTCTGGGTCTGTCTGTGGCTTGATGAAGAATCATGAGAAAGTTTCATTCTGGTATATCAGCTTTCCTATCATCAGAATAGGGTTGTAAGTGCTCTTCTGCTCTTTATGGTTGTCTGTAACATCCTGATAGATGCAGTTGTTTAAAGACAAATTAGTGTTACTTTCCAGTATCCCAGGTTCCTGACAAAGCACATTTTCAGTAAGATGCAGTCTCTGTCTTTTGCAAAGGTGGCAAAGTAACTGGGAATAATCTCCAGAACTCCTTTAGGACTCTGTATTAACTGTGAAAGAAACACATTTGTTTCACTTCGGACTATGCCTTCTTATGTTCCAGGGAAGTGGTCACAGCACCAAGCTTGCCAGAGTTCAAGGAGTGTTTGGGCAATGCTCTCAGGCACATGGTGGGATTCTTGGGCTGGTGTATGCTGGGCCAGGAGTGGGACTTGAAAATCCTCATGGGTTCCAGCATATTCTATGATTCTATTCTATGTCAGCCTTACTAACAAGCTTGCACTGTGCCACAGCTTGCACTGTGGCCAGTGATGTTTGTGCTCTGTTTTGGAACACACTTTCATCAGATATGTACGAACACATCAGTGCAGCACAACAGTTAAACTGCATGTTTAATTCCCTTGATATCTACTTTTCATCAGTCTTTAAATAACTTTTCCCATCCTCCCTTTTCTTCTCCACAGCAGCTTTCACAGGTGCACATGCCTATTGTTCTTTGAAGGAAAATATCATTACGTGAGTCAGTTTTAAATCTCTGAGGAGTTAGAATGATTGATATTTAATTTTCCTATGTTCTTAAGCTGCATTCAACATATCAAGTGTTAATGAGCAAATATAATTGTTTGAAGTGAAGAAGTGGCAAATTTAATCAGTTTGTAATAGACTACCAATCTGCTTTTAACAGAGCTGGGAGTTGCCTAATCACCTGTTTATTGAAGTGTTACTGTCTTCCATACTAACCAGAGTCTGACATGCAGACTGGTAGCTTTCCACCTTGGCATTCATAGCATCCTGCTGCTACCTTGATTTAGGGGAGAAAACATTTTTTAAAATAATTTCTTAATGGAGGCTTTCTCAACTAAAAATCAAAAATTATTTTACTTCAGCTTATAAGAGTAATACATTCATAGGGTGCAATTTCAATTACTAAATTAATATCAATTTTCCTTTATGTGATAAGTATGATGTGAGTGGTAGACTGAATTTACTGCTAATAAAGACTTCTGGTGATCTGCTGTAATTGGCATCAACAGATGGGATCCGCACCTGAGTCACCATGATTAAAAAGAACCCCTCGTCAAAAGCCAGCATATTGGGTCATGCAGAACCAGCAGGCTGGTGCAATTTAACACTCATTATTTTGCTTTATATATCCCTTGTTCCCATGGATATAATTCTTCTTTTTATAGGAGAATGTCTTGTATGGGAGCTCTTGTATGATCTGTTCAATTTACTGGCAGCTAAGGGTTATTTTTTTGCAGGAGTTAGGTAATCAATGAATTTTTAGCCTGGTCCCTCCTTGAGAGCATTAGTTTGAATATCTGTGCAATGCTTATTCTCACACACAGTGCTGGATGTTCTGACTATTGTATGACTTCTGATCTAGCATGTCTCATCTTGATTACTGAACTGGAAAAAAAAATTGGGCTTGTACTTATTTGTTCTGTGTCTCCTGAAGCTCAGGTAGTTTACTGAGCTATGGTGTAGCTTCTTTTAGCAAGTGTCTATCAAGGGTTTTGGATGCTTCCTCCTCCCCAGCATGAGCAGCTGTAAATGATGAGTGACAAATGAGTGTTAACACAGTTCTACAGCATCATTCATGGCCATTTCCACCAGGGCTGGTTTTCAAACAGGTCGGTCATGTGTGAAACAGCAGATAACTCACACGCAGGCTGTACGTCTTTATATATAAAGTGTGTTCTTTTGTGCATCTCAGACTTTTGAATGCTCCCTACAGTTCAGATTGTCTCTGCTTGCTGCAGCATGGAGAGCAGCCGGATCTGAGATGTTTTGTGGAAATACTTCAGAGCATATCTTAATGACTGTAAAAAGTTACTCTTGAAAATAAAACAATTTTAGATACAATGGCACAGTGTAGCCTTTCAACCTCTTTTTTTCCCTCTGTATCCAGTTGTAAAGCAGATGCAAAATTGCTTTCTGTATTGCTTGTTATGGAGACAGACATCAAGGCAAGTTTCAGTCAGGAGGAGGTTTTAGGTATAAGTTAGAAACTTTTGAAAATAAATATTTACAAGGAAAATGTTTACAGTCTTCACTATCAACAGCATAAACTTGCCTCTCTAATAACCCCTTTCATATTCCTTCTCTTTTCTGCAAAATACTTGTCTTTCTTCCACGCACAATTCTGTGTGCTGTATGAACATTTTAATAAGGGTTTTCAGAAACAAAAACAGATTTTCTTTCAAACTGAAACTTCCCTTTTAGGGATCTGAAGCAGAAATAGTGCATTGAATAACAATACTCTTAACTTCCTTGGCATGTTTTTTTGTTTTTATGTCGCAAAAAGTTGTCACAACTACAGCAGTGTGGAAGCTCTACAATTCTCTTTAGAGAGAAAGTTTTCCTTCTGTAGTTTTAGCCTCCAGATGAATACTAACATGTGAAATTACTTCAGGGAGAATTGAATAACAGCAAGGCAAAGTAGTTGTCCACAATTTTTCAGTTTCATAGATGCTGTCATTTTTTGCAGGATGTGGGACTGAAAACAGCCAGGCTGTTTTCCTGATATATATACAAAGTGAATTCTATGTACCTGTATTAATCTTGAAGATTCAACTGTGTTTGGTGCTGTTTCTTACTTCTAAATCTTCAAAACGTTGAAAAGGTGGTTGAAGCCATCTGTCTTGAGTCAGAGAGATGAGCCCATTCTAAGCCCCACTTTGAAAAGGTGAGGCTTTATAGAACCAAGTTCACCTGTTTTGCAATAGCGCTGACAAATGGCAAAGAAATTACTTTTTGCCCCTACCTAAACACGTACAGAAGTAATAGATCCTTTACATGTGAAAGTGACATCTACAGGTTGTATTGTGAAGCCATATGGTAAATTCACCTTAGCTCACTTGCTGCCATTACCCACCAATGACTCATGATAACAATTATGTTTGATTATCTATTAAAAATTGGTACTTTTACTGGTGTTAAGGACAAAAGGAAACAGTGTGTACTAAAAACTAGTAACCATTGAAGTCAATGCTTTTTACAAGTTACCACTTTATGGTACATGAGAATACCAGAGTTTCTCTCTGCCTCTTCATTTGTAACAGGATGGCTTAGTGATAGCTGTCAGAACAGCTGTCTTTCACCATTTTCATGATTTCTGTATTTTTCTGTCTTTGTCATAATCAGCTGTGTGGTAGTTTTGTTTGTGCAGGGAATGAGACACCTCATTCACGTGGAAGGCTGTAAATGCTGAGCTAGCTGATACAAAGCTGACTTAGGCTTTCTTGCAGTGTTTCATTTCCCTGGATCTTTGTGTACAGACCAAGTGAAACAGGAGCAGTGTTAGACAACTGCTGGTAGGTTCTTTGTTAGGTGAAGGCACTTGCATTTTTCACTTGTGTGGCTACATTTTGCATGTAATACATCTCCACCTTTCATATACCTTTGGAAATTCCCTGAAGATAAAAATAAGCTCTAGATATTATATAAATGATTATTTAGTATTTATTTGCCAATATAAATTCCAAAATCCCATGCAGGCTGTTATTTGACTTGCTTGTCAATGTGGCTTGTGAAACGAGTTTGAGAAAATGATGATTTTTCTGTAGTCCATTGTCAAAGCCACAGAGGAAGAAAAAGCAATTCTTCCTGTCCTCTTCCCCACACAGACTGAGCTGCAGTAAATCAGAAATAAAGGACTTCTGTCTCAAGGACAAGATCTTAGTTTGATTTCTGTGTTGTGAAAATCAGACTAGAAAAGTTACAACAGATCTTTGCATATCTGAATAAAGAAGTAAGAGAAATGAGAGTCTGCAGGAAATAATTAGAGGCAAATAAGGCAAAAGGAAATGTTTCTTGGTTGTAATGTAGAAAATAGAAGATCGTGTGAAAAGTAATATATTTGTCCTCTTTAAAAATATGTAACTTTAAATATATTCTGCAAACAGAGAAATTGTTATATTTCTGAAACTCGAGAGCTGAGCACACTGTCCTTGTGAACCAAACACTTTCAGAAAAAAAACTATAAATGTGACCATCTATTAGTGTTGCTCAGACTAATTGCCTATATTATGCACTAGAATCCATTTTTTGTTCCAGGAAGATGTATACAGCATCAGCTGTACAAATTCACCTGCATGTCTGTATTTTAGAGGAAGGCAAATTATGAAAAGCTGATGTGTGATGAGAAGTTTTCCATCTTTGACAGAAAATCAGTCGTAAATTCGGCTTGATGGGGAGGGTACCTAGCATTCTTGACAGAGTCCTGTTAACACACCTGTTAATCAGTGAAGCCTAGTGCTAAAGCAAAAAAGAGGCAGAGAAAAGCAGTTTGTCAGAAAAATCACATAGTCAAAGCATCTTTTTTTCTGTGAAGTTTATTTACCAGATGGTCTTCAGCAGTCTGGAGGAAGAAGGCTTTTGGTTTTCTCATCTGCTAGACAAAAAAAAAAGAGTGTAGCAAATTTACAAAACAGAAGGTATTTCAGAAACAAACGTATCAAGAAACAAATAAGGCTGGGGGTTTTTGTGGTTTTGAGTGGTTTGCGTTTTTGGGGGGCTTGGGGTTTTTTTGTTTGTGGGTTTTTTGGTTGGTTGTTTTTGGCTTTTTCTTGTCTTGTGACCATATCCAAATCTTTGAAATCTGTTGTCTTTCCTCTCTTATGTATCCTTTGGTGGCAACTGAAATCTCTATATTGATATGGCTACCAATACACATGACAGTCTGGGTGATTTTGAATCACTGCCTTTGAAAACAAGAAAAGACACAGGCTTATTGGATTAATTTCTTTCCCTATCCATCTGTATTCTTCCATGCAGTTGCATATTCAGATGTAGGCTGTGGAGATTCCCTCTGCTGCTTCTAAATCTCATTCTGTTGCAAACACATTCGTGTATTGCGTCTGTACTTGGCACAAATGCACTTGGCATGTTAGAATGGCATTCCTTGTTTACAGTGTATATCAAATACTGCAGTCTTGCATAAAATACAATGAAAAAACAGAATGAAAGTGTTAACATTGCCCTTTCCTACTTGAAGTGGTGAAAATAACCAGGTGGTCCCCAAAAACAACAAATTATAGTCCTGAGTGTTTGGTTGGGCAGATTTGATTTTTAATCATAGTTATCTTGACATTGAAAAGAAAAATATCCAATAAACATTTATTTTTAATTACTTTTGTACATATCTTGATCTGACTAATAGTTGTTTGATACTGACTGTTTCTGTGAGGAAGAAATAAATGTACCAATATTCTTTGCCCTTAAATATAAAAATACACTGTGAATGATACGTCTCACTCATGAGATACTTATCAGGAAAATAAACTATGATAGAAGTTTTTTCTAGCATTTTACTTATGCGTTAATGTAGACTAAATTATCTTGTTTGTTCATCTAGGTAAAGTGTTCATGTTAATGCACTTAAACTCCCAGTACAAGTTTAAAAAATACAGCATATGAATATCTTACTCACATGCATGAGCAGCATTCCTTCACAATAAGGTCCTTGGGGAAAAATAAAAGAAACAAGTAGCCAAAATGAACTCATATTTTTGAGCTAGAGAATAGTGATGATTTTATTACAATCTGATGCTTATGATTGACTCAACATGGAAATAGAAAGTAGAAATGCAAAAGACTAATTAGGTTCTTTTGTCCATTCCCTAAGGAACCTTCTACTGAAGGGGATAAAATGATCTTAAACTTCTCATCCATCATCAAAATTGATTCTGCATCACAAGTTGATACGAAGAACCTAGTCCAGCAAGTCAATTACTTAAGATTTTTGTTTTGGAAATGTTAGATGCAGCATGTTTTTTACAAAAAAAAAAAATAATTCTGTATATGTTAGTCTTTCCAAGCTCAGATGAGCTGTTTAGAATGAGTGATTAATAGGTATTCATATTTCTGTGATGAAAATCACGCTTATTGAGAAGAATGCACGAATTAGAAACAAAAAGCAGCTTTCTTAGTGGAAAACACTGATTCAGCAACTGAAACTTTCTGTTGGACTGCTCTCACAAAGACAGCTCAGGTTTGAACCATGGTCTCAAGCCTCCTGGAATAACCCTTCAGTCAGAGCTGTGACCTCAGGCAGAGAGCCAATATCTCTCGTTGCTGTTCCATCTCAATGTGTTCACACCTGTACCTCAGGTTCCCAGACGAGTCACCTATGGTTCTTCTGACATGCTTGACTGTGATTAAGCAATTAAAATATCTGTATTACATAGAGAGAAAGAAGGTCCATATATGAATGGGACCTGCTTCTCTGTAGCCAGTACACTCCACCAGAAAGTACATCAAGGCCTCTAGTTACAATTGCATTATTCAAAGCTCTCCTATTTCATAGAAGAAAAAAATGAAGCACACTCTCTGCAAGCCACTGTCTAGCAGTGCTGTCTTAAAAACTGTGAGGTAAAGATTCAAGGCTCTGGCATTATTCAGGTATCCCACGTTGCCCTCACTAGGGAATTCCAAACCCCAAGAAGTGCTACGTGTAATTCAGAATTTGGAAGATACTGGATTTATGCAGTCTGAGAAAATGTTAGTGAGAAAAACAGACCATTTAACATCTCTACTGTGGGGCGAGCAAATTACATCAAAGAAAGGGTTATTCAGTTAGACTGGATGAACAACATTACAACTACACTGTTTTGATGTTGTGGGTTTTTTGTATGTTTGGTTGGGGGTTTTTGTTTGTTTGTTTGTTTTCGTTTCCTGCAGTTAAGATCAGAAAAAGCAGCTTTCTTGGGTCGCATAAGGGTGCATACATGGACAGTAATACTATGTACACGGCTTTTATTGCATTTAGTTTTGTCTCATCTCAGGCTAACAGTTTAAATCTGGACAATTTCTGTTGGTGCCAGTTCCTCTGTTACCAGTCTGCAGTACTTCTGTGAGTAGTCAAAGGGTGTTGTGGAAATGTGCTATTTATTTTTTTAGAAACCATATGACATTTTCATTTTATTTTGTTCAAATATAAGAAACTGAGCTAGTATTGGAAATCTAGCCATGGAGAAATGTCAATCAATAAGTGTATAAGCCTTTATTACATGGAAAGTTAGCTGGCAGCATTAGGTGTAGTGGTATAAAAATATCTTAAATAGCACCTGTCAAGAGTTCACAAATAAAGTGTGGTCACAGCCTTTAAAATAAGTTCAGCAATGACTTGTTTCTGAAAATGGTGGAAATACTAACATGGAGCAGGAGCAGATAGGATTATTCAGAATGGTAGAAGCTGTCATGTTGTGATTGCTGTGTATTGTACCAAGACTCTTCAGTTCATTCAAACCCTACCTTGCTTCTGTTGCCTTTCAAGATATGTTTGGCTTCTTATGACTGTGAGAGGCATGAACACCTTTTGTGTATTCATTTTGGGCATTTCATGTGTAAAGGACTTCTGCTGCAGTGGAGCTCCAGTCCTGGACTGGAATTTCTAGATAGTACCATAATGCAGGCAAAATAATGCATCGAGATGGGCACTGTTTCAGCCCAGTTAGATCTGTATCAATAGAGAAAAGAAAATGCCATATGATATTCCAGAGAATAAATACCACATTCCTCCATCTCACTAGCCACAGAATCGTTGCAGAATAGGATCAGAGGAAATGCCAGCAAAAGAAATGAGCCAGCTTTAGCCAACAGTTGCTTTGTATGTGAATACACATACTCTTACAAAATACACATTTTCAAACTGATTATCTGTTTTATGAAATGAGCAATTTTAAAGGAAAAAAATCTCTGGAGTAATCAGTTTTATCATTGCTCAAAGGATAATTTTTTTTAAGTATCTCTATATTAAACTGGGAATTCAGAATGGAGGGTTGGGGTTTTTTTAGCTATCTGTGAAACACTTGCATTATTTCATAAAACAGTGGGACTCTGGCTCCCCACTACTGTACATTGCAAATAGCAATGTTTTTGTTTTCTTTTTATTTTTGGAAAGAGTTGGAAAATTTACAGGTCAATCTTCCTCTTCTTCTTCCTGTAAGAGGTCTAGTGCTGACTACTTAAATATGGGAGTAGGTGGTATAGAAAGCCAGACAAAGCACTGGTCAGTCTCGTGGGAGCTATACATAAAATTTCCACATGCTCCACAGTCACTTAGTAATCTAAGCCTTGTTGAAAGCTAATGGGACTTGAAAGCACTTCGAACATTTCATTTTGTGAAAGCCAATTTTCACATATAGCAGTGTGCAGGCAGCAGGGCTGGCTGACTGGCTAGCTCAAAGCAGGTAGGATTCAGTTTGTGCTTGAAAATCAGCCAATTACTATTCACTGTGCTGTCCCTTGGCTAGTAATGAGAGAAAGCTGTGTTTTTCCAGAGCAAAGGATACAGTAGAAAGCCTCTACATTGCCAGTAGCTGCACTGGGCAGGGTTTGTCCCATTAAAGCATTTCAGCTTGCTATGTAAGCAGCATTTTTCGGAAATGTCAAGCTAACAGGAGTCAGTCGGATCTGTTTCTTATTGACAATCCATCTAAGTAAGGAAATAATGAAAAGCACATTTTAAATTCATATCTCAGTCCTTATTAACCCATTCGGGTATGGCTGAGATGACTTACTGTGGAACAGTGTTGCTGCATGCTGGTTTTTTGGGGGTAGGTGTTGTAAGGTGGTATCGTTGCATAAGGCCAGAAAAAGAAATGGCAGACTGGCTGCAAATCAGATATATCTGATATGCATGGTATGTTCTAAGCCTGGGATAAAACTGGTGTTAGGAGAAAACAAAAGATTTTAT
The DNA here is from genome assembly GCA_024734555.1 of Trochalopteron elliotii. Lineage (NCBI taxonomy): Eukaryota > Metazoa > Chordata > Aves > Passeriformes > Leiothrichidae > Trochalopteron > Trochalopteron elliotii. The sequence continues at coordinate 1,943,137 of JANPWX010000099.1, read as the reverse complement.
TTGCTTGTGAATTAAATTGTAGTAGAATTTTTTGCTTGCAAAATGGTATCTCTTCTCAGCTGACTATGAGGTCATTACTGCCTCTGCAAGCAGTTGGCTTCTCTCTGTGCAATCTCTGAATCTACTACAATGGAAGAATTGTTAAAATAAGGTCTAAGACAGGGGCAGAGGATTTTTCCATACCTCACATGAGAGTAGCCATAGACTCAGGCATCCTTGCTGGTCTAACATACCTACAGGGAGCCAACCTCGTTGGTAAGCCATGCACAACTTTGTTTATTTGTGTTTTTTCCAAGGCAAGAGACATTTGTAAGGAAGATTTTATCAGGAAATCCAGCATAGCTGTATAATTACAACATAGCCCTGTGAAGATTATGTAATAATTAATACTTGTAAGGCTAAAGTTAGAAAGTGCTTTTCAAATGTCATCACACTCAACATTGGAATTAAATACAAATTCAAATGAAATAAAGGGATAAAAGCAAAAACGTGGCTTTTTCTAGCTCATTACAGAGGTTTTATTTATTTCCTTGAGATTCTTTAGTGCATAAAATGTGTATGACAGCTAGAAACTAGCAATTAATAAATAACACCAAAGCATTAGGGGCCAAGTTTTGCCAGTACAAATGTCTGTTGCTTTTTAGTGTGCTAATTGTTGCAGTGATAGGCCTGGAGGAGACTTCAATAAAAGTGAACAAGTGGATGACACTGGGGTACCTTTTACCCTCAGTGCTGGTTTCTGGAACAGACTTGGGAGGACTTCATTAAAGCTTTTAGAAGACTTCCAGATTATGTGACCTGATTTTCTTTCATCATTATTTTCTTGAGACCTAAAAACACAAAAGACTGATCTGTATGCATTTTGATAGCTAGTGATGAGCAGTGGGCCCATATGGTGTTGTGGTATCTTGACTTCAGCTCTATCTCAGGTATCAAAATTGTTCATATAATAGGAACACACATACTGTGCCTATGAAAATTCTCTTGTGTAAACCTCTGAAATTAAGCGTATATGTTACAGTAGAAAACAAATGTCTAAACCTGTTTTGAGAGAGAAAAGATTGCATAATCTTTGCCTGAGTTTTTGAAGTTTTTATAGCAGAGTTTTGTTCTGGACTTCACAGAGGCATTAAATCCTTGAGAGCTCTTGGAAGCATGAGAGAAAGTTCAACACATGCTACGCTAACTATTCAACAAACATATGGTGAAGACTGTTCCTGAAAAATCAGCTTATCAGCAGTTGAGCAGATCTTCAGAGTACCTTCCATTCAGAAACCAGCTCATTTGGGAAGGTGAAATCAGCAACAGCTGTACTGCTGTGAGGCCATGGAATTATAAAAAATACTGAACCAGCAGTTTGTATTGCAAGTTGGCTAAGTCAGCACAACTGGGATCTGTACCTTTTCTTTATAGTGAGCTGACTGTTTTAGGTAGAAAGATGAAGACAGGTTACTTTCTGAAAAAGTAGAATTCGATCTTAAGACTCCTTAGCCTACACCTGGTCACCTCAGGAGGTGTCCAGATCTGCAGAGCTGCTGACCAGTGCTGAGCTTCCCATGAGGTAATTGGGAGACTAACAGAACTGAACAGTCATGAAAATGTGGTCACATGATGATGCACCTGCAAACTCCTGTTGGTAAAATCTTGGGGCACATTGCCTTATTGAGTAGGGAAAAAAGTATTGTGGTTACAAGGGATGTTCCCTTGCCTGCAGTCAGTGGCGTTTATAGTGTAAAGTGACAATTAGCTGTAGTTCATTACCTTTTTCTGAAGGGGTATTTACCTCCAAATTCTAGAATGGTTAAAAGAGCAAATAACATGTTCTTATGGATTATCAGATCTATGGACACGCAGTGCAAATTCGAAATTTTGCTTCCTCCTGTGAAATAAATTATTCTACTAACAAGTACATCTGTCCCCAAAGGTTTATTAGGAAAACAAGAGTTCTTGAACTTTTTAATCTACTACCTTGTAATCTCCTCTTCCAACATTTTATTCCCCTGTGGTTTTATGCTTTTGAGTGTATTTTAGACAATTTCTGCTGCATAATGGCTTTGGGGGTTTTTGGCACTGTAGTTGCAAAAGGAATCATTGCTTTTGGGCTTTTGTTGTTATTTTTGTTGCCGTGCAGCCATCTCTCTTAATAAGAAAACACTCACTATCTCAAGTTCATTTTGAAGAGAACATACATAGTAAAAGAGTGAGGGCTAAAATGCAGCTCCCTCTAAGTAGGCATATTAGCTAAGTGTCTTTCAGTAGTCATGCTGTAGGCAGTCACAGCAGCAAGCAGCAGGTTTTTGTTTCAGTAAAAAGTGAAGGCAGTTATCATTGCTACCGGAAACCACAGTAACCGGTAGGTGAAGGGACCATTTTATAATCACTGTCTCATGCAGTGTGGTTGTGTCTCCTCACTGTAAAGGGGTATTGCTTCTCTCTCTTCAAGATGGAATTTAACTGCTGCAGGTGTAAGTCCTGTGTCTTGTCAGTCCCCTACCCCTTTCAGCACATATTTATGGCTCCCACTGCCCATGCGTTGTCCATGGGGAGCCTTTGGAGCTTAAGGCTATCTGTTCATTTTCTGCACATTTCCAGCTTTAATATCTGTCACTGAACTTGGTCTCAGGTGGACCAAATGTTAGCTTATGGATTTGACATTCTCTGCTAGAAAAAATGTTTAGAAGCTGTTTGTTCCTTGTCTAAGCTGCTTGCTTTTCTAGAAATTGAAAAATGACCCATAGATTTAAAAGCCCCGTGTGAGTAAGTGCTGTATATGCTTCAGGATTCAGGCTTTACTTGTTTGTTCGTGTGCTTGCTTTATTCCCTACATCTGAACACTTTTTCCTACATTCTGGGTTAGTTCATCACATTCAAATTGATCACATACCCCAGTAGCAATACCAGTTATTACAAGTGGGTCTCACAATAGGAAGCAGAAATAGAGGCCCTAGAAAACTCTGGTTACAAAAGCAGCTTTAAAGAGTCTAAAGCATTCATAAAAGCTGTGTGTGATGTTCCATTTCCTAATATGATTTTGTTCCCAGAGCAGCAACTAACTACTGCTGGTAATAGAACCAATGGTTGTAATATATACAGCCAATCATTTTTGTTGAGTTTTTTCAATAATGCATTAAATTAGCCAGGGGTTTGGAGGGTTGATTTCTTTTTCTTATTTTCCTTTGCTTTTCATCTTCTGGTTGCAGTATATTGCTGGTCTCTTTTTTTTCCCAGCAAAGATCTTTGATACCAAGTACTGTATTGTGGAGCTAACGGGGAGTGCCGCAGGCTTTCTGTCGGGTAGCACAGTACCTTCTCTTCAAACCTTCTCCTCCTGCAAAGGGGCAGCTGCTGAGAATAACCTTTCTGCCTGTTGTGCACACATCTGTTAAGCTGATGCTTAGAACAATTATAGGCTTTTTCTCCCCCTACTACGAGTCTCTGGAATCAAATCGTTCAGTTCTTCAGGACAATAAGTCCCATAAACCTACCTAGCCTCTAAAGCTTTTCAATTCTCACTGGAGACAAGTAATAATTTATTCATATGTCAGAAAATATCTTTTAAAATGTCAAGAAGAAAAGAAAAACAGGATGTAGAAGAATTACTTTCTGAGACTTTAGGGTAAGTTTTGGGGTGCGTTTTTTTTTTGGTGTCCTGTACGTGAAAGAAGTTTGGAGGCTACAAGTAAGAATTGTAGCTGAAAAGCAGGAAAATACATGAGATTATGAAAGGAGAGCAGGAAATCCTGTCAAGCACTTTTAATTATGATCGTCTTATTTGGACAGTAAGATTGACAAGAGCATACTCTGCACTGCAGAATAGGACATTTCTTCTAGAAGTACCCTTAGAATCAAGTTTGAAGGACTTGTCATAGCTCATCTTTTCCTTTGGCCTGCAAAAAAACATTAATTTTCATTAAGGTTTTTTTTTCTTATAATTTATTATCTTTTTTTCTTTATAAAGAATGTCAAATTCAAAATCTACAGGAATAAATTAGTGTTTAGGATCTCTTTCTAGCTGTGATTCATGATTTCCAGATTTGAAATGTAGGAATCTTTAAATCACAACACAAATTATGCAGTCTGTAAGAAAAAAAGAAATCAGTATTAAATTGTTGCAGGTTATCCCACAGCTGTCATAAAGAAATGACTGTTACAATGCAGGGCCCAACTGTCTTGTATCTCAAGTGAATCTGTGGGAAAGAAAACTGAATTAATACATAAAGAAACTTGCTACATCACCCCATAGTTTCTCAAAGATTCTGGCTTCCTGCAAGGGGGTGCAAGGTGTCTGTCTAGACACAAGATCTTTTCTTACCTTTCCTGCAGCATTACCAACAATATACTCAGATTAAATTTATTGAAACATCACACAGTCCTATGAAGACAGAATGCAGGGGAGCCATCTAGATTTTCTCCATTAAACCAGGATTCTTGAAGCAATAGCGTTGTTATTTTTTTGTCCTTGATCAAGCATAATGTTAATAATGTGTCATGAACTTGAAGACTTTTTCCAGAACACTATTCTGTGGAAAACCACTTTTCCCTAATTCTTCTTTTACCTATGCTCCTTGAAAGATAATAGCAATAGTAATTTAGCTGAATATTTGTTTCAGATTTGAGAGGAAGGAAAAAGCTATACAGAGATAATATTTTCCTACAGTGAGTGGAATACTCCGATTCCTTATAATTGGTAGGAGAGGCTGACACAAAACCTTTCCAGTGCTGTCGTGACTTTAATTGCCAAAGAAAGCTACATTGAGTCCTAGAATATTAAAACACAAAGAAGCTAAACTTCCACTATAATATATACTAATTATATTACCATGACATTCAAAATTGCACTTGGACCATGACTGTATTACATATCCAGGACACTTAGGTAGAAGTAAAATACTTGCTGTAAATTTCCATATGATGGAGAGAGATTAAACTTATTGTAATTCAGAATGAAATCTCACAAAAGTATCACCTGTTCTGTGCTTTTAATTAAAAGAAGAAAAGAAAGGTGTTCAGTTTTGCAGCCATAACATCAGCTTGAATTTAGTAATTTCAGAAACTGTAGTTTTAGATTCTGCTCTTAAGAATTCTACTCTTAAGACCTTCTACACATTTCTTGTGTTCTAACAGTCATAGCTTTCTGTTGTTTTCAATGTTTTGTTTCTCCTGTTACATGAACAACGAAAGCAATTCAAGAAACCTATAAGGAAATGAAAACTATAAGGAGACCTATGAAACTCATAATATATGCATCATTTTTAAAGAGAGATAAAATAAGGGGGAGAATGCATAGCTTCTTTAAATAATCTGTGAAAATTATGAGTGGAAAAATTGTATTTTGGAATTCCTTTAAATAAATACAGTTTTTTAAAAATTCAATAGTTTCAGTTTATTACCTTTTTCTTAAATTTCAAATCTTAAGTTATGTCATAACTATTATGTTACTTTCCTAGTGAGTTGGTTTTGGCTTGCCTATAATATCATAGAGACACGAAGTCACCAAATGGTTTGGGATGGAAGGGATATTTAAATACCATCTAGTCCAAGCCCTCTGCCCTGACAATACAGTAATAATATATTGCTACATTGTCCACTAAATACTTGATTTCAGAGTGAGGATTTTATTTTCAAAGGGAGCTCAAAGTACACAACATGGGTGCCAAACTGCCCAAATCTGTCAGTGGAATCAATCTGTCAATCCGTATGGTTTGGTAATGCTTGAAGAGTGTTGGCTTCTTTACTAGAGGAACATTAGGCCAATACATTATCCATTTGTTCTCCAATTAGCTGATTTAAGTCATTCCTCTAAATAAGCCCCTAATTGTTTACTGCAGTGTGACGGTTCAGTAATGGATTCAGTATGGATGTTAAGCTTATGGTTTATATTGTTTACTCGTATTGGCTCAGTGATTTTAAAGCATAGGTTTGAAATTGGGGTGGCACAGCGAGCACTGTGGGTAAGACATGTAGGCTGCAGACAGTATCAGGTTCACACAAAGAGATGTGGTTATTTCTCAACATTTTACATTCCTGTAGCATTTCCTGTGACCTGGTACCCAGCTTCAGCACGTGCTGGAGCAAGCCCTGTATGTTCATGAACAGAAGTACACAGATTGGGGAAAGCACTGCAGAGGACCTGCTGCCCACTGTTTAGCAAAGTGATACACTGCAGCAAAAAACCATAACTTCTGCCTCACTTCAGGAACTACAATTTAGGAGCTGGGCTAATTTGATGGATAGTGTATACTAAGAAAAATATTAGAAACCAGGAAAGGCCACATAGTCCATTGAGGCTCATTTCATTCCAAATACACCTTCCCTAGGTTATCATCCAATTGCTAAAAGAAAGAGTGATGTTATCCATTTTTTATAATTCCACTTCTGGGTATTATGGAGATAAATACCTAAGTGCTGGAGAAAGTTAGTTCAGAACACTATTTCAGGAGAAAAATACTTAAATGCAGATAGGTAGGATGACAGAAAAGAAATTGACCGACCCTAAATGAAAAATATGTTGATAGTGATATAAATATATGTGTATAGTCACGGTTTCGCTGAGTTCCCTAGAGACAAGCTTCCAATCATGAGACTTTCAGGTAGTAACCTTTCATTTGATTTATTGTTTCAGGACCAATGCAGGAGACAATATATGACTTCTGGAGAATGGTATGGCATGAAAACACAGCCAGCATAATCATGGTTACTAATCTCGTAGAAGTGGGAAGGGTAAGTGGTTTTTGTACTTAAAAAGATGAAAGGTGTCCAAGGTGTTTGCTTTTTGCAATTAAATAACAGACCAACAAGCTTCTTACGTACTAAGTATAGCACATAAAATATGTATGACTGCCTGTGCTGAGAGGTTCATTATCAATTGTTTTTAAACATTCCTTGGATGCTTGGCTTTGATAACATTAGCACAATGAAAGAGTAACTGATAAAGCTGCATTCTGTACAGCAGAGTCTGCAAAGACTGACAAAGAGGGGAGGTGCCATATGTTTCTACATATCTCAGATACACCATTTCTCTTAAGAAAATCAGTAAATTTGTTGCAGGACAAGGTATGGAAGCATCTCTATTTTTTCTAAGGAAGGCTAAGGGGGAGTCATTCTGAAACAGATGTCTGAGAAAAGTAGCTAAACTATGAAATTGCTTCTTGGTATATTTGTCTATGTTGGTCTGGTTTGTTTGGGTTTTCCCTTCTGAAAGCCTTCTGGACTAAATCAGAAAAAATTAGTTTTACACATTTGTGCACTGTTTGTTGATCAGGAGGTCATGTTTGGGAGCTGGATAGTAAAGGAAAGCTTGAGTGACCTGATTGATACTGTGTGCTTCTCTTTCTTTGCTTGGTAACTTTTAAAGTAGGCCTCCAACTCTAGTCTTTATGGCTAATTTTGTTTTCAGCAAGTATTGAATGGAACCTTTTTCTTTGTTTCACGCAACTGTCAATAAGTCAGTCTTTTCATTTACTGCTTTGTCTGTGTACTGCTGTGTTAGTTCTCATCTGGGATTTTTTTTCAAGAAAATTTGCTTGGGAATTTGGCATATAGCTTTCATTTGATATGAAAAGAAATTCCACGGCTTTTATGGGAACTACTGCAATTATTGTAAATCAGAGTGTTAAAATGAGAACTCAAGTGCACACATCTTGGTTTGAGCAGCATGGTTTTAAGAGATGTTTTTAATTTCACACTAGTGGAGTATCTGATACCCCCCTGCCCTGTGGCATTTGCATTAGGAGAGAGCACTGTTTATGTGGTGTGAGTTAAATTCCTTTTGAGCAAGTCCAGTTTTACAATCTCAGTTTGTTCTTCCATATGTCCTTCTTGAACTGATAATATAAATCCCAGCATTTAGATATCTGTGTGCTCAAGCCTGCCAACAGATCAGGTGCCAGTATTATTTTTAGATGTAAAAAAGATGGGGATTGTGACTGCAATTAACACCTGCTGCAGGAACACATGTACAACTAATTGCAGAGACAAAGAGGGATCGTGGAGGCTGTTTTAAAAACACAGTCCCTTGAGTGAGGAAGAAGGTGGAAATAGCTGGATGGTCACGTATCAATTCAAAATGGATGGATGTGTAAGAATAGGAAGCTCTCCAGCAAACCTCTTTGTTAAAGCTTTATACACATTCATAAGTGCCCAAGCAAACAACTTAAAAAGGGATGTTTTCAGGGTATGAATAAACAAGCCTGAGAGCAAAAACAGCATTCTGCATGAAACCACATACTGTTTCCCCAAAGTCAGTATTTGGAAGCACCAATTAGAGTGAACTGTCAGATGCCAGCAAGGGAGACACCAGTCTTGGTGCCAGTGCTGGCAGCCTCTGCTCACAGCATTTAGGTGCACAGCACATTCCCACAGCAGCAAGGAATGGTTTGTGCCACCATGGAGATTTCTTCAGGGTGCAAGAGTCTTGGTGGGATACAGATCTGCTGCTTTGTTGTTTCTGGCAGTGGTAGAAATGACTTTGTTCTCACTTCCTCTGGAGGCCAGCATAGGTGAGATCAGAGAGCAGAAATTGAAATGAGCTTTTAATGGAAATAAAATCGTATGAGCCACAGAACAATGCACTCACTCCTCCATTGGTGTTTTTGTGCCACTCCCAGAGCTGGAATCATCAGCAACAAGGAGGCAAATTACAAACACACCATCTGTCCCACAACCCCTAACACAAGCTCTGTGCCACCTTGAGTAGTAATGATTTTAATGGGCTTTTGGTAGCATTCCTGTAGGGCAAACTTAATAACCTTCCCAAACTTGAGGTTTGCTATTTCTGTTGCTATGACTGGTATAAGATTTATAGGGATTTCTTATTTTTACTTTTTAAATGTGTTGACCCATTGTAAGCCAAGGAGGAAAAATCTGCATTTTCAGGAAACAGGAGTTTTCAAAATTTAACTTTTGCCACACGGTGTACAGCCTTCATGAATTAATCATTGAGGGGGCGTATGTGTATTTGTTTACCAGGACTGGCTGGATAGTCATTAAATCAGTGCTAGGAACTTGCTTCTTGCCCTGGAGCATTATGCATCAGGACTGTTTTAATTGCTGCTGGAGGAATCACCATGAGGCTGTCCCTAATGCAGGCACCTGCTGCAAATGACTCAGTCCCCACATTACCCTCCAGCAGGGTCTGGGTACATCTGCCAATATCTGTCATTATCTGAGGCACACTTGTCAGAACCACACATCCCTTTAAGCTCCTGTGTGTTCCAGCAAGGGACCCTTGTCAATGTTTCTGGCACCTGCAGACTGCTGTGCACCTGGTATTTAAATGGCACTGAAATGTGTTTTGATTGTTTTCTCTCTTTAATGAACCCACCTGAGGGACATTTAGCTCTTTATCTAGTAGCCTGTTACCCAGTCACTCACATCTACACTGCTTGTGTGGAAATTCAGAACTAGCTTGCACTGTTACACTAATCCATCTGCCAGAAGTCTTACCACAAAATCTGCAGGGCTCCCTAAGGAGACTTTTGTACTGATAATTTAAGCTAATGATTTCTAAACATATTTAGTCAGTTTTATGAAGACCTCATTAGAATGTAACTGTTTATTAAAAATCTAAATGAGGTCTCACAGTCATTTAGAAAAAGCACTGCTGAGTTGCATGAATAGTTCTTTGATAAAGGATGATGAAGTGGCTCTTAGTTAAGGTTGGTCTAGGTTGACAAAACAACTTTTACTGAAAAAACCCTGAACAAATAAGCAGCCTTGAAAAAAGGTCTCTGTCTTCTTCATGCTGGGATCAACAACTTTTCACTCACAATGAAGTTCACAAAAAGAAAATGGCAAGATATTAATGGTAATGATCCAAGAATCAAAATTTTCCAAGCCACACACTAGTGGATACAAAGCATAAACAAGAATCAAGATTCATATAATTACATCAGTGTGTCAACAAGCTGTTTCAAAGTAATGTATTCTGGATTATACTAACGCAAGAGGCCTCCATGCCCGTGTCTGTAAGTGGCAGACCAACTGAAGATAGTAGTGTAATTTCAGGGAGCATCTTCACCTGTGAGATTCAGCATAATCTGGTGGATTATTCTGTAAGAAACAAAAATTTTTATCCAGCACTCTGATGATGTTACAATCACACAGGGTGATCATAAAATAGACACAGAACATCTTGCTTTTACTCCAAGAGACCACTCTGGGGGGCAAACTCCAAAAGACCCAGAAAAGCAATGGGAACAGGATCAAGGTGTTTATGTACCAGCCAAAGTCTCAGGTTGTTCTTGATTTGTTTTGGTGTTTGCACACATTGAAACATTTCTGTCTTCCTTGAAGAGGCATGGTGGGAAGAGTTAGAATATATTCAATTGTGCCATCTAGCTTTCACCTCCATCTTGCTCTTGTTGGGTTGGTACTAATACTTAGTTAGCAGAATCTAACTTGGCATGTTGCATTATTTGTCATTTTTCAGTCACTCTCTCTCCCACTTGCTTTGGGCAGAAGAAATTTAGTAATAACTGCTAATAAATGCTGAAATGCACTGGCAAAATTCAGTGGAGGTGGTTATAAATAAATGCACTGCAAGGACTTGTGATTGTCTATCGTGCTTTTAAAGTAACAAAGTATTCACAAACAAAATCACTATAAATACTAATAAAAAATAAACCCTCACCCCAGGAGCACAGTAATTACAGTAATTAGAGTTTCTCAATTATTATTCGGAATTAGAAAACAGCCAGTGCTAATAGTGTTAATAAGCACACAAAAGACCCTTTTTGTGAAAGGAAGCAAGGTTGACTACAACAGAATGGATGTGACACAAAGGGGAATGAAGGTCAGCCACAAACTGGTAAATAGCCCCTATGCCTTCGCCCACACCTTTGTGCTACCTAAAGTGCTTCTCCCTGCCATCTTGTCCCTCAGGAGTGGTGTACTTTCCTGATAGTCGTTTCACACTCTTCCTAGGTGACATTTCCCTCCCAAGTGCCGGAAGGGCTGTATTTGCATAGGGGAAAAGGAAGAATACAGTGGTGGTTTAACTTTTCTTGGCTTGTTTTCCTGGACCTGTGCTTGACATGTTATGTATGTGGCACTTCTCTGCAAAAATGGGTATAAGTCTGACTTTTCATGCTTAAAAGAGTATTGGTTTCCACATGACAGCGAGGAGATCCATACAGTAGTCTTCTGACAGAGGGAATATCTTCTCAATGCTGGCTTGCTATAAAAAGCATTACTTGTTGTAAGATAAATGGTGTCAGAAAAGGGTTGTTCTTCCTAGGAAAGCCTGTGTGGGCACAGCCCTAAGCAGTCACATGTTCATGTCTTTGGGTTCTCAGGATGTGCAGCACTGGTCATCATTCAAGAGACATTTCTTAAACGGATTCAAATATGTTTCCTTAACATATTTGAAACAAAACCCAAAAATCTTTATGATGAACCAGATCTTCTTCAGATCTGCTTGATAATTTGTGTTACTGACAGAGATTAGACATCCAAGAAAAACTGCTAAACAAAACCCTGTCCAAAGAAAGGTTTTCTTCTTACAAGAAACAGATTAAAAGTAAAAAAACGCAAAATCCTTATAGGAAATTTCAGCAACATAAAAACTGTGAAACTTCCAATGGACTTAGCACCTATGCTTAGAATGAAAACGGCATTTATCACAAAGCTAGTATGAAGTTTGTACTTACATATTTTAGAAGTTTTGAGAATCTTCCATGCACAAGGTCTTTCTAATAAACAAAGATAAACTCAAATTGTATTTGAGATTCAGATCACCCAATACTGTGATCTTGCAGAGGTGAAACACAATGACTCTTCAGCATGTCTCACAAAAAGCACGTTTGTATTTAGGATAAATGGAAGAACACTCTGTCTAATTGAAACTGCCTCTAAATGTAATAAGCCAAATTACCTACACTGGAATTAATTCAGGATACTGGTGTTAATGCTCCTTAGGAGGTGTGCCAAAGAGTTTGTATGCATACTGGTGACTAAGGTTTAATTTTAGCTTTTCTACTGAAAGAAAGAAACCACATTTTGTAAATAAGAGGGGAAATGTTGTTATATGAATCCATTCGCTTCCTCAAGATAATTCTATTCCCATCTTCTTAAATATATAAATAGTATCCTTCTTCATCCACTGAATTTTTTTTCCTAATCTTGTTTACCCCCCAAAAATGGGACTTGTGCTTATGGTACATAAGCACAAGGTATTATATTCTGTTGTTATACTTTTGCTGTAATTCCAGTATCTCTGATTGGATAGAGGATGGTTTATACTTTTACAGAATATCAAACCAGTCAAAATTAAAAACTACTGTTAATCTTTCAAGTCAGTGAACCATTCTAGTCATCAAAACAGATTTCATCTTTCTAGATTTTTAACCAGAAATAACAAGTTTACATTACTGCATTGTACATTGTAGGGGAGGAGCCCTTAAGGAAAATTTAGTTTGTTGATCTTCAGGAAAGAGAAGGAAGAACTCTTTGCAATTTTTTAAAAAAGATGTGCTAGAGACATTTAGCACTGTCCCATGTCATGCAGAGCAGACATGGGTTCAGCTCCCAGTGTTTTGTTGTATTCTCATCTCCAGTAAAAGCTATGTTTCAAAGAATGTTAATCAACACAGATAACATCTTAATGCTTACTAATCCAATTGAAACAATTCACTTGGAAAAACGAACAAAAGAGGTTTATGATACACAAATGCACTGGCCTCTTTGCTGGACTAACTGAAGTGCCAGCAAGGTGTAGGATACAACTTTAGGTGCAGTTTGCCAAGAGGGAGGGCATCAGGTTCTTACTTGAAATGTCAGGGCTAGAAAAACAGCTTCATAACTGCAAATCTCCTCACCTCAGCAGTCTCTTGAAATTATCTCTCAGTCTGTCTGTGAAGGGTGAAGTATCCTGGAGGCACTGACACAGTTTTACTTTACCCGGTAGAGTAACATGTAGAGCTGTCTAAGCTAACATCAGATGAACAGTTTTTGGAGCCAGAAGGCAATCCACTAAGTAGGTGGTGCTCTGTACCCAGCTAATGGTATAATTCTGCTCTTGGAATGGAAGCATGGTTCAGAGCACAGGCTGTGCTGCTCGATGCAGGCACATCAGGTCCTTGGAGCACAGGATCTGAGAAACAGGCCCATGATTTCACAGTTGTGTCAGGAATTAAGACTGGCTTTGAGTTGCTCCAGCTAACCACCCTTCCTCTTGGCATGGGACCACTCTTCTCATGTATTCAGTGTTCAGCCTTTCTTCTTCCAGGGCTGTACTGAGGTGCACAAAATTGCCTAAACATAAGCAATGAAACAGAGACAATCCATATTCCTCTGTTGGTATTAACAATGAAGGCAGGAACGAACACTGTAAGAACTTTACCTTCGGTTGCCTTACCCTAAAGCAGCTCTTTTAGACTAAATATTCTTTGTTGTCAAAGGGAGGCCACACCATGGGTTTGGCCTGTCATCTTAATTTCATCTAACCCACTCTGCCAGGTTGATGGGAACATAACAGAATACCTGAGTCTTAAGAACAAAGGAATCACACTCATTTTGTCAGGTGGAAAGCCTTCATTTATGGCTGCTGCTGGACATGTCCAGAAAGCCAGCTCTTCTGGGCAGAAGCTGAGTGAGAATGCACCCACCAGGCAACTTAGGGCTGCAATACTGGCGCAACTTAGGGCAGCAGAAGGTGGAGAATTATGTCAGCTCTGAGTCGTCCCTGGAAGAAGTTAGGCTGAGCTAGTAAAATTTATGGAGAACTCTCTCCCCACCTTGGCACCTGTGAACAGCATAAAGACTTCTGGCTGACTTCACAGAGACCCATTCATCTGATAATGCTAAACAGTATCTCAAATACTGTATTTCTCAATAGTCTTCCACACCTCTTTTAGAAAACTGTAGAATGAGGTACAAAACTAATAAAAGACTTGCTCAAAAGCAAACAGAAGAAAATGAATAAAAGGAAGACTGGGTTTTATCTCCTGTCAAAGGTTGTTTTATAACATATAAAATGTTCTTGTATCATAATACGTTTTTTGTTTGAGAAGTATTTAAATAAAAATACTTACTTTAGCTCACGTCAGCCAAATAGAAGTATCTGTTATCTGAGCTATATCTGTAAAATCTGTTAAAAATTTTACCGGTGAGCATGGTTGGCTGTTTCGTTTTATAGCCAAGAGGTTTCACTTCAAAATTTATGTCTGACTTATCATCATTACTTAGTTCGGGATTAATTTTAAATTAGAATGTATAATACTACTCTTCACTAATGACAATCCATGCTGGGCATAGTCAGTTATATCACCCTTTTGCTAAGAATATTTCAGAATCAAAGGAAATTGGAAACTTTGAATAATGAGTGTTATTTAAACTGTTCTGTATGGGCTGTATTTCACAGCCAGCTCACATATTAAGTCTGTAATAGTACTCCTACTATTCCAAAATTCTAGGTAAATGAATTATTGTCCTGCCTTTAGCTGCATGTGTCACATTGCCAAGTGGTTAAATATACACCTTTGGAAGTCACAATTGGTGTTCATTAGCCATCCACAGCCTGCATTGTTTGTTATATTTAGAACTAGCTACAACAACTTTACACCTTCATTTTTAATTCTAAGTTTCACACGTTAGACTATTTTACTGGGGGATGGAACTAGAGAGTGAAAGTAGATAATTCTCTTCTCCAAATTTCTAAAATTATTAGTAAAATAAATTTGTTTGAAACAATTGGACAGTGTACCTTGGGATGAATAGATTAAACCAGAGCATTTTCATTATGTCTCTGGCAATCATCCTTTTATCTCATCTTGTGATGAACATCTGTATTTTTTGGCATGTTGGTAGGATATAAATGCGGAGTGTATGTGAGCAAACTCTCAATTATAATTCTGCTCAGATGAGATTTCAAAATTATGTTTTCTGCTTTGAGGATGATATTTACTGTTATAGTAGCAACTGTGTGGAAAAAAAAAGATCTAGTGCGTTTAATATTCAGTTCTGGAATCATGTATCAATTATTTAGTTAAACCTTCTGTTAGTAAGGCTTTTTTGTAAAACACGTACCAAATGTTTATAAAATGGAAAAGATTCATCAAGTTATGGTGGCTAAAGCCATGCTAAAAAGAAAAAATGAACATATGCTACCAGCAGTGTTTCTCATATTTAATGAGTAAAACCATATTCTATTTTGTTGCAATTGTCTTTTCTTGTACAAATAAAGGCCCTGATCCAATAAGCATTTATAAATGCGATTTTTATTTACACTAGTTAATCTAATTCTGTCTTTAAGACACTTTGCATTTATCCTAGAGGAGATGGGAGATGGATCTTTAAGCATTTACTTGACTTTTGGTTCACCAGGAGTCCATGAAGTTCTCGGGTCCAGAGCTCAGCACATGCAGAGCATTGCAGAACAAGAGCCAAAAGTTGGGTTTGGGTCTTTTTTCCTTTGCTAGAGAGTGAATCATCAGTTGGTCTGTGGCTCCGACTGAATTCTGGCATGGTTCCCATGGCTTTTACCATCCCTATTCCACTTGGGAGAGTTTTCAGGAAATTGTGTTGTCATGGATCCTTCTGCTCAGCTCCAGTCTGCTCTGTGTCCAAAATCCCCTGTGCAGCAGAGTAAGAAATCCCCAGCGGGCCCAAGCTGCATGAGGCACAAAAGGCTATAACTTCTGTGCAACATCTCCCAGTGCTTCCCTAATTATTCCGCTGTATTATCTTAAATAAGGTTTAAAAAAGAGTGGAATCAAATCCAGCAGCTGAGGCATAAAAACATGGGGACTGTGCTCTTCTAAATTGGTCTTTCCGAATTGTCCCTAGTTCTTAGCCATAATCCAGACAGTCTGAACTTAACCAAGTTAGAAACAGGCATGTTTTCCTTCAAGGAAAGAACAATTTTATTCAGCCGAGGTTTCTTTCCCCCTCCCCCCCCCCCCCCCCCCCCTGTTTATTTTGCTAAACTAGCGCTGTTTCAAGGATGGCAGGCGCCCATCAGAAAGAAACAAGGCTAAAGTTAGCAACAAAGAGACGTGCTGATGAGCAGTGCTGTGCCTGGGATCACGGCTGCAGCTGCTCCCTTCCTGCGTGCATTGGCCCTCTCCATGTGGTTCAGGTTCCACCTATGGAACGGATATGTGAACAGGCAGGAAAAGGGAATCACTTCCAGAGAAGGAGTTGTCAGTATGTTGCTCCAGCCCAGAGGCAGTGTGAATTGTCTCACTCTTCATGAAGAGTCAAAAAGTCATCTTAGCCATAGGTGGGAAAACCCTGTTACAAAGAGCTTCTGGCAATGACTGTAAAAGGGTCAGTCTGCTGGCCTGAGGGATTTGAACAATGTGAATTTTCTGGATTATTTTAACAACACAGACAAAACAGTGAGCATTCAATGTTTTTCACTTAGCTTCTATGAGAGGGTTTTTGGAAATATGTCTGAACAAGATAAGATCTGAATAGATATCAAGTAGATGCAACAATAGATAGCAGCAATAACTACTAAACTGCTTGCAGCAATGTTTAATGCTTTTGAAATGTTTGTTCATTGCTTACAGTGGATAGCTACGTTTTAGAGATGAATACACATTTGTCAGAGATCCTGTTGTTAGGGATCCTGGCAATGGCCTTCAGCTTGGTCCTTGGCTGGTGGAATCCTTCTCCTCCTCTCTGGCACCCTGTCAGCTTTTTGGCTCTTGAGCATGGTGGGGGGAGCACTCTTGCTACCCTTGCCCTGTTACAGGAGTGCTGAGCACTGTTCAGGGTCCCAGCTCCAAGCTTCTCTCCATGGAAGGGAGCTCTGGTGTTGCCAGTCGTCCTGAAGCCACCCTTAATACCAGATGAAATGTGAAGATTGTAAAGAATTTTTTTAGCCAATACTAATGCAGTTACCAGGTCTGAAGGCAAGCACAGAAAAATAAATAAAAACTTGCTTATAAAGCTGCCTGAACTCTAGCTCTGCTCTAGGAGATTTCCATCAGCTGTGTAAGCAGGAACAAGCCGTTAGGATGCTTGTATAATTTTGTGGCTGGAATCCAGGGCTTCTGACCAGGCTACTCTTTTTCTCTGAAGAGGATCCTGATGTGGGGCTGTGTTTTTCCAGCCCTTCAACTCAGTTCTATTCAGATTTAAATTTTATCCTGCTAATGAGTTAGAAAAAGGGCCAGAAGGAATGACCCTGCTTGGACAAACTTTTTTATTTTATCAGCCAATGTCACTACTGTGATGTGGCAAGACCTCCCATCCATACAGACAGTAAAGAAGGATTGTACACAATTATCAGCTACATTCTGGAAAAAAAATCCTTAAGAAAATGTATTTTCATCTTGACAGGACAGGGTTTGACTCTCTGCATAATCCTTTCTTAGTGAACCTGGAATTTGTATAAATAAATCATATGAATCCTGCATTACAGTTTTCACTGTATGCTTATACATATGTTCATCTGTTTTACCTTTTGCTTGGGATTAAACGTGGTAGTAATCCAGATATTTTTGTGTGTGAAAATAGATTTGAGAAATACTCTTATCAGTTGTGAAGTTTATTTTTTTCTATGAGTTTTCCATTGAATATTTGAAGTGCTCGAGTTTTTTACCTGACTCATTTAAGTGCATCTTTAGGTAAACTAGATTTACATGTATTAAAAGATCAATTTTAAATTTTCCATTTGACGGGAGAAGGAGATAAACTGTTCCATGCAGCAGATGTATAACAGATGCCACTCCTTGCACGTACTGGATGATGGCCAGATGCAGTGGTGATAACATAGTCATTACCATGGTAAAGCAGAGTAAGAGAGAGATGTAAGTAATGTGTTAGCTTCCCAGCCCACCACTTTGTCCACACAAATGGGAAGGAGGAGAAAATTCGTAAGTCTGTCAGCTATCTAAACTGCCACATACAGTCCTCAAACCACTCACTTTTAATAAACATCAGTTTAGGCTGAGCTAAGTGAAATGAATCCTGCCCATAATGTTTGGAGTTATCTAGTGAGTTAGTAGTTAAGGTATGTAGAGTTAAAGCCCTGGGTATTAACAAACCTCAGCTCTTGACTTCAAGCATTGAGTTTTGCTATTTGAACTCTCACCAGTTCCTTTGGAAAGTTAATCTGAGAAAACAGGTGCTTTTCTAAAAATAGAGAATCATACAGTAAATATCTTGAGTTAGAAGGAATCCATAAGGATCATAGAAGTCCAGCTCTTGGCCCTGCACAGCGCCATCCTGAAGAGTCACACTGTGTGCCTGAAAGCATTGTCCAAACACCTCTTGAACTCTGTCAGGCTGGTGCTGTGACCACTTCCCTGGGGAGCTCCTCCAGTGCCCAACTACCCACTGGGTGAAGAACTTTTTCCTAATACCCAACCCAAACCTACCCTGACACAGCTTCAGACCATTCCCTTGGTTCTGTCACTGGTCACCACAGAGAAGACATCAGTGGCTGCCCCTCCTCTTCCCCTCATGAGGAAGCTGTGAGCTGCAATGAGGTCTCCTTCCTGTCTGCAAAACACTTTTATTTTAGGAGGTAGAAAGGTATTTTTTTAAGACAAATCAGCAAGTAGAGGTCGGGTAAAAAACTTCTGGTGGTATTTGTCCCTCTGGGCACAGTCTGCTTTGGGAGGCACATGAAATTAACAGTTACCATAACTGAACTGTGCAGGGTATAAATATCCTTTGTGCTCCTAACAAATTTGCCTTACTTCACTAAGCACAAGACAAAGCTCATGTGCAACTCTGAAAGCTGTCTTAAAAAGAGAAGAGGCAATGTCCCTCAAACATTTAAGCATTTCCACATGCAGAAAATGTGACTGTTTTGTGCATGATTGCACTTTAAATCAGAAATCATTGCACAGAATCCAAAATGGATTCTGTATGAACCTTCTAAAATAAATGAACCTTAATTTCTTCTGTATCTTTTAAAGGTCAAATGCTGCAAATACTGGCCAGATGACACAGAGATATATAAAGACATTAAAGTTACCCTAATAGAAACAGAGCTGCTGGCTGAATATGTGATTCGAACATTTGCTGTAGAAAAGGTAAGTTTCCAAATTCAGTTTTCTTAAATACAGTGGTATCTGCCAAAGTAACTTACATACAGATTCAACAAGGGGGAAAGTTAAATATTTTGACTGACATCCTGGGTTTGTAGGTATTTTGGGTAAACGACTACCGCCCTCTTATGGTAATCTGTGTTTTCCTTCTTCAAATGCAGCAACTATTCTGTGCTTTTCATCACTGTTGGCCCCTGCCTGAGTTACAAAAAGTGATGTTCCTTGCCTAGGAGAAATCGAAGCCTCCCTCCCAGCAATAAATTGAAAAACACATTTGTGCTGCTTTCCCATCGTATGTTCCCCACAATCATTTTCTGTCTGTACCAGAGGCTGCATGCAGCATTATTCAGAAGTCTGTGGTGGAGAATACGGTTGTCTGTTGGCCTGGGGTGTGCCTGGTTTGCAGAAACTGAATTGTAACAAATTACTGTTCTTCTCGAGGCAATTTCCTTTTTTACATGGAGAGTAAAAAAGTAAAAAAGTAAATCTCCTTTTACATGGAGAGTTCCACTCAGTGTGTTGTATTACTGTTTGTTAGAATAATGCCATGCATTTGTTTGGTGCTTTGTAGCTTGTAAAACTTGCAGCTCCCCAGCTGCAGTATATGGAAAACATACAAATAACAAATAAGGTACTCACTGAAAGCAAGAACAGGCAGTGTCAGTCAATGGTGAAGTGTACCATGCATTTTGTGTCAATTCAGCAGTTTCATTCAGAATGATAGAAATGTTTTAATTTTATGTATCAGGACCCATTTGAGTTGCAGAACACCGAGGGCTTCCTTGGTAAGACTAGATATTCTTAATGGGACACCAAAGTAATGCTCCATCACCATGAGTAGATTTTCAAGTAATTAGCTTTGAAAGCTTCTTTTCATTTAGTTGCAGTACCCATGATTTATTGGTTCTCTCTAACGATACAATAGTATTCATTTATGGGTTTGAAGAACATAATTTTTAATAATCAAAAAATCCTGCACCCAGGCACCTGAAACTGACAAAAAGACTGCTCCACAAGGTCTCTGTACACACACGTCCAGAGTAACAAAGGGATTAGGGTTTTTTCCTGTTTTATTCTTCAATCTAATACTTAAATATGTATCAATACAGCAACCTGAGGGTAATGGTAATAGAATTATGTGGCTTGAATGAATTGAAATATTGTATCATGTTTACCACTATACGTATACTGTGTACTGAATTCACTCAAGCCTGTTGTTTCCTTGCATTTAGGTATTTTTAATAAACAGATGAGAAACGTTGGCTACACTTTGAAGTAGATGAAGCACTGGTTGATTTCTATTCTGCAAATTTTAAGCTCATGCTTTGATGTTAGCTTTTCGCTTCTTAACTGGGACTGAAGAAAAGACCTAGAGGATTTTACAGTTGAACATAACCAAACTGTCTTGAATAAGTGCATTAGAACAGATAGAGATAAAAGGCACTAAACATTTTATTTCTTTTTAAAAATCTCCATCTGAAAAGATTTCTTTTAGACACTGCTTTTTAATAGTTGGTAGTTTTTCAGTAAGCCTCTAAAAGCAGTGTCACTGTAGTTTGAGAAAAGTACATTTGTTTTTACTCTATTTTCCATATTTTTTAACTCCTCCCGTGGTACTGGAACATCAAGTCTGTACACCTCTTTCACCATAATTCTCTCAAGTTTATATTTTTGATGTACTGAGATTGATACTTTTCACCTTCCCTAAGTCAAGGTGCATGATGAGACAGAGAGCACCCTAACCAAACATGCAGATAATACTAATTGAAAGGTGGAGCCTTTCAATTAACACTGGAGCCTCCTAATTGAAAGTCCTCCAAAGGACTTGCAGATTTCACTAACAGGAACTTTAGTAATTTAACCGGAAGAATTGTGGAGTTCTGTGCCTTAGGTGGCCTAATCCCCTGTGTCACTACAGGGTGACTTCTGGGGACGGCATCTGAAATCCAGAATGATTAAAGATTTAGCACATGTGAACTGCAAGGGTGGAGTTAAGAGAACTGGCCTCATCCATTGTGGTAAAGGTGAGGAGGAGGGGAAGAGCTAATTGCAGTCTGCAGCTCCCTCATAGATGTTCAGAAAATCAGAGGAATCAAATTCTTAAAGACCTCTAGTCCCTTCTGACCATCCTTTTTGTTTGTTGATGAACATCTCATACCTGCTCATAAAGTACAATTTAGAAGTTGATTTGCTTGAAGATAAATTGATCACTTACTTATTTTTTTTTAATGGATATTGAGTAGTAGGGGGATAATGCTGAGAAAATTGAACCCGAAAGTGCAGTCTGATTTTAAAGACTGTTTCCTAGATATGCTTTGCATTGTGTGAATAAGCAGTTCCTTTGGAGCAGTTTCTTTATAGCACAACAATTAATTCAGATGAATACAAGCACAGTAACATACAGCAGCAGCATAAGTTTTTGTGGAATTTTTTAACATCCTAGTGTTTAGCAGTGTACACCATTTTGTGTTTGTTTCAGCTGTATAGTCTTTACCGGCTGAGCATATGCTTTTATGATTCATGCAGTTGTGTGCTATTTTGGGTTTAGAAACCAGCAGGAAAGCTAAATATAAAAATCATTCCTTTGTAGATATAATAAGAAAACTCATTATGAAAGTATCCTATATGCAAAACCTTTCCTAAGTAGCTGTTAACAATGACAGACAAAAATGCAGTCAGCCTGACAGACAGCCTTTTCACAGCTAAGGCAGAAGATGTACAGGACATAACCTGATATATGTAGCAGCCAGGCACATTGCTTTAGAGGGGCAGTTTGTCTTTTGTAAATGGATTTTGAAAATCTCAGCTGTATACAGCATGAAGTATTTGTATGGGATATTCACTTCAGTCCTCAGCTTGTATAGTCATGGCATTGCTTTTTTTCTGTGGGGTCTTTGTTTCTTTGTGGGTCATAGGCAGTTGTTACAAGCAATACAAAAGTGTTTGAGACACTACCTTCACCTAAGCAGAGCTATTTACAGAGTTGAAGGCCTTGCTTACAGTAGCAGAGATGCATTAACTAACACACTCTAAAATCCCCAGAGAGCAGGGACCAAATTGTATTTGAATGTGTTTGCTAGACTGTCTTAAAGTGCAAATTGTTTTGTCTATTCCTGGATTTCAATATGTTTTAAAATTGTTTTTTAGAGTGTAAGGGTCATTTCTGTTTTAAGGATGTCATCTCCTTAGTCCACACCACTGCCTCATTTGCTCTTAATCCTCTCCCTTGCCTGCCTTTTTGTGTCAATTTCCAGGGGAGATGAGATATTCCTCTGAGCAGATGCGCTGTCTTCACAGACCCCCAGCCTCAGCTGTCTGAGCATCGAAGACTCCAACATACACTAAGTCCTCTCTAGTCCTGTAGCACTGGCATGTCCAAAATTTCTCCACCACTGAAAATCGCAGAATAATACATAATAGCAGTAAATTAAGAAGCTTATATTACTTATTATTCAAAGATAATAAAACCTTTTATATGCAAACCAGCTCAAGACAGGAAATACATCTTTAAGAAGAAAAGCTGTAAACTACCAGTTACTAATACCATTGACATTTAGTCCAGCCTAGACATGATATGTCGCAATTTTGCTGTTTGCTTATGCCCTATGCATGATGGCCTCCAGTCTGTGGATTTCTAATGAGACTAAAATACTGGCAGCTACATTTTTAGAGGGGGAAGGGAAAATACAGGCAGTAAGAAAATAAAACTTAGCATACACACTTCTAATATCCAGACTGCTCCCCAAAATCACATGGGAAATTACTTACACAATCAGCTTCTCATTCATACCTGTCTCACCCTATCCATGTCCTTGTGTAGACTGTGGCAAATCACCTGAAGGATGAGCATGTGGAGGGCTACAAACACAGTCCCTGTGATTGAAGGTGCAAAAAGGTTTCCTGTTATTCAGCTTTTCCTTTCAGACCAATGAGGAAGACAAACCATAAGGAAAAATACGCTGAAGCTGTAGTTCCCTGAAGTCAGCAGCAAAACCCCTGTGGAAGGCAGTGGGGGGGGGGAAAGTCATCTGTACTCTGTTCAGCCTTGCTGCTGACCTGTTCTGTGATCATGGCATGCATCTTAAGGCCACAATTTGCAAAGCAGCCTAGTACTTAAATATAGAGATGAGCATTTCTCTTGTTGCTAAAAGTTTCTGACCAATCTAGTGCTTACTTACTTAATTTTGTTGGAAGGCTTTGAAACCAGTTGATACCTAACCTTTGAACTTGCTCTCCTGCTATGAGGAAGCTGTCCAGCAGTCTGCACAGACTGTGTTAGTAGGGGGTGGATGCTTTTCAGCAAGGCTCAGGCTTTTGAAGATTTCAACCCTTGTCTTTTCAACAGAGAGGTGCTCATGAGATTCGGGAAATACGTCAGTTCCACTTCACAGGCTGGCCAGACCATGGTGTCCCATACCATGCCACGGGCCTGCTGGGATTTGTACGGCAGGTCAAATCCAAGAGTCCTCCAAATGCTGGACCTCTCGTTGTTCACTGCAGGTAGGTAAAACACTAATCTCTCTGTTGTGGTTTGTATTAAACTCAAGATCTACTTTTGCTTCTCCTTTACTGTGTATTCCCCACACACAGGTTGCTGAAGCCACTGGAGCTCTACTCAAAAAATAACTGTAAACAAGAACATGTGTGTGTGTGTGTGTGTGTGTGTATAAAGAATATATCTATATATAAAGAATAACATATATATATGTATATATATATATAAAGAATAACAAGAACATGTATTATATATATAAAACAAACATACATACAATATATAAATGAGAGTAAAAAAATAGAGCCTGAAGTCCTGCAAACGCCTGGCTCAATTTCAGTAATCTCCAATTGATCAAGTACCTGTGAGATGAGCTCTTACACCTTTTGCATTTCCAATACACTGCTGCATGTTAACTGTGCTCTTCTTCTGCTTCAGTGCTGGTGCTGGCAGAACTGGATGCTTCATTGTCATTGACATCATGCTAGATATGGCAGAACGAGAAGGAGTTGTAGACATTTACAATTGCGTGAGAGAGCTTCGGTCCCGGAGAGTTAACATGGTGCAGACAGAGGTATTGTTCATCTACTGGAATACTGCTTTGCAAGAAAAGATGCTCTTCTAGCCCATAAAGATGGAGCTTTGTAGTTGGCACCCTCCAGAAAGTAGTTTACTCCATCACATGCAGAAAATTATCTCCACGCAAACCTGAAGAATCCCTGAGCAAACAAGTGCACAGTTATGCATCACTGAAGGTTCACAATGTCTCTTTAAAAATAAGGAAAATCAGGAATGTTTCCTCTCTGGGAAGGATTCATTCTGGAGTACATCTTGTTGAGGCTTAGTTTCATGATAACACCTACAAAACTGCCTGGAGGAATGAGGAAACCAGAAATATTCTGAGTTTTGTAATGGAGTGTTACTGCACTCCTCTAACTACTTGTAGTTAGTTTAAGCCAATCTTTATATATTCATTTCTAAGTGAGTGGGATAAAGTTTCTTAAACTGCGTTGCTTCTGGTTGTTGCTTCTGGTTGTTGCTTCAGTGCTGGTAAACTAAAGAGAGAAGTAGCAACCATATTAGTTGCTGTGTTTTATTTACCGAAATACTAATGGTCTGTGCATTCCATGTCAGTATCTATTTTAATTGCTTTACCAGGAACAGTATGTATTCATCCATGATGCTATCCTGGAAGCCTGTCTTTGCGGGGACACAACTATTCCAGCTTCTCAAGTTAGGTCTGCTTACTACGAAATGAATAAATTAGATCCTCAGACAAACTCGAGCCAGATCAAAGAGGAATTTAGGGTAAGTAATGGCTTACATTGCCTAGAAGCTGTGGAGTTCAGCTATACTAAAGACTTCTGCTTAAGTTTTTATAGCCATATGAATTTTGTAACGGGTCTACGAGGGAAAGACTGCAAAAAAGGGAAAAATAACATGTCACTCATCTCTACTGAGTTAGGCTGAATCATAAAATAATGCAGTGGGTAGTAGTAAAATATTCTTTCTACTTGAGGGAAGTATGTCGATCCTTCCACTGTCCTTTCTCCAGAAGGCAGGCTACTCTGCAGCTGTCTTTGAGGTTATTTTTCATAATCATATGCTTCCAGGATTTCTCTGCTTCCAAACCCTGCTGACTGTGATGTGTTTTCATTTCTCTGCATATTGATTCCCGCTGAAACTGAATGCGGAGCTGATCTATTCTTAAATATTTTGTGTTGCTTTCACTGCTGTGTTGATTTTTCCCTTGCATTGTTTACTCTCTTTGAAAGACTTTAAATATGGTGACTCCGACGTTGCGCGTTGAAGACTGCAGCATCGCGCTTCTGCCGCGAAACCATGAAAAGAATCGCTGCATGGATGTGCTGCCTCCAGACAGATGCCTGCCTTTCCTCATCACGATAGATGGGGAAAGCAGTAACTACATCAACGCTGCACTGATGGATGTAAGTCTCCACCACATCATTAATAATATAAACACAATAAGCAGTCCTCCAAACTGAGCCGTGCCAGAAAATGGAGTCAGCATAAGAAGACTGAAAACCTTCTAGCTTGTTTTGTTTCCCAGAAGCATGGCACAAAATCTTTAAACTCCCAAGTACATTTAGGATCACACATATGTTATGTCACAGCCAAGGTTCCAAAGCCATGCTCAGCAATTCAGGGAGTTTTGATAAATTAAATCTGTCTGGATTTCTCCCTAGTGCTTGAATTTTTAACCATCTGGCCTAGGAAAACAAGAGTTGCCTATTAGGAGATTGAGGCAGTTAAATAGAATAATAAGGTTTGCAGCAATATTTCAGTTCCCTTTGTTTATAATTTAAACAGTAATTAACAAAAAAAAAATTGTCTGTCAACACAAGATAGTACACAAGCCATTACTTCAGCCTTCCCGTGTATTTCTGTTTGAACGAATGGTTCCTCTTCACATGTGTGTGGAGTTTTTTTCCAAATGCATCTGTAGCAATTCTAATCCTTGTAATAGAGTAACAGTAAAAAGACACTTTAAACTGCCTTTACAATCTGTAGATATTTATAGCCTATTTTTGACTATTTACAGCTATAGTCATTATGGTTGTCAAACACATAAACAACAAGAAAACAGAGGTTGGTGAGGAAGGAACACATTGTAAACGGCCTTTTAAAAAGTGAAGCTAGAGTAATAACAGTTTATTGCAGTTTTTTCATTTCTTTCCTTCCAAGTTCTCAAAGCCTTTTCCTGAAATAAGCCCAAGTTCAAAACACTCCTGTAAAAATGTAGGAAAATGTATCTTTGTGTTTATCTATGTAGAGAAACTGAAAACAGAAATTTAGGTGACTTGTCTAGCTTCTCACAGTAGGTCAATGACATTTCACATTAGAACAGACCTACCTTAATATGCAGTTTGTGACTGTGCCATTACATTGTCTTCTTTCCTGGAGACTTTTGTTCTGTGAATTAAGTAATGCTCAGAAAGAGCAGGGCCTTAACACTTGCTTTGAAGATGCTTCCCTTCTTCACTATTGAAACAATGGGCTGTGTACAGAAATGTATCTGGACAAAAGGCTCCAAGGGAGGAGGCAATTTGGGTTGCTTTCCCCCTGAAGCACCTTGTCCAGGCTTCTCCTGCATCTCTGCAGTGACAGACAAGAGCAGACATTTTTCCATTTCTCTAAACACTCAATCTCCAGCAAGCAAGATTAAGTGGTTCCCCCTCTCCACTTGAATCCGTTGAGGTGTTGTTGAATCACCTCATGTAAGCCTTCTGAGCTCACTTCAAGAAAAAGGGGTAGCAGGCATTGCTTTTGTTATTCAGTATCAGAATGAGTTTGAGAATAGTTTTCCCAAAACAACTTCTGAGGATTCTAATTCTAATTCTGAGTGATTAATGGAGACCCCTTTGGACATCTCTCATCTGCATGAAACTTCCAGCAAGGCAGGACCAGTAGGATAGAAAGCAGCTGCCTAAGTAGGAGCAGCATCATTACCTGCTGGTTGCCATGTGCTGAAACAAAGAACCTAAGTTTTGCATGTTGGCATCTGTACCCAAAACAGATGTGGAATCGTTTTCTGTGATCTCCTCAGTGACTGTGAAAGAACAATTACAGAATCATAGAATATTCTGAGTTGGAAGGGACCCACAAGGATCACCAAATCCCATAAGTTCTAGGGTTGGAAGAGACCTCTGGAGATCATGTGGTCTGACTCCCCTGCCAAGCAGGGGGTCACCCTGAGCAGGTGACACAGGAATGTGTCTAGGTGGGTGTTGAATATCTCCAGAGGAGGAGACCCCACAACCTCCATGGGCAGCCTGTTCCAGTGCTCTGCCACTCTCAGTGTAAAGAAATTCTTCCTCACCTTGAGGTTGGAACTTCCTGTGTTTTAGCTTATGGCCATTGCTCCTTGTCCTTTCACTGGGCACCACCAAAAAGAGTCTGGCATCATGCTCCTGGCACTTGCCAAGTCAAAGTCCAAATCCTGGCCCTGCATAGGACAGCCCCAGGAATCACACTATTTGCCTGCAGTAGCTGATCTGATTGGATCTCTGCAGTGGTGCAAACGCTTCAGGTCAAGGCATGTAGAGACCTCCCCGCCCTCCTTAATGAAGGCAATGGCACCCCCTCCCAAAAATTCCCCCAGTGTGGCCACGCTAGCATTGAACACTCAGAAGGACGTAAGTGAAAATGCCGGTTTGAGATCCACAATGGAAAAGTTCCAGCAAACAGCTCAGCCAGTGACATAGTCTGGTACTAAAAAAAGCAAAGAGCACTGAAATTTATCCCCTGGGTATCCTCGCTGCTGTCGGATAGACCAGAATTTCAACAATATTTCTGAAGAATAACTAGATATTTTCTTTCACAGGCATCATTCAAATTTAGAGCTAAATGCAAACAGCCAAGATTAATCTGTCCATTAACAGCTCTAAACAAACCTGCTGCTCAAAATCTTGTAGGAGTTGCATTGGAAGCAAAAACCTCTGATGATTTTACTCTATGCCTGTGGCATGAAATACATTTTAGAAATATAACATCTGCAGAAATTATATCCTGCCCAAATACAATTTATTAACTTTGAAGCATATAAGATCTCGGGAAAGAGCTGAAAACAATATATTAATTATACAGAAAATAGAAATATGCTTTCAGTCCAGAAGTTTTGGGGCTATGACTGACATTCTGCTAAATGGATTTTTCTCTCTTACCATTCTTCTCATCATCTTGTTACTTCTTTGCAGAGCTACAAGCAACCATCAGCTTTTATAGTTACGCAGCATCCCTTACCAAATACTGTCAAAGATTTCTGGAGACTGGTCCTAGATTATCACTGCACTTCAGTAGTTATGTTGAATGATGTGGATCCTGCACAAGTAAGTCCAGAAAAATGCTTCATTCAAAAGAGGAGTGCTAGTGCCACAGCATTTCAGAACAGCCTTAGGGTGTAATTAGTTTTGTAAAAACAACATTAAATACTTACACACTAAAACATTGATTTGTAGCTTACAGATAGATACTCATAGGGGAGGAGAAATTAATCTGACCATCAGCAGCTTCTCCACCAAAATGTTAGTGCACACACAAGTAAGTGTATGCACCTTTAATTTATTCTAAAAGAACATGTTTTGGGATGGGCTGCTAAAACCCAGAAATTACAGTTGTAGAACTCTGACTCAAGTCTGAAGCATGCTATAGTGGCCAAAATCATAAACAGAAGCCAACAGCTATTAATTAACCTGCCTGAAACAGGTCAATGACCTTGGTCTCTTTACCAGGGAATAGGTGTTCCCAGTGTGAAAATCTGTGTTGTGTGTTGCACAAAATGATGTTGTCATTAGCAAGGAGATAGGAACTAATCTAGGAGAAAGGAACTAAAGATTGGAGACTAAGCATCTTTTGGAAGAGAAAAGAGGGCAATGAAACGTGTAGGGGAATGTAATTACCTTACAAAAGAGTTGCACATGCTGTACATGTTGTTCAGAAAATTGGAAAACCGAACCTACTGGTTGGCAATTTAATCACTAGGATTAATCACTAAGTGTCCCAGAGCCTGGCTCACAACTGCAC
Organism: Trochalopteron elliotii; assembly: GCA_024734555.1. Taxonomy (NCBI): domain Eukaryota; kingdom Metazoa; phylum Chordata; class Aves; order Passeriformes; family Leiothrichidae; genus Trochalopteron; species Trochalopteron elliotii. The sequence continues at coordinate 1,914,097 of JANPWX010000099.1, read as the reverse complement.
AATTCCAAGTTCTTACAAAGATATAATTTCCTTAGTTCCAACAAACTGCACCAGCCCTCTGCTGGAATAACATGGTGGTAATCTGGATTCTTAATATGTAAATATTTGTTAATTATCGGTTAAGAGTGATTGTCATTTTTTAGAGCAGACTGCAGGTCATTTAATCTTTCAGACCAAGAATCTTTTTAGCTTTGTTCAGCATTGCATATACTTAAAAAAATGTTTCCTCTTCTTTTTAACATGTAGAATTTGTTTTTGAAAGATACTAATCTTCCTTTTGGTCTTTCAAAGGAACATATAGGAATTCCACACACTATTTTAAAGGCTGTATTTCTGATTCTAAGCCCTGCTCTGTCTACAGGGAGGAAAAATAGAAATGAAAGACAAAACTTTTATTCATGAATCTAAGATTATTTTCTGAGTGAATAAGGAAAAACTCAAGGGAGACAGACTGTTAGGGACTGCTGAACAGAGTGTTTTTTAATTTGCTAGCTGTGTTTTGAATTTACAATAGGGCATGGCTATTCCAAGCATTTATTAGCCTCACAGGATTTAAAAGCTATTGGGATATGCAGTTAATGCACCTGCCTCTGCAGTATGTTAAACCTTTTACCTCTTAATGCAAGTAAAAATCTTTTCATTAGGAATAAATCTCAAAACCCTCAGAACAAACAGAAGTGAAGAGAGGGCAAAGCTTATTAAAAACACACGTTACATTCAGATTTATTAATAATTACTGTTATGATTATTATTTATGTATATATGAAGTGTTTACAGTTCTGTTTAGATAGTACCATTTATGTGGGTTGTTATGCTCCATTGGGAAATGAAATTCAGCCCTTCACAGTGACTCTGACTTGAAGAGAGTTGCTAGCATCACTTGCATGCAAAATGTGCAGTCTTAAATGCGTTTGGTTTCTTTAGAACTTGAAAATCGTAGCTTTCTAAAACAGCCACAGCAAACAGCTCTGCCTATTATCATTTAAGCATTTTTCAGAGATCTTTCAGAATTGTATTCCTATGTATTTGAAAGATGTGTACTAAACTGTGCATGTTAAATGATCTGAGCACTGGCACTTGCAACAGTTGTGTGCATTGCGTTTTGCTATCCTGTACACCAGCTTATTTCGTAATAAAATTTTCTGTAAAATTTAGACAATATTTGGAAAGCAGTTGTCTCAGCAGACCAAATCATAAGGGGGTTAAAAAAAATGAAAATATATTTTCCTACTTAAGATTTCTGGGTTTAACTTGTTAAAGTGATCTCCTGCAAATCAGACCCTGTTTTCTTTTTTAATTGGTGTAGTAAATGATTATGTTTTCCTAAAATGTAGTCATCTCGAAAACAGCTTTGTTGAGGACTAAGTATTATAGGAAATGCAAAACAACATCTGGAGTAAATGTGATTTGTCAGCTCAGCTCTGGATCACCAACAGCAATGCAGCAGAATGAAGACCACAGCTGTTTTACTGAATGAAATAAAAAGTTCCCAATATGACATCAATGCTTCTGCAAGCAAACAAAATTTCATGAGTTCATATTTAATTTTGGTGAATGCTTACAAAAGCTACATGCTCAAACTGCTCTAAATATCCCTGTCAAAAAAAAAATTAGGATTTTCATGAAAAAGAATGGACAGGCAGATTCTAGCTTCAAAAACCTTCTTGCAAAATGTTGATTCAATCTTTAAAGTCTCAACACAGATGGTAATTGGTTCCTGGATTAAGCCATTGTCATATTATTAGACACTAAAGCCATGCAAGATAATGGTAATTTTGCTTTGTGATCTTTAGAAACCTAGAAGTAATTTTTTCTGAGAGCTGAGGAAAACACAATTAATATTTTCAGGTGTCACTAATCAGATGAAATCAGGCAATTACTGAAAGTTTAAAGCAATGCTGATATTAGCCAATTTCATCAGTCACGGGTGAAACACATGTGAAAGTTAAGTCCTGAGTTTTGAGAACTGATGTGTCCTTCCTAGTACAAATTACACATTCTAATGCAGTTTGAATTATTAACAACTATTCAAGGCAGTTGGAGATACCAGGCCTTTGGTCTTTAGACTCCACTGTCTTCAAGATATGACAATGTTTGTCAGCCTCTCCCTGTCTTGTCATAATATATTGTAGAACTAGCACTGAGTGTCAGAAGTGTTTTAATCCAAACACCAGACACTGAAAGTACAGCAGCAAGAAACAGCATGTTAGGTACATAAAAAGGTATTATTGAAGCAGAGCACTCAAAACTGAACTTGGTGCATTGTGTGTTTTACAAAGATACTGAGCAAGAATTCCAGTAGTATATGTATGAGAAATTAAAATACAGAAAAGTATGTTGAGGGAGCATGAAATCCAAGGTGATGAACTGTGTTCTTTTTTGTCCATGGTCTCCTATAGCTCTGTCCTCAGTACTGGCCAGAAAATGGAGTCCACCGGCACGGCCCTATTCAGGTGGAGTTTGTATCGGCTGATTTAGAAGAGGACATCATCAGCCGGATATTCCGAATTTATAATGCAGCCAGAGTAAGGATCTTATTTGCAAAATAATTTTGTCTCAGTAGATAAGTTGGGTCTACTCAGATCATAAAAATGAAAGCTAAACTCATGTAGTACCATTTTCATTTTGCAGCTTATTTATTTGAAAGCAATGGCGCAATACTGCGTCACACCACAATCACAGAGGGAAAAAAAGGCTTCTATGTATAATATAAGTAAAAAATATTTTGATACGTATCTCAAGTGTGTTTAATGCAAATGAAATAAATGCAGTATTCAGATTCTATGATAGCCAAAAAATGCTGAAATCAGTGCTGTTTTCAGTAGTTTGAAAGTAGCCATCCTGTATATTTGTATCCTCTGTTATGTGAAGAAAGCTGCACACCAGTGTTATTCATGTTTTTCAAAAGCAATCCCAGCCTCTTACTGAAGATCCTGTCCCACTAACCTCACTTCATAACATATGTAACCACTTCAGAATGGCAAGCAGTTTGCTCTCGTATCCAGCTTTTATGCTCCCAAAAGTTGACAAAAGACTAAACAAGGCATATGTTTCAAGCTGAGTGGGAAAAAGATTCCACCACAGACCAGGTATCTGTTCCCATCCAAGGAACCTTTGCAATGGACTCTTATCAACCACCAAAAAGCCAGTTAGGAATAAGCAGCACTCCCTTCTGAAGAAAACCAAGAACTTCTCTGAGACCTGCTAGCTCACTGGACAGGGAAAGACACCAAAAACATGTTAATATCCAAACAGGGAAGCAGATTGTAAAGCTTCAAATACTTTAATACTATGAAGGCCTGGTATTTGTAGTAAACATGGCAATGTGAAAAACACAGCCCCCAGCAGTATTAACGTGACCTTCAGCAGGCACTGGGTCCGGCTGGTCTGCTTTGGGAAGTGGGGCTATCAGCTGAAAGAAACTGTATAGGAAATCAGTAGATTCCAGACTTTGACATAAAGCACACAAAACCAATTGGAGAGCACATCTAATGTCGCATCCACATCATGTTAATCCTACATCCTCTTTATTAACTCTTACTCTAGCGAATAAAATATAACGTCAACGTTTCTGTGTGTTGCTGCTTTTAAGAGTGGCACTAAAATGCCCTCACTTTGCACAGAAGTGGCAAACTCTAGACTACAAAACCAGTTTTCATGTGCATGTTTATTATGCCCTTTTCAAAGGAACGTAGTTTTCTGCCACTATCACTAGTTCTGTGCTCCTTTTTTATTTTAAATCACCATAAAGCAACTGTTCAGTAACGTTTCACCAGAGGGGTTCTGACTGCTGCAGTAGAACACAATAAAATAAAATGTAGTTAGATATTTTTTATAAGCCAGAAACATCTGAGGGTTCCATTTGGTTTTTTTAATGTTTCCTGCTTCAAAACATCTTGAGAGGTTTTGACCTTTCTTGTAAAAAAAAGGACAGAAACACATAAACATTCTTAAAAATACTGAAGCTTATATATGAAAACAGTATATAATTGAAGTTATGTTGCAGCTCTGTCTTTCCTACCAAGTTCCTCCTGTCATATTAATTAATTATTTGCTTGATCGTGCAGATGTACTATTGGTATATTTTAGCCTATTGCATAGCAGTCTGTTTAAAAACTCTTGTTCTAATAACTCCATTTAAAAAATTAAAAGTCATAAATCCTCAAGGGCAGTTGAAAATTAATTGAAAATTAGCAGTTTGTCAGCAGCTGCCTGCTTGAACAACTTCCCTCACTGATGCAAATATCTAAATTACACGCCAAAAAATTCCCGTTACGTTTCCTGCTTTTGTCCGGATCTCTGCAGCCCCAGGACGGCTATCGGATGGTGCAGCAGTTCCAGTTCCTGGGATGGCCAATGTACAGGGACACTCCAGTTTCTAAACGCTCCTTCTTGAAGCTCATCCGTCAGGTGGATAAGTGGCAGGAGGAATACAACGGGGGAGAGGGACGCACAGTTGTACATTGCTTGTAAGTACTGCAAACGGAAGAGAGAAACAAGGGAATGCTGCCACAGAACTTGTGCCAGGCTTCAAAAGATTTGTGATGAGGTGAAGAGGCATCTGTCTAATCTGGAGCTGAATAAATAATACAACTGCTCGTTTAAAAGCTTTGAATGCAAGAGGAATTGTGTAATTTTAATGTAGATTCATGAGTTTCCCCATCTGTCCTTTGTTGGAGCCCTATGAAAAGATGATGGGTTCGAGTTAACTCTATTTTATATAAAAATGTCCAGTGACTCTTGCAAATGGGAAAGTTGCATATTTATTCACAGTAAATCAAAAATGTGCTTTCAGAACAATGTACCTTTTATTTCTGCAGATAAGGACCATAGAAATAAGTGGTTTTGGAGGGGTGATTCATTTTCCAGGCATAAAGCACAGGAGTAAAAGTGGCGTAATAGACCAGTTACGATGATCCTGTAATTGCCTTACCTTTCTCTAATAATGGTATATATTTTTGTCCTCCTGTGACTTTGTGCTCCACTGATGCAAACTCTGATCCACTCTGCCACCATCCTTCTTTTGATATAGTTTAATATTTGTATGTGCTTTTACCCTCAGAAGTAACTGATCTTTTGAGGCTGAGTTTTCAGTGGTTGAAGTTGTATTCGTCTTCCTCTAAACAGCTGTTTAAAGATGTTGCCATGATGGAGAAGGGACCTGCTAACAGGAAATCCATGTTCAGAAGTTGGGACCCTGTGTCAGAATGATGGAGGAAAATCTAAGAGTATATTAATAACTCCCACTATCACTGACCTTGAACAAGTCATTGCTCTTCGGTTTCCCCATCTGTAGTATGGGGATAATAATACTTTCATCAAAGGAGCATTGTGCAGTGTGATTAATTAATGTTTTGAGATCTTTAGCTGAAAAGACCCTTTTGAAGTGCAAATTACTGTTATCTCTGAGGTGGCTGATGATATTAAATAGTTGTACAACATCACACATGCGTCACTTCCAGGCAGTAAAGAAAGAAAAAGCTCTAATATAATCCTTTTAAATGACTTTATTTTAATTAAAATTCTCAAACAGTCCCACAATATCAGGCACTGTTTTGGCAGCAGAGAGCATTCTTTCTATAGTGCCTAGATGTGACAGATGTGCAACGTTGTATCTTCCTTTGAAAATCAACCATTTGCAAAGCTTGTTTGAAAGACCTGCTACCTAAGTAGTCTGCACTCTGGTAATTATTAAGGTTTATTATTTTCAGTGAAGCACAGCCTAAAGATTCTGATTAGAATAAGTGTAGAAATAATGGGGTTTCCAGAAAGAAAGAGATTCTCTTGAAGATTAAAAATAACAAGGGATAAAGTATTATTAAATACTGTATTTGATCACATACATGAACATTTGTGCCTGGCTTCTTTGTTAGCAATTCGCTTTGGGTTCTCATCCTCTGATAACTGTGGTTGGAGGAGGAATACATCTGCCTTTAGCAGCAGTCCTTGCCAGGCAGTCAGCCCCTCTTTCTGCTGCCAGGAGCTAAGATCATCAGCCAGGGGGACATGGCAGCACCACCCAGTGCTCTACCAAGTGCAGCCACCAGCACTCCCACAAATGAGACTTCTGGTGCTTTTGCAGTTCCTCCGAAATGCCTTTGTGTCCAGGAGGAATGCGCCAGAATGTGGAATAAAAGAATTAAAAGATCTGCTTTTTCTGTGGCATTTCCAGGCCTGATGCTCATTGCAGCCATGTGTGTTTACAATGCAAAGCAGTGTTGAACTGAAACTAAAAGTACTCTATCCTTATTTCAGCATCCTCTTTGTGCTGTCTCCAGTGTTCACTGAAGGGTGGTGCAAAACTCAGCCATTCAATTCCCTCCAGGCTGTCAGCCTGCTGACTTCTGAATCATAGCTTTGAGATCTTTCAGCATGCTAATTCCAATTAGAAATCATGTTTTGCCTAGAGTTCGGCAGCCTTTGGGGCCAGGAATGTTCTGTGGTTTGTCTCTGCTGGAACTCATGCCTTCTGGAGCCATCCCTGTTGCTGTACAAGCTTGTGACACAGAGTCCATTGTAACTGAGCCATTTTATCACTTTCACCGCAGGAATGGAGGTGGCCGCAGTGGGACGTTTTGTGCAATCAGTATTGTTTGTGAAATGCTTCGACATCAGAGAGCTGTTGACGTATTCCATGCTGTGAAGACACTGAGGAATAATAAGCCTAACATGGTGGACCTTCTGGTATGAGCTTTTTAACTGCACCATTAAATAGGAAATGTTCTTTTTCTCAGAAGAGTCAGTAAGATTTCCAGGATTTGCAGTGGGAGTTGTTCACAAAGCAAGCAAGTCATTTTCAAAGGGGATAATGAAGTCACTTCACTTGTAAGAGTATTTTTACACTGCTTTCTTCCCAAGGAGACTTTGTCTCTGTTCGTTTGAATTTTTTAAGTGTTTTAAACTTTCAGATGAACATCCTTATTAATTTTCTTTTCTAGCAGGCTGAACCAAGTGGAGAGCGGCCCTTGCATGGTAGAAATAATAGTTATGTAAAATTAAATGCCAGATTTTCAAATTATATATTTTATAAATAGCTTAATCGCCTAATATTTATCAAAGCCATGAATTTCAGTTTGACATCCAGAATATTGCATTTAATTATGGCTGCTCTATCTCATAGAAAGATTAAAGAAGTTCAGAAACAAGGGGCCATGTGCAATTATTTTCCTAGAGAGTGTTTTATGAGCTTTTTTCCTAAATGGAGAACTGCTGAAGTGCCAGCTGCTCTGCCAGAAGAGCTGCAGAACAGCTTAAACCAGCAGGTTCTTACACTCCAGTGTGTAGTTTTGTACTTGGAGATGGGTGTAGTGTGGTGCCCTGTTCTGAAGCCTGGGCTATAAAAGACACTTTTACAACATCCTGCTGCAGAGGTGGCTGCTTAAGAGGCAGCTGCATTTGATTTAATATCACAGGCAGGAGGAAGCAGCATCTGGGCACTTTCAGGGATGTTAACCCAATCTGAGCCAATTTTGCAAGCTCTGGTTAAACAAGTCGGGGTCATTTCAGCAACTTTTCTATAGCATACCCTGGGTGAGGCAGGAGACATCTCACTGACCTGGTCCAACCTCTTGTAATTTTAGGAGAGGACCCCCTCAGGTGAGCTGAGTGTGACACACACACTGGAGAACAGGCAGAAAGAGTGAGGATTTCACACACAGGTGAAGGCAGGTAGGGAGGAGTATCCACCTCCCCACCACATGGATGGACGGCTGTGCCTCCTGCCTCCTGTGGGAGAATGGCTCCCACCACATCCTCCATCACAGTGCTCTCTCCTTGCCTGCTTCTGAAGTCCCAAACCCTCCCCTAGGGCAGCTCTGGCCAGGCACATGGAAAAAGGCTAGATGTTGTCAGCTGTGCAGAGCAAAGAGGGAGTTCATGAGCTGCACCACAGGGCCATGAGCCAGCAGTGTGGAGCTCTGAGTCCTTGATCAGTGAGAAACTATCAAACTTCCACTGTGGTGGGAGGGAGCAGCTTGGTTGGCTTCTTTTCCTCTAGTTTATATTCTCAGGAGGAGGATCATCGTGCTGAGAACCATGCATTTTTATTTCCTAGGTATTAAGAAAAATGTCCTACTGCTTCATTCAGGTAGTATAGTTTAGACAGGGATTTGGCAGGCCTGCTGTTCTCCATTCTCCTAGAGCTTGAGTCCACAGAACTCACTGATCTCTTATTCATTTATTTTATAGAAATAAAAAGAAAATTACCAGTGTAGATGTACAGTTAAAGAAAATGCTCCCTATAAATTCCTATTTGTGACAGTTCTTCAGGTATAGATTTGTCAGGCAGTTGTCTCCATTTTTCAGCAGAGAATTTTTTTAATCAAAAAAGCTAAATGTATTATTTTAGATGTAAAAGTATCTTTAAGTAAATTGAGAGTGATATTTGGAACATCTGGAAGGCATATAAAGGCCTTGTAGGGCCTTTTTTTATTAGGAAATTTCAAAGCACTTGTGAAGGAGGCCAGTATTGTTTTCCTTATTTTAACAGACAGAGGAATAAAGGTAAGGAACAACCAGGATTTTTCCCATTATCACATAATGCACTGACTGAGCAGAGATAGAATGACATCTCTTCAGTTGTGGTCTGCCATCTCATAGGAACAAATATTTGAATTAGCCAGGTTTCAATTCCTATTGGAGATTGCTTCATGGTAAAGGGAATTGGGCCACTTGAGTTCTTTTCCTGATCTTGTTACTGACTTTATCCCTTATGACCTTTCTTATATTATGTGTCTTTGCCTCAGTTTCTGTATTGGAAAAAGAAGAACAGTAATATTCATCTACCTTGTAAAATTTTATGGTAAAAGACTAAATGCTCAAAATCATGACATTATTTCACAAAAGTAGTTTTAAGACTGCTTTATCAATACATATCATACACTTTCTGACTAGATAAAAGGCAGTCTTTACCATCCATACTTAGAGATTTATCTCTTAATTTCACTGCAACCTTTGGTAACCTCCAAGTGTAAAAATCTGAATGCCACATTCCTACAGTATGGAAATCTATGAATTTTTTCAACCATCATACAAAGACAACACATGATATTGCAAAATATCTATTATGGAATGCCCAAAGCATTTGGTGATAAATGTTATTTGGCCTACCCACAGGTGTCCTAGAAAATAAATTTAAATATAACCTCGCTGAGGCTAGATAGGCTAAAGAGACTTTTAATATCCACCATCAAATGAATAATAAAAATGTACAAAGGACAGTAGTGAGTGAACACAGTGGGAAATAAGATATGCCTGCTCTTTAAGACAGGTATTCAGTTTACTGAAAATGACAGTTATTCTGTTGGATCCGTAAATCAGCATAAAATGAGCATGGAAGAGTGGAAATGGATGAGTGGCTGATCTCTAGTTTTGATCTGTTATGTAGTTATAGAACAATTTCCATTTATTTAGAAACATATATACAATAAAAGCAGAAAGGGAATTTTCATAATACTCTGTTCTTTCCTTTCTTCCTTTTTTATTCTTTTCTTTTGAAGAAGATACAAGCAGTTTATGGAACCTTGCAGGACTTTCAACCCTCACATACAACTCACTCATCACTTAGGTTACATGTGGCCCTAAGACTTGTTTTGTTATTATGTAACATTTCTCAACGAAAGAACTTTTAAATGGTCCATGCTTGTTAATAGCTTTTTGATTTTTTTAATAGTATATGGTCTTTAATTATATTTATATCTTTATATTTTTATATAAATTTTTATATATAATTATATTTTTATCTTTATATTAATCGTATATGGCATGTTAAGTGGACTCTCTTCTCAGCTAAAATGTGACCCAAAATCACAAGTACAGGCCAAAAAACTTAATCCTTTAAAATTATTCCATCAGTGAAAAGAGAATATATCTGAAGATCTTACTACTCATGATGTTGGGCAAGGCTGAGTGCTGTCAGCTCTTTAAATCTGTTGTTGTTCCTAAATGGTTGTATGTGCTTAGTTATCCTTTATTAATTGAATAAAGTGCATAAGTAAAAGAGGCATTTCAGTAACAGAAATAGTCATAAAACTGGCAGGTGTTTCCAAATTGGATTTTCAGAGTCCAGAGTCCTTAGCTTTAGGGAACCTGCACTTACTATTTCTTTCAGCTTTTTCTTTTCATTTAAATATTTGTAGTATTTTTAAGTATTGCAAGAATGGAAACAGGAGGAGGGTATGTATGCACATAAAACATCATCAGTGACTGCACCATTTAAAAGTTTCAGAGTGGACAAAGGTCAGTCAAAAACATCTGTCCTCTCCATTCCACGGAAGATGTGAAAGGGTCCAAGTCATGCCCCTTTGTCCCCAAAGATGCAGAGTGGGTTTGCATCCCTCAGGAAGGGGATTTCCCTGGAACTTGCTCTGTTTCCAAGCAGTTACAAGTAAAACCAGCATGTCTGTGTTTGAAGCACAGGGCTGGCACCCAAAAACTTAGTCTGGGTAACACGAGAACTGTTAAGATAGTGACTTGAGCATCACTGTCCATTGTTAAAAATTAATTGGAATTAATCCAATTAATTTATCTCAGGCCCCATCTCACAACGCTATTGAACAGTCTTGTGGGTTGGATCTGGGCTGCAGATAAGAGAACCAACAGTAAGCAAGCAACTCTTGCCCTGAAATGTAACAAGTGCCTGAATGACATTAAAATAAAACTTTCAATCTGGGAAGCACTAAACACTGGGTTTATTTTAAGATAAACATTTCCAGGGAGGAGTTTCAATAATCCAATTCTCATAAAGTGCTACATGAGCATTTGACGGATGACAGAAGGGTTTCAAGTCAATTTGCTTACATGCTGTCAATTTTTCTCGTACAAGTGTATTAGAGCACCTAAATACTCATCTAACATGAGCAGCACCATAAGTTACTATGTGTTGTGTCTATTGTCTGGTTAATATAAAGATTTTCTTATCTGAATATAAATCGGATTTGCAAACTAGTTCCCACTGACAACAGCTCTTAGTAAATAATTTTAACAGGAGAGAAATATTGACCCCTTTAATTAAGTTTCTTCAATAACTAACTTTGTGGTTTTCTTTTGATTTTTCAGGATCAATACAAATTCTGCTATGAAGTGGCATTAGAATACTTGAATTCTGGCTGATCGTCTAGACAGCACAGACAAATCTCCTCCTTTCACTACCACAAACAAAGCAAGTCACTTCATGATGTCTGTGTAAATGAGATGAAGACTTCTCAGTGTTATGCTTTTACTGCTTTGTATAATTGGCTCTTTTTAAGAGCCCCAGAAGATGTTTATAAAACCGCTTGCACTGCCCAGTTCCCACTCTGAAGCCGCTGCTTGGCACCCCTGTGAGCCTACACCGAACCACGTGGCAGTCCTTGGACACCGTACTCATACTCAGCCATTGATGTGGTGAAGCAGCATAGTCCTCTGGTAAATAAGAGAGCACAATTATATTCTTATGAAGGAATTTGTACTTTTTCTGTTACATTTCGTTGCCTGTGATTCTCAGTTACTGTCACGGCCTAGTGTACATTTCTGTTCTGTGGAGAATGCTGTCTGGCATTTTGATAATATATGATTTTAGTTATATTTGTATTCTAACGCGTGCATAATAAACAAATCATATGTAGCTTATCTGAACTAACAGAAAGACATGTACCAAATCATGATAATTTTGTTGAGTTGTAATTTCTATCCACTTTGTACCATTTCAGAGAGAGAATCTTGATAGAAATGCAGTTACAAAATTCAAAAGACAAGATGCTCAGATTAATATATCCAAAGCTTTTTCATTTGTTTATATTGTAAATATTTTTTGATTTCATCAAATTATTTATTCATTAAAATGATTTTTTTTGGTGAAGCACAGTGAGTGACAATCATTTTTATTAAGCCCTGGAAATGCTTACTGTATGATAGTGTAAACATTTGTTTACCTTGTATGGATTCTCAGCTCAATAAATAATTACATACATGATAAAATTTTGTTTAATTTAATATCTCTTGGCATCTGAGTGCCTCCAACTAAGCTTCTTTTCTAGATTAAATCTAGTAAATACTGAGCTACCTCCAGTGGGTGTTTATTGTGGGATCCAGTGTTGATCCAGCCAGTAGTGAGGTCATAGAATCACAGAATCATAGAATGGTTTGGGTTGGAAGGGACCTTAAAGATCCTCTTGTTCCAACGCCCCTGCCACAGGCTGGGACACCTTTCAGTAGACCAGTTTCCTCAGAGCCCCATCCAGCCTGGCCTTGAACACTTCAGGGTTGGGGCATCCACAGCTTCTCTGGGCAACCTGTTCCAGTGCCTCACCACTCTCAAAGTGAAAAATTCTTCCTAATATCTAATCTAAATCAGTTCTTTCCCAGTTTTAATCCTTTCCCTCTTGTCGTGTCACTACAACCCTTTGTAAAAAGTCCATCTTCATCTTTCTTGTAGGCTCCCTTCAGGTACTGGAGGGTTGCAATTAGGTCACCCTGAAGCCTTCTCTTCCCCAGGCTGAAAAAACCAAATTCTCTCAGCCTGTGCTGGGATCCCTGGACTGGATGCAGCTCACCAGAGTGGAGTAACATATGCTGTGCCAGTATATGAAAGAGGTGCTTAAAAATGCGTTTGCACAAATGCAGAACCTGAAAGATGCCCTGCTCTGAAGAAGAGATGGTGTTGTGCTGGTAGTACTTGGTGTTATCACAGCAACCATCTTGCAGCCCTGGGCATTCCCTGCCATTCCCTTTGTGCCTGCTGCTGCTGTGGGAGGGGTGATGGTGCTCTTGTTCATGAGATGTATGACTGCTATAAGGGGGATGTAATGCCTGCTGTTAAAAATGTTAAGGATACCAATACAAGAGTGGCTGGTGGGAAAGTTACTCAAAAGATCGTGAAACAGCTCCATTACTAGAGCTGTTGTCAGTGCTGCCAGTGGACAGTTTACACCATTAAAGCTCCTGAGAATGGCTGTACTGATCTTCCATAGTGTTTGGATGGTTCCCCTTTCTACAAAGCACTGACCAGTGTCTGAACATGCTGGGAATTGCCTTTGTTGCAGCAACAAAGCAGCAAGAAGGGGGAATGAGTCAGCAATGCCTTGCTGAGCCATCTGCTGGAACCGCAGACATTTTCTCAGCAGAAGTTTGAAGGAGACATTGCAGGCAGAGCAACTGTGGTATCTGTATAAATGTATCAGTCAACCTGAGAAGCTCTAAATCTATTTTGAGAAGCTCTAAATCTAACGATCCAGTTTGGACAGAATGACTCACAGCTTGTCAACTCCCAGTTCAAAACCACTCTAAAATTCAGATCTGAAGACACAAAGATTGGTTTGCTCTGCATCTGGAAAGCATCTCTTTTAAAGTGTAGCTGGCAGGTACAGGCCATTGCTATAAATTGAACAGAGGTACTGAAAAACTTGGGAAATACAACCCTAGTCCTGAGAAGAATGATGGTCCTTGGATAAACCTTGTAGCACTTCAGCCTGTTGCGGAATGTGCTCTTACTCATTTTAAAACCCTAGTGACAGGAAACAAAATCCAAACCTCTAACATCATATTCCTCACAACCGGCTTGACAGACCAGGTATGCCAGCCAAGCATGCTTCTTTGTAATAATTATGGGACCATAAAAAGTTGTGTTCTGTCTTCTGTGTCCATTGAAATATGCATGGACACATCCAGTTTTTCAAAAAACAGAAGATATGTGTGCCAAAGGAGCCCTTGGACAGAAGGTGATGCTGGCAATGTGATCCCAAACATGAAGTGCAGTAAGAATCATGGATTTCTCTCCTGAGAACAGAGATTGCCAGTGTCAACCAGACATTATTTCAGCTGCTGCACTCGTGCAGACATACTTTGCACAGGTAGGCCTTGGTGGGGGGCAAGGGGTCAAACAAAGGAGACAAGGAGGAATGAGTTCTGCGGTGATTCTTACTCTTTACTGATATTTCTCTTTTTTTCCCTAGTTCTTCTGACATAGAGTTTATGTTGCAGAGTCTTGTCTGATGCTGTTTCAAAAGGCATTCTGCGAACTTCGGTGCTGTAAAACTGGAGCCAGCCAAAGAAAGCACAGCAAGCAGCATTGTGTCCTCACTCTCATACTACAGCTATCAATCCATATAAGTTATAGAGAAATCCAGGCTTAGGCAAAACCATATTTTGCCAAGAAGGAAAAACAGATGAGGACTTCCGATGATGCTGATCACATGGTTGGAGCACGTCTCCAATAAGAAAAGGCTGAGAGAGCTGGAGTTGTTCTCTGGGAGGAGAAGGCTCCATGGGGACCTCATTGCAGCCTTTCAGTACTTTTGGGTAGTCTACAGGAAAGATGGTGACAGACTTTGTAGCAAGCTTTGTTGCAATAGGTAGTGGTTTTAAACAAAAAGAGGGACAGTTTAGATTAGGTGGAAGAAAATTTTTCCAGTGAGGACAGAAAAACAGGTTGCTCAGAGAGTTGGTAGATGCCCATTCCTGGAGACATTCAAGGACGTGTTGGATGAGGTTCTAAGCAACTTGTTTCTGGTGGAAGGTGTTCCTGCCCATGGCAGCAGGGTTGGACTAGTGCATTCCAACCCATACCATTCATTCAGGAGTTAGGAACAGAGAAAATGTAAGGAATCAGAAAGGAGGAGAAAGAAGATATGAACTCAATGGGCTGATATTCCAGAACTCTCAAAGTAATCTGGAGGGTGGCATTTTAGAGGAGACAAAGAAAACAGCAGTGACAGCCATTGTAAGTGTTCATAATCCAACCTTCCTTTTCAGAAGAAAGTTACATAAATGCAGGCCCAGTAGAGCTGCAGAACTTTGGGAGACATCAGTCCCTGTCTGGAATGGAGGGAAGGATGTTTCCTTCAATGCCCAGTATACCCAGTAGGTAAGAGGTATATAAATGAATAAAGAGAAACTTTAAATGGTGTGCCATTTGTTGTATCACCCAACTCATCATCTCTCCAGGACTGGAGGTAGGTGATTTTTGCTAAGCTATTCTGAAAGAGCAGCAGTGGGGATGATGAGAGAGGTGATGGCATGCAGGTAATATGTATCTTTATAACAGCAATGGTCCTGACAGCTTCCTGGGCTTCTTTATCAGCAAATTAGTCTGTTCTGGCAGGATACCTTCATGGAGTAGTAATGGCTTAAAGTCTATATCTAGTAAGATGAAAAATACAAAAAAATAGGAAAAACTTCTTACCCAGCTCTACACAGTGTGTTTCAATAAGGTGTCTGTACCACAAAGACTTGATCTGAAGGTGTGATGTATCATCAAGCATTTTGTGCATTAGCCTTCAGAGGCAGCAAGTTATATAGGCAGATCACTGTAACAGAATGATTCGTCGTATCATTTTGGATTTATTTGTTGGCTTTACACTTATTTTATCAACTTGGAGCCTTGCACTACAAAATCTCATGCATTGCATATCTCACGCCAGACACAGGGCTTTATTAAAAGAAAAATTAAATTAGGAATAGAAAAAAAAAGGTACAGCTTAGGTCTGTTGTGTGATGCTTGTTAAGGAAGACAATGACCACTACCAATTTTGGGGTACACTACCAGTAAAACCCAACAGACCATGTGAAAAATAATGCTGTTTCTAATGGAGCTCATTTCTTTAGTTGGTTTTTGTAGATTAGACCTTGTCTATATGGTGAAATTATAAACTGATGGGTGCATTTGCATTTCCTCAGCCATTCACATGCTCTGCCTGTGGGAGCTTTCCATACACCACTGGCATGAGGGAGTTTGTTCTGCACATTCCTGCTCTGCAGCCAGCATTCCCCTTCAGCATCCTAGCCCACTTTAATGGAAAACCCTTTCTAAAACCTTGTCAAACCTTTGCAAACTGCAATAAACAGCAGCAGCAAAATGCCTTCTTCACTCCTGCTGCTATTTCCAAGCAGACTTCTCTGTGGAAGGCTGAAAAGGCAGCTCCTGCTGTGGTTATTTGTCCAGACTCACCTGATCTGCTTCAAGCGTAAAAGCCACTTCCTGCTGCCCACACTTCCTCCAGTCTGTCCCTCCAGGTCTTTACCTACTCCGGGACAAGGCTGTCACATCTCCACCTCCAGGGGCCCTCCTGGAAGATGCAGTGCCCTCTGGTGCTCCCACTTCCCTTCCAGTCCTGTCACCACAGCATGGGCTGTTCTCTATCAGTAATATGACTTGGAAGAGGTGGAAGGAAGATTTGAAGCTGAAGGGGACTGGAGTCTACAAACAGTGCCATGATTTTTTTTTTCCTAATATTGTTAGTAGGATTCAATGTACAAAGGCACAAAAAAGGGAGGTTTGGATATGAAGAGTGAGAATGATACTAGTTGTAGCTTGTCTGAGGAAGTATGTCAGGGGAGATTAATATCTCACGTTCACCGACAGTCTTTCCAAGCAATGGTGTTTTTACGTCTGAAACTCTTGTATTGATGTGTTTTTCGTAGCACCTAGAAGATTCTTAATTGTATCTCTACAGTTGTGATATTTCTAGCAATTGAGATTTTTTGTAATGATGTGCTTGGGGGTCACAATTAAAGCCTAAGTATCTTTCATGCTAGACATACATTAATACTGCTGCCAGGCCTGAGTAAATGCAATCAGAACTCCCAGTTCTACAAACACATTAATATCCTCTTGTCTAGTCCAATGTACACAAAAAAAAAATCAATCTGATACTCACACACATTATGCATGTATGAGTTCATCAGTCCTTGTGCATGTCCTGTCATGATGCTATATTGAGTCTGGTTGGGGTGAAGTTAATTTTCTTCATAGCAGCCCATATGGTGCTGTGTTTTGTACTTGTGATAAAGCAGTGTTGATAGCACACCAATATTTTAGCTACTGCTGATCAGTGTTCACACAACATCAAGACCTTCTCTGGTTCTCACTCTGCTTCTACTCCAACAAGTAGACTGGGGCTGATCAAGATCAGTCAGAGTGGGAGGGAACACAGCTGGGACAGATAAGCTCAACTGAACAAAGACAGGATGTCCCATACAACACATCACCACACTCAGCAACAAAAGGGAGATGGAGGAGGGGGAAGCAATTTGTAGGAGACTGGCTGGGCATTGGTCTGTCTGTGGGAGGTGGTGAGTGTTATAAATGATCAACTAGCCAATCGGACAGAAAAATAATAAGTTTTATTTTTCCATTTTAAATCTATCTGGGACAGCCACAGGGAACAACATTCGAATGTTGGGTGAAACAGCCGACTGACAGCAAGGTTGCTATCTCGCACTGTTCCACAATTTGCTGGGGTTTGAGTCCGAGTTCTTATACTGTATTTTGTGCCTCCCGGCAGCAGAGGTATTGTGTTTTCAAATTCAAACCCAGTCTTTTCACTTGATGATGAACCCTGAACAGATTTCCCGGTGCTGGGCCGAGTCTGAAAGGACTTTCCAGGAATCCTCTTTTGGGATGATAATGTCGTCAAATTCAGGGTCCACCCTCGAAATGGGTATCGATGTGTTGATGGTGGGTTGATGGTGGGTTGATGGTCCGGGTGCCCAAGATCTGATTAGCTCAAGGAGCTACATCTTGGCAAGCCACCCTCCTTTCTGGTGTAAATTGAGATGTTAGTTTGTATACAAAGCATGTCCTGGTATTTGGTGAACGCCCGTCCCAGTCCGGGAATCAAGGTTACTTTTTATAATCACAGGGTTATAGAAAATATACATTCTATCATCTGCTGTAACTTCCTTCTATGTTTTAATTGCACGAATTTATAATCACATCTATTACAGTGAGTATATGAATGCTTTTGCATTAATTGTTTGGGGCTTTGTTTTCCCTTTACTTCTTCCACTTTCCTTCACTTCTTAAACTCCCTTTATCTCAACCCACTGTTTACCATGCTTTTACTCCTGCTGTTCTCTGTAAGGACTGTGCAAGTGTCTCTGTAGAGACAACTGAGGGCTGGTGTCAGCACATAAAGGTTTGTAGGACTAAGGTCTACAGATGTCAGTCAAGAATATGCTTCAACAAAAAACTTTAAATAGGAGCTTACTTGTCATAAAATGAATAGGGTTCCTTAGGTGCTCAAGCACATGATGTATGTCATTAAGAGCACATTTTAAAAATGAACCTAAATAGATGGAGCAGACTGGCCCACTCATTCAAAGTGATAAAAACACGGAAGTTAGTTCTGTGTAGCAGAAAATTTGGGGCAGATGTTTGGCCCTCTCTATATGTACAGTATTCAGTCCATTTCAAGCAATGTCTATAACCAGCACATACTGCAACAAAAACCCCTCTGCTAGTGCTTTTGCTATGCCATGAATAAATGTTACAAGTGCAGCAGAGCCCTTCCTGAGAGCTTCCAGGCCTGCACAACTAGAGACACTGTACAAGGAGGTGGCATTTGACCCTGATGAGTTGCTCCTCCAGAAACTGTTACCTTCAGATAACTCAGAAGGGAGAGCGCCATGCTGGATCACATACTTCACACACTTTCACACGTGAGGTTAACAAATGACAGCCTCTGAAGAGACATTGGTATGTATGCAATCTCTTTACACTATTTGTAACCCTTAAAAGTTGAGCTGAATGCATAGAGAACTAACCTGCTGTTGTGTCCCCTTGAAATTCTGATTTATACGGTATATAACAATCAGCCTATAATATAAACCTTTTGGGGATGGAAAGTCTTGGGAGTGAAATATAGCTACTGCCTTGCCACATGAGAAGTGGGATGACATTTTATGTTGGTCCTTGAAGATTTCATTATCTCAGTGTTCTCCAGTCTGCACAGTTAGGTGGAAATGCCTGGGAAACTCTTGCACACCCAGGCATAAGGAGAGTGACCTTTGTTGGACATGGACAGGAATTTAATCAGTATTACACACCACATAAACCAAAATGTTGCTTTGCTCTTACAGGGATCAGCTCAGATTCAGCCACACTGAATTACAGCCATAGATTGCAGCCCTGTGTTTTGGAATGATTACAGTCTACATCTGAAAACCAGATTTTGAGCAAACCCATAGAGACAGCACTGTTAAAAAACCATCTGCCAATGGCTTGCAAAACTTTTGCTTCATTTTATTCAGGTTGGATTTTTTCTTGGTAGGATATGAGCAAAGTACAGGTCATCACCCAAACTGGTTCTTCAAGCCTGACTGTACTAACCTCTGTCAAGACCTAGCAAGAAAATACCACATGCACAAATCTGTATCTCTTTCCACAATAATCAATGAGTGAAATGTAACATCATTCTGTCTTCTGCCTTCTTTAGACAGCCTTGCATGGAGCTACGGCTCAGCCTGACAGCCAAAAAGGCCCAGCAATGAGTGCTGCTGTAATTGATTTGAATAAAAGCCTTTGATTTATTAAATTAAAGCTTTTGGTATATTAAACTGTGCTGTCTTTCTATCAGATGACAAAGCCTGCTGGCCAAATAGAGCTCCTCTCTCCTTCTTCTGGCATTCCTCTCTTCCTTTCTGCCTTCCTATTGCCAACCTTCCCTCTTGCCAAATCACTCTGATCCACATTCTGGGTATCTGACAATCCTTAAGGATCAGTCTGTGGTCATCCTGTGGCTGGTTTGACAGGCAGCTTTGCCAAACCCATGTCCTCCAGTGAAGGCTTTCATTTCTGCTGGCAGCACTGCTCTCCTGTTTGCCATCGCACCACATCTTATCAGTAGTGCAGCTGGGGGCAGGACATCATCTGATGAAGGTGGGCAAAGTTTTATTGCTTTGGGTGGTGTTTACCTTCCATGTTTTTAAATAGAGCATTCTCTCCCCTCCCAATTCTCACAATACACCTACTTGTTGCATGAGATTTCCATTTGGCTGAGACTCTTAGGAAGACTTGGACACCTTTCCATTACCAGCACTGCTAACACAGCTACAAATTCATTTGTTACATTTCTTCTGGACAATGAAGATATAATTTAGTCCAACCTTGAACATCAGACTACTAAATATTTCTTGTTAGCAAGCAGTCAGAACAATACTGCAGTGTAATTTTCCATGATCAGCTGTGTCAAATGTACCAAGGTTATGGTGGTTTTACTTTCTAGAGGTGGTTGGGCAAGAGCAGTGTCTTCCCTTTACAGCTGATAAATGGCTACATGATTTGGCACTGGATTATTCAAGCAGACAAATTAACTTCAAATATTAATACATTCAGCAGCCAGTCAGACAAATTGCTTGTTCTACAAGCGCCAGAGTGGTCATGGGGGGATTTTCCTTCTGCTTTCAGGAAACCTAACCTTCAGAGCAGTGCTTGGCTAGGCCAACAAGACCATCAATCAGCTAACAAAGTTGGCAGCATCTTCAGTTCTCTCTGGAAAGGAGGTAGGAAAGAAAAAAAGCTTGGCCAATTTGGCCAAAGTCTACCAGGATTGTCAGAAATCTGTATTTCAAATAAAACACACATGCCAAGGCTCTGACTCATCGTGGCCATCTGAGGACCCTGCTAGGAGCCTGCCTGCCCCAAAACTGTTTTTCCATGGCCATGGGGCGAGTCATCTTGAAGAGGTCTGTCTGCCTCCACAAACTGTCAATGATGGTGTCCCTGTAAGATGGACTACCATCACCTCCCTTCTCCTCTTGCATATGTTACACCTAAATCCTTTCAGGATTAGGACAAACCTGTTTAAAGTAACATGCTATATGATAATATCACATAAACAATTGAGGAAATGGAGTTTAAATACATACATACATATATATATATATGTGTACAAATACACATATATATAAATTGTAGCAGGAGAGTTTAAAATTTAAATTATCTCATCAATTAGTGAGAATGAAAAATCCGTAGAACATGTTAACTCTTTCCAGTCTTCAAGCATTTGCATTTGTGTATTTTTTGAAACGCAATATTCTCTGAAAACTGATCCTAACTGAACTGGATATGGACTCACAAGTCAGTCTGTTGGTGCAGCTTATCTCTAGATAAGAAAAACTGAAAGGAAGAAAGGCATTACTACACACGACACGATACTTGCTGTGTGGAGTAATTATGGTGTTCTTTGTACTCACTTAATTGTCTGGTTGTAGAGCTTCAGAAAACATTTCTAGTACGGGAATATTTGAAGAAAGCCTCAAGGGGTGAAAACAAAAGCCAAGCTGACTGTTGCAACACAACTCAGATAAGATTACAAATATAAATTCTGTGTTCATCAGGCAGAAAACACGTTTATAATTTTATCATTTTGCTCAAGGTTTCCTTAAAATTTGTATCTTCACTGAGTATAAACATATTTTCTCTATAACATATGGCACTGAACTGAACCAATCAGGAGGTGCTGTTTGTGCTCTGAGCACTAAAGCAATTCCATAAATTATGCAATATATTTTGTCAGTAAATGTATGGATGGGAAAGTCATTAACATCACAAATCACTCCTCGTTGATGTATCTGTTAGCATATTTTTTACTATAACTCACAGGTGTGAAGTTCTAAATACTCTTCACATGGTGATGAGGTATCCAACTGATTTGGCTTCCAGAAGACATTTAACACTACTGACCCGTGGAAGTGGTTTGTTCCTACTGTACTTGGAATTAGAGGCATTGCTGCTCCAGGCCCAGCTGAAGCAAGACAGAGTCTGCTACCCATGAGCTGCATGCCCATTGAAAAGGGCTCAGTGGTGCCAGCACATCCAAGCCATGGATATGCTTATTACAGACCCTGAGCCTCCCACATCTGTCCCTACACCGAATAAATATGGCTAAGTCCTTTGGGGAGAGATGTGTGTAACAGCTCCAGACTTGGTCTCCACACTTTAATTTAGATGTGAACAGCAATAGTGTAGTCTTCATTTAAATGAAGGATTTTTATATTGCTTAACAGCAGGGATAGAGTGTAAAAGATTTTTTATCAGTATTGCATAGGCAATGTGCACATTTAACTTCAGAGTTTATCTTCCCTCAGAAGAGACCACAACAAAACAAAACCTCTGTGGATTTTCCTGATTGCATGATAACAGAGCAGTTTTGGTGTCTCATATAAGCAGGTAGATCTCTGAGCCTTCAAAGCTCTTTTGCTCTTCCCTTGACAAGCCCAGGATCTCACTGGGAGAAGGCTGTCCACAAGAAATCCACTTTCTGCCCTCTGGCCCCAGGCTGAGCTGCTGGCCCCAGCAAAGCCAAGGGCAGACAGGGAAAGCTGAACTGTGCTGCACACAGCTGGTGAACTTTGTTTTCCCTTTGGGGGGTCCATGCCACTCACTGCTGTCCTTCTTGGCTCCTTCTCAACTTGTTTTCCAAGCAGCTATGTGCATGCTGTACAGAAAGAAGGGATAGCATCCAAATTAAGTGCTCTCTCTCTGCAATGTACCACAAATCACCCTCATCTTCTGGAATCTGTTTGTGATGCTAGAATATCTAGACTATGTGTGCTACTATTTTTGGGTTAAGTTCTTTAAATTGCAGTTATTTTACCCTAAGCACATCCACATACATCTGTATCTATTTTGATAGAGATTTTTCATTTACGGAAAAGGTCAAATGCTTATGAGCAGTCTAACTCATTTGTATTACTTGCTGCCTAGATAACTCTTCATAGATTTATTCAAAAACCAATTTTTTGTTGTTTCAAATATTTCTTCAAAAGGAAATTATTTTTTCACTTTAATGTTTTCACTCCACATTCCCTGACCTCAAACTGTTCTAGTCCATGAATAAGTCTATTTCTTGTTGAGAAGGAGAACCTACCACAATTCTTCAAACAATGAGCTTTGGGGAAAAGGCCATTGAAAATTTACATAGGAAAAGACAGTACAGTCACCCCATTTTTTCTGCAATTACCAGACCTGGGACTATCTCACATTTCTGATTTCTCCTCTGGGGAACTTGTGCTAAGCAGCAGCACCACTTTGCTCTTTTATGTAAAACCCAGGCTCATCAATACTTTTCCAACAGATACTCACTGCAGTAGATAATTTTTGAGAGATAACAATCTCCAAAGCCAGCTTCCATCACTGAAATGGATTTACAGAAGGATGCTCTTCACTGATTCCCTCTCTCATGAGTTGAACAGCTTTGGGCCTCCCAGTTGAGGGATGGGAAGAGGGAGGCCAAAAACGCCCAACTTCATAAGGACATTTTCCCTTCCTGCACAGCAGAATGTTTGAAGTTGATGCCAGCCCACTCAGCTGGAACAGCAGCACTAATGTGAGCATCATGCTCCTGTTTGTAAGGACTTCTCAGAGTACCTGACAGCTGCAAAGCTGTTGGCTCCTCAGTGCTGCCCTGCTGACCAAAAGTGCCTGAGCCACAGAGGGCTCTGGTCTGCACCACGGGGACCCAAAGAGCAGGACCCTGCCAGCCACTTAGCCTCCAGCAGCTGTGGGGGCACGTGGTGCAAAATGCAGCACTGCCACACAAGTGTCCTGGGTTAATGACTTTGCTAATGATGTGTCCTTCTGGAGAGCTCCTGGTGCTGGCACCCCCTGCCCACTGCCACCCGTGCCTCCTCCTGTGCTGCAGGACTAGGGAAAAAGATTCCCCTCTCGCGTGCAGCCATGCAGGAAACACTCCTGCTTCTCTGAAGGATGACTCTGAATGATAAACGGCATAAGCCAGGAATCTTGGCAAATTAAAAAGTTTAATTTATGATGCTGCATAATTCTAGCTGCTTAGCAGGTGTGACATTACTTGCTTATTTGAAAGCCAAAAGAGGTAAATTAGATGAAAATGTGCTTTGTAGGAGGTTGTTAATCAGAAAGGACTGCTGGCTCCTTCAAACCGCAGGTGTTCTCAGCCAGTGGACTGCGCCACCAGCAAAGACCTCTCAACCCCGTGGGATGGCAGCTGCCCATGAGGGCTGTTTGCCTTGTTAGTTTTGGCAGCAGCTGAGAGGTCTTTAACAAGGCAGCTTTCCCTCAGAAGGGCTCAGCTCCTATTGCCTTTTCCCCCAGCACAAGAGCTGATCACTGATTCTCAGCAGGAACTGGCGCAGCTCCTTGGCTTATTCAGTATCCTACAAATAGCTGCTGAGCAAAGCGATTCTGGGGAAAGAGAGAGAATAACAACAGTCTGGAGCCATTCCCACCCAGTGTCAGAGCAAAGTTCATCAGCCAGGAGATTTCTTTTGTATCCAAAAAGAATGACATTAATCTCTGTAACAGAAGAAAATTAGTCTCTCTGTTTGGCAAAGTTTTACTATCACTCATGCTCGCTACTTCACTTGCTCAAAATTCTGAAATCACCTGAGAAAACGAGTCACAGAAGGTCTGAGACCTTCAGAATAGAAATTGCTACAACACATATGCAGGAATAAAAGGCACTTTCCAGGTCTTCAAGTGGTTTCATCCAACAACATTTGGAAGTAAATGCTAATACTAACATGGAGGGAGGGAGTTAAGTGCTTATAAGCAGTAAGAAAAAAAAATTATGCTGGCACTCAGTTTTAAGGCATCAAGGGCTCAGGGATCTGTCCTAGGCTATGCCACAGACCCTTGCTGGTCCTTTAGCTTGATTGTGTCACCTTCAATTATCCAGGTTATTATTGAAGAGACACAGAAACGGGAGTAAAAATCAGTATAGCAAAGCTGTATTTGAAGCCTAGTTTCATCAGTGTGCGGACAGGATCTTCCTGTGACATGATATGAAACATTCCTGCGCATTCCTTAAAATAACCTTTTTCTGTGCTATGTGAGTCAGATTGCCAATTCTTCTTTTTTTTTCAGTTCCCATCTCTATAGGTCTCTGCTGGCTTTTCAGCCTTCCAAGCAGAGCACATCTGTCAGGCAAAACAAGCTGTGAGAGAACCAAAATCCCCAGCCCAGAGGGTCACCAGCTGGATGCAGTCAGGTGCTCAAGAAGTCTCTCCACTAAGGTCTGTGCTGAACTCACCATGCCACTCCTTCTGGGCACATATTTCAGTCCTGCTGTTTCCCTCCCCTTCTCCCAGCATAATAGGTGTGATGTGGTATTTTATGTGGGGTCTGGAGTGTGTGTGTATGTGGAGGTGACGTTGAGTGAATATGGGGCTGAGGGGAAATTCATCTTTCTACTAATTCCTGCTCATATTTCTAACTCAGCTGAACCTCCTAATTTATTGTCACCTCCACCTTTCGTAACAGCTCCCTAATAGGGCATGAAATATCAGTGAAATGAACACCAGATTTTGGAGAGCCCAGAGCAAATACGTCCTTCTGGTTTGTCATTGCCATTTATTTTTTGAACTTTCTTTCCCTCCCCTTAAGTCCTTGATTCAATCCATGACAGTTTCTTTGCAGCTCAGATGGCTACTCATTTTTCACACCAGATTTTGTGACACACCATATCAAAAGCCTTACTGAAAGCTCAGAACCGCTTAATCGATTTCATTCCCATCATCCATTAATTTAGTAATTCTATCAAAAAATAATCTAGCTTGGGTGGTATGATTTGTTCTTTGTGAACGTGCACAGATTGTTTTTTCCTTGGGGTTTTCTATCTCCCAGAGATGTATGGAGTTCTTTTCCACTTAGTATTTCATTACCAAACAACAGTCTGATATTAGACTCACCAGAAGACACACTCTGACAGCCGTGGCAGGAAAGAAGAAGATGCAGAATCCTTCCAGTCATTCCACTGCAGTACAGTGAGAATCAGTAAGGTAGATTTTAAGACAAGTGACATCCCAAGTGACCCATAGCACATGGGCAATCTGGTGGTTTCAGTCCTAGCATTGTAAGATTCCTTATTATTGCTTTCCCTCCCAATAGCTTTGCATCTAAGTCCTCCAAATGTCCTGAAATCATGTCCTGAAATCCCAGGATCCATTTCATGATGCACTACAGAGTCTTTGCTTTTAATCTAAAAGGTAGCACTTAATGTTCCCAAACAGAAAAGGTCTTTTTGTATCTTGATCAAATTATCAGCAGACAGTGGGTTTTGAGAGAAACATTTTAAAGAGGAATTATTTCTTGTTTCCTTCCACTGAGAAATAGAGTGTACTAGGACAGGATAAACTTGCAAATAAGTGAGATATTCTGATGCATCTTGGTCAATCAACTTCTTCAGGTTTATCTTCCAGGTAAGAAAAACACTTTGAAGCCTGATGGGGCAACTAAACAATGAACTGCTCAAAGGCTGTAATTTTCAGTTTATCAGTCAGGAACTTTTTCCAGTTCCAGGTTTTTCACTTCTCAGCCAGGGCATTAAGCAGGTGGGATGTTTCTCTTCCAAGCTTTAACAGGTGTTCATCTGTTGTGATTTCAGATACTGTCCCTCGGGGCTGACCACTGGGCAACTTGCAGTGGCTGTTTGCTGAAAATGGGTAAAGTTTTCTTTTCTTCTGGGAGCCCACAGAGAAGACAGAGTGGAATCAATAATTTAAAAGCCCAGTTTAAAAGGGCTTGAGAGTTTTACTGGCCTTATTTCCTTTCCCTTCCCTTTTCACTCAGTGTTCTGATAGCCTAATTGCCATATGGTTTGTGTTTGCTATATTTTTGCTTTATACAAGCTGTGTTAAATCTCTGTTAATGTGGATAATCAAATCTGATTGCATGATGTTGTAGGGGACAGAACAGTTTGGAAACAAATGCTCTGTAACATATACCTTGTTTCCCTCCTTTCCATTCATTTTTTTCTGGGCCCAGTCCAGACACTTTTTCCTAAATGTTGTTTGGAAGCAGTCAGCTGCAAGAGTACTTCAGGCAGGCCCTGGCAGAGCTTGAGGAGCAGGGAGAAAGGAGAGCTGAAAGCGGGAGAGAAGGGAAGAAGCAAATACATCTTTATCAACTCTTCTAATAACTGAGAGAAGTAGGGCAAAAGAGTAGAGGCTTGACTTTAAAAGCTCTGTTAACTTTGTTTTTTCCAAAGGAAATTTTCCTCTACATCTGATTATTACAAGATCAGAGATGTATACTGCAGAGGCTGTGGTCACAAAACACATTCACAATGAAAACCATTTTGATTTCTATCTGCTGTCTCCTTATTATACAGAGGCTCTATCTCTGTCTCACACCTGCATGCAGACCATGGACCTTAGCTCAGCAGGACTCCCAGGGAAGTTAAAAAATCTCATTTAACCTCCTCAGTTTCTGCTAGAAAGCTGTGATTTCCAGTGTAAATAACAAAATGGCCTATACACACTATTTCTGAAATCTGAGGACAGTGAGACCACAGAACTGTCTATGCCTGGCCTGATATTTGTTATGACTTTCTATAAAAGATTCTTATTGTAAAAGAGATTGAGGGCTCTCTTCCTGGGAGCAAGCTACCATACACAAAACACTCACTTCTTCCTGTCAGACAGCTTCTCAAACCCTGCGTTCTGGAGCTCCTGAACAGCACCACTCTGTTTAATTGCACAGCCTATCACACACCATGACAGGAGGGACTCTCTTGTCATTTCCCCCCCTGCTTCCTGTGCACCTCTCCAGTTCAGTAAAAGCATGCCTGAAGAGTCATGGGAGCATCCTTCTGAGCCTTAGGAGGGTCCCCGCCAGGACAAACAACATTTTCAGGCTAGGCTGAACTTACTTTATTATTTCTTCTGGTCCCTCTTTTCGAGGTTGTGGCCTCCACTGGGCTTTGCACCCAAAGACACTTTTTCTCAGGAAGGAGCAGGCAGCAATGCCTAGATTTTTCCTTTTTATGTCAGGGTGGCTCAGGGCTTGAAATGATTAGAGGTGATTAGTCTGACCACTAAGACATTTACCACCAGCTTGCTAACTGGATCCCATCTGATTTTTGTCAAGGAAAACAAAGCAAATCACCATTTCAATGACTTAGAATGAGGTGCTGATTTATATTTATTTCAGTAGAAAATTTAAGCCTTTACGAAGAGGATAAAGTTCCACTGAGACTGAGTGACAGATCCTAACATAAGAAGCTTTAGCATTTTATTCATTTATAAGGGTGTATTTGTATTCATTGTAATGCGTGACAATTCCAAATAACTATCTTTTTTTAAAATGTGCTTCCATTGAAATATGTTAACAGAAGCCTGTGATCAGAAATCCAGTATTTGCAACATATTTTATGCAAATTGCTATCCTTCAAGGTTAATGTCTGTTCTCCAAAGGTGGGGAGAGAGTTCTTACAGTCTTGCTAGAATGAGGCACTGAATCTGCAAACAGCAGAAAAAAGGAGGTTAAGTCCTGATTTCCCCTTGGTTCAGATGTGACAACGCATTGACCTCAGTGCTGACAGCCTAACTAACTCAGGTTTAACCAGATCTGCTGGCTTTAGTGAGTCTTCCCCTCACAGCTGTACTAACATTTTTTAGCCACGTGCTCCCGCTCTGCTCTATGTTTCCTCCAGCTTTTCTGGTAGGTGTGCTGTGGTTTATGACTGAGTAAATATAAGGGACAAGTGTGAAAGGTTAAAATCTTTCATCTAGCTCTTCAGAGGCAAAGAGCTAATGTACTAACTAGCATCTCTGTGGAGCAGAAGCATCTTGAGAAAAATGAAGAGAAAACAGGAGTAAACCGACATTTTGAAAAATGATCCACAACTTCAAAAGACCATTAATCTCCCTACAGATAAATGTACTGAGGTTAGAGAACACTGGGAACGTTTATAGATACAGTGGTAGAGCTTTTCAAAGCTAAAAATAGGAGTAATTGTCTTTCTGACATTCATATTTATTGTTATTGTTGTTATTATTATTGAGTATTTGTGTTTCAAAATGTCCTCTGCACTACCTAAAGGAGTTTATGACAGACACTATGGGAAAGCTTAAAATAGATTTTTCAAATATAAGGATGTAAAAAAAAAATAGAATTCAGTTGCAGAAAAAGAGCTGCATCATCTTTTTCTCTGTGTGTGTATGTGTGTCTTAGATCCCCAAACTAAATGTCTACAAAACTTGACCGGAGGATGACATTTCTGTTTTGTGGCAGCTCTTCAGGTTGTGACATTTATTGTTGCTGCTGTGCTTTTTTTCTCTGTACAGGGACAAAAACAACCTGTTTCCGTTGTTTGCACAAAGCAGAAGCACCGGGTTCCAGTCTCCGATGCCTGCGCCTGTGGCCCCTGGCAATGGCAAGGCTGCCATGGGACTCAGGGCTCTACTCTCCTCCTTTTCAAGCCTTCAGAAAAAGCCTTGCTGACACAGATACCTTCCTGTAAAAAAAATCTGACTGGTGAAACAGCCTGTTTCCTGTATGATAAATGAACAGCACGTACTAACCAGCTCTAATGGGCAGGATACGGGTGAGTGGCTCAAAATCGGTATAAGAATAGGAACAAATGGAAAGGACTGAGGGATAGGAAAAATGCCCATTTGCAGTGCATTTCTTGTCACAAGAATAGAGATGGATTTCTCTGAGCATGATGATATCCCCTCTTGCCCCAGTGGTCGCATTTTTGAAGAGGGTGCTGCCACTGCAGTTTCTGATTCAATGGGATCAGAATGAAAATGACACCAGGCTTATTTAAAATTCGCATCCCAAATATTTTTTTCTTTGCATATTTACACTGTTGATTGGCATTAGCATGCAGTCTGGTACCAGATGAAAGCACAGACTAAGTTCATCAAAGATAACAAGTAATTCTGAGTAATGACTAAATGGCATTCCTCGATATCTACTCTTAAAAAAGAAAATGAATAGTTCTGGTTGTAATTACCAACTCAGTTTCCATACACTAAGCTAGCATTTATGAATATCGAACTAGGCTCTAATTGACTATGTTAGCTATGTGTCAGTTTGGTTTTCTAATGCAAAAAAAATTTAGTTGTTATCACTAGAACTGTTTGTTAAAGTTGAAAGCAGATAAATCATTAATAGGGATGTCATTTATTCATTATGGTTAAAATATATATCTCCACTTGTCACTTGGATGAGTCTAGTTTCTTTTCTCATCTCAGTTTATTGACATCACAGATGAAAAGAGCTTCTTTACTGGAGCTTAAAGCCTTTACAATTGTTTATTGATGAACTAGTATTTTGAAAATCAAGACTGCTGAGGCTTAAGATTGTAGTGACAATTACATGGTGTTTTGTTGCAAAGCTAACAATTTGCATGGGATTGATGATAGCTTGACATTAAGCAAATAAGGTACTATTATTGTAATTTAGTTCAGAATTTTGTAGAAAACACTGCCTTGGTCCAATGCACAGATATCTACGACCATGCTATGGTGTCTCCTTCATGCAAAAATTTAACCACTTCAATACCTTTCACCTTGGCATTTGCAACTGCACAATGCAAAGGTAGATCTGCTGAGCCCTGTCCACTCTAAGGCATGGAAGTAACTCCTTCCAGGGAACTAGTTCTGCTGAAGATTACTTACCTGTATTAAGGAGTTCATGCACCCAGCTCAGAGGACTAACTCTGGAAGACCTGCTGTGAGTGTATGTGGTAGAATACACCCCTGAAAGATATCACTGCTAGATTAACAGTTTTTTCATCATTTTTTAATATATCTATTGCCACCTGTGCTAATAGTTACACCCTCACTAAAAACTAACTAAATACATTCCTCGTACTGAACACACATTGATAGACCACAGATTTTAAAAGAACATCTGAAAAGCTTGGCACAACAACAGAGAATCAAACAACATTCTCTTCCTGCCATACTCAGTACCAGGTACAAGAATCTACTTTAGCACATTCACACACTGCATATGCCTGTCCTGAAATTTACCAGTAGGAAAACAATTGTATTCAACACAAAAAGATATTGTGTGGCAAGCAGGCTAAAACCTGAGGAATTTCGAACCTCAACTCTTACACTGGCAGCTTTTCACCCGTGAGGAGTTTATGGTGCACAGTGGAAAACATTTGTTCTTCCTTGGGAGATGAACTTCAGGATTTGGTGCTACAACCTCTGAGCTAATCTTTATCTCTCCTAGCTGGATGAGTGCAAGAGAAAATCAGGAAGGCACTGCCCACTCCATGCTACTCACTTGGGGGCAGCTTGATGCTGATCTGCATCTTCTTGGAATGTGTGCTTTGATGGTTCAACTGTTTGCAGCCCCACCTTCAGTGTCTCAAATTCTTACTGAAAGTCAACAGCTCTGATGTTGGTGAGGACAAACAGGCACCCTCGATTCCAATGCAAGTCCAGCTGCACAAACACTTGGGAGTTAAATTGCCCATTCAATGCATCTCTTGACCAACATCTTTATCAACATGAGCTTTGATATTCATCTTTCAGTAGAAACTGGGCATGTGCTGTTGGCACACTCAGTTTTAATAATGAGAAAATTAAAGTCTCTGGTGTCCTGTCCATTGCCCAGGAACCTAAACTCCCCACACGGAGAGGAAAAAATTTTGCCTCTTCTAATGCCAATTAGTGGTGTGACATCTGAGAGACTGCCAGATCTAAGAAAATACTGCACACTTTGATAAACCTCATGCACCTACATAACCTAGTATTGCACTGGGGCCACTATGGATTAATGATACAGATCTCACAAGATGAAATACAGTGGTTGATGCTTTAGTACACCAAG
This sequence comes from Trochalopteron elliotii, assembly GCA_024734555.1. NCBI lineage: Eukaryota > Metazoa > Chordata > Aves > Passeriformes > Leiothrichidae > Trochalopteron > Trochalopteron elliotii. Next base: position 1,882,785 of record JANPWX010000099.1, on the reverse strand, counting down.
AAGATTATTCACTGCTGACTAAGTCAATAGATTTTTTTAATGAAGTATTTTCAAGAACAGGTATCTTCCCTTCCCCACATTGTATCTGAAAGCAATGATGGCATATCCATAATTTTCCTTCCTGTTGTTTCCTATTGTGACTGTACTTGTTGAGTGCATGTTGATGAGATTTCTGTGTCCTGTATAAGCCACTGTTGCGTGTTTTATCACTTAAGGCTTTCAAGTATTATTACTTGAGTCACAAAATGTGAATTTCACAAGACAGCAGTGAAACATTTGAACACCACAGATGAATTTTTTTTTCTTTTCATTTGGATTGAATTTAATCAAATTGATAACTATTGAGAATGCAAAGAGTATACTATTACACATCTATTTCCAAAGCATTGTTACTGTTTTCATTATTAATGTTCTATAGTTTAATCCTTAAAAAAAATTAAAAATTGTTTTCCTTCATTTAAATCCACAAAGATTTGTGAATTTTAACCTAGAACAAGATCAAGAGATTTCTTCTGTCTGGTATCTTTTCCCAGTTGACTCCATGGTACACTAACTGCAATGGTAATGTGTCCTGTGCATCCTAAAACATCACTTGCCAAAGAGCAATACAGTGGATTGCATATTCCAGCTGGCCAAGTCACTTTTGTAATTTTCAGTTTCAATAACAAATTGTTAAACAGAAATAAATGAAACAACATAGGCAATACATTTATTATGTTCTTCATCCTTATCCTTTATGTATTAAAAATACGTTGTTCTTGTAAATATACAATGAAAGGCAAAAAAGTCTGGTGGTGCTATACCCTCTGGGGCAGAAGCTGCTGACAACAGTTAGGTGTGACAGCCATGCTAAGCCCAGAGGTGCAAGCAAATGAAAGGAGAAGCTGACAAACTCAGCACAAACTGTGTTGCAAAGGGCTGGTGGAGAATAAAGAACCTTGTTGCTCATCTCCATGTCTCCTGAAGCATTTTCAGGAGGTGCGTGGCTATGACAGGTAGTGTACGAAGGGCGGAAGCAGAGGTAGACATCCCAGGAGGAGCATAGAGTCCGACATACACAGGCTGACTTGGAGTTGGATCTGGAAAGGGATGTGAAGGGCTATGAGAAAGGGTTCTACAAGTTCATAAACATCATGGACAACATGGCCCCACTGCTGAATGGATCAAGGAAACTGGTGACATATGATGTGGAGAGGCTGAGGTACTCAGTGCCTTTTTTGCCTAAGTCTCTACAAGGAAAACTATCCTTCAGGAATACCAGGCACTTAAGACCAGAGGAAAGGTCTGTGGCCAGGAAGACTTACCCCAGTGGAAGAGGAGCAGTTTAGGGAGCACTAGAACCAAGTGGATGTACATAACTGCAGGGGCCTGACAGGCTGCACTCATGATGAGGCAGCTGGCAACTTTAATATTGCAAGGACATTCTTGATTTTTGAACGGTCATTGCAACTGGGAGAGGTTACTGAAGACTGAAAGACAGAAAATATCACTTCTATCTTTAAGAAGCCCAGAATATCTAAAGAAATACAAGGCAGTTTCAACTTAGTCTCCATGAAGGTTTAGGAGAAAATCTTTCTGGAGAGCATTTCCAAATAGAAAAAGGACCAAAATGTTATGGGGAGTAGTCAGCAAGGATTTACAAAGGGAGGAACATATTTGACCAACCTGATAGCCTTCTACACTGATATGACTGCACTAGTGGACAAGGAGAGAGCAGTGGACACTGTTGACCTTAAATAAAGACTTCAAGATCAAGTCCTGTAATATCATCATGGACAAGCTGAGAAAATATAGATCCGAAAAGTGGACAGTGATGTGGATTAGAAGGTAGTTGAATGACCAGGTCCAGGGTTTTGTGATCTGTGGCTCTAAGTCCAGCTGGAGGCAAATCCCTAGTGGCACAAGTCATAGGGCTCAATACTGGGGCCAATTCTGTTCAACACCTTCATTAATGACCTCAGTGATGGGGCAGAATTCACCCTCTACAAGTTCACAGAGAATATAAAAAAGTGTTGATACACCAGATGGTTGTGCCACTGTTGAGGGACTTTGGCAGGAAAACAGGGCAGAGACAAATCTCATGAAGGGAGAGTACAGAGTCCCACACACGGAGAGGAATAATTCCAGGCAGCAGCACACACTGGGGGCAAGAGGCTGGAAAGCAGCTTTGCCAAGGAAGACCTTGGATTTCTGGTAGATAACAAGCTGACCCTGAGTCAGCACTGCACCCCTGTGGCAATAAAAAGGCCAACAGTGTCCTGGGCTGCTATAGGAGGAAGATTGCCAGCAGGTAAGTGATTCCTCCTGTGTATTCAGCACTGGTGGGCCACACCTGGCATGCTGGGCTCACTTCTGGGCTCACCAGTAGGAAACCGATTTTGATTTTCTGGAGCAAGTCCAGCTAAGGGCCACTAAGATGAAGGGATGGTGGCAGCTCTCATATGAGGAAAGGCTGAGAGAGAAGGAATTGCTCAGCCTGGAGAAGTCTCAGGGGTAACTTATCAATTTATATAAATATCTTACAAGAACGAGGGTAAAAGACAGGGCCTGGTTCCTGTCAGTGGTGTCCAGCAACTAGAGAAGAGTCAAAGGACACATTAAACCACATGAAATTCCATCTGAACATGATAAAACATGTTTCTACCATAAAGGTGTCCTAATACTGGATCAGGTTGTCCCGAAGGGTTGTGGATACTCCATCTGTGGAGAAATTCAAGATCTGACTAGACATGTGTGAGCAATGGGGTTAGACCTGAAGGTCATAGAATTATAGAGTGGCTTGGGTTTGAAGGGACCTTAGGTATCATCTAGTTCCAACCCTCCTGCCATGGGCAGGGGTGTCACTCACGAGATCAGATTTCTCAGGGCCCCTTGAACACTTCATGTGATAGTACCTTCTAGCCTCATCCATTCTGTGATTCTGCAACAATGGATATAATCTGACTGGTCCATTCCACAGGTTTAGGGATCCTCTTTTATTTCATTACCACCTACACTGGGTCATTTTCATCAGATAAAATTTTGCAAGTAGGTTGTAACTGGACGTTACACTTCCAATGAAGAAACTGAGCAGAATAAGGGAAGGAATCAGCCATGACTTCCAGTTTAATCCAGCCATTTCAGTGTTTAATACATCAGCTCACTCGGTGTCAGTCAACAGACACAGTCTCTCCCATGATTTCACAAGGCCAATCAAACAATGGTCACATCTTAACAAATAAGGAGAACTCTGTTGGCATTGTCTGTGACCTTATCTCACCCTTGTGAAAGTTACCCGAAGGACAGTAACCAAAGGGCCCAGCTCAGCAACAAGAGCCCTTTATAAGAAACGTGGATAGGGTTAGGACTGAGGAATTGCAAGGCAGAACTTTCATCACAGTAATTTTGCTGGACTGCTCCACAGGGAGCCATAGAGAGCGCTAGGCAGTCTCAGACAGCAGACATTCCAGGATTCGTAAGTTTATAAATACTTTCCCTGAACCAAAGTCCTCATTCAGAACACAACTAAACTTTAGGAAAGTCTTAAATCCCATTTTATGTAGCTTAGAACCATTTCTTATTAGAGCTAGGAAGACTAGATATAAATCTCTGTCCAAAACAGTAATCCTCTTATATTTCATTACTAGCACCACAAGCCTCTGTGAAGTGGTCTCTATCAGAACCATAATAACACTGAGTTGTGGCTAAGCTCTCTATCCCAAGTTCAGTCACAGCAAACCCACTAACACATTAAATCTGTGCCTGCCTTTGATTTATTAGTACTCCCTAAGCCTTTCCAGAGTCAGGTATGGGTCTGAGGCAGCAGCTAGCAGCTGAGAAGGAAGGTAAAAGATATTCTAGCATCATATCTCTGCTGTGCCTGACTATGGGAACACTTCATTTCAGGACATGTTATCTTAACAAGCTGCTGAAGATAGTTCAGACTAATCTGTTATTTTGCCTTCTATGAATTGGATAATGTACAACTCCTGGCTGAGAGCTGGTAACTGACTACAAGGGCTCTTCTGCTCCATCTATGGGAAAATTCAAACAGGTGAATTCAACCTATCTTTGTCCTAACACAATCCTAAGTGTTCACATGGGCAATTACTGAGTTGCAGCTGTTGGCCATGACTAACAGATGAGGAGCAGATAAGGACAGCTTCCAAATTTCTCATCTTGGTTTCATGTGTTCTGATCTGCTCAACAAGATCCTAACCCTGTTTCTTCCACTGGGTTGTGAAATTTACACTTAAGCTCCAAGGAGAGTTTGACTGGACTAAACTAATCGGGTTAGACTAGTGTCATTGTCTTTTGGTTGCCTGGGCCATGAAATGTCCTGTGCTGGGACTGTCTACACTTACTCAACAGCTCTCCAAAAGCAGATGCTGCCTTTAAAAAATCTGAAGTTTGCTTTAGCCTTTGCTACAGGCAGGAAAACTCAGCTTTTTGATGGTAACCTATGAGATGAAGGACCAGAATACAGAAGTTTGGTGCTTCATCTTTAGCAAAGTCAGTGCATACTTCCTGGAGGTGGCCTTTCCCAGTAGTCACGTCTGACTGTACCTGCTATTACTACACACAAGTTGCTGTTGATATACATTCATTTGCTATTCATTTTCCACATGCATATTTTCTCCCCTCGCTTTTGTGTACGTACAAATTTTTGTTTCCAGCAAGCAAGCCAGTCAAATAATATCTCTGTACACACTTTTTTTTTTAATAAATAGAACTTTAGAACATGCTTATCTTTCTTTTAATAGGATAGTAGAATAGGAAAACAGTATTCTGCAAATTAAGAACAAATACTTCACTTTTTTCACACAAGATTTGGTATCAATTATTTTGAAACTGTTCTGTATCTAAAAATGCCATTGAGTTCTGCTGTTGCACTCAGCAGCCATGTAACAAATATGCTGTTGACTTGTCCCAGGTAGCCATGGCTATTTGCTGTTGAACTTTTAAGAGAGTGCTATTATATTCTACTGGCTTCCTGTAAGCAAATAACAACCTGCACGAAAAAACAAGGATCCGTGTGGCATTGTCCGTGTGGTTAAAGTGCTTCTCCTCAGCTCCAACAGCACCACACACAGGTTTGTGCCGGTGAATTTGCTCCCACTCAGAGCTCAATAACTATTTTTAGAATAAGTGCTGGATTTCATGACTATTTTTGTTGTTAGAGAGCCATCTTGTGGTATATCTTATTAATAATAAGTTTAAAAAAAACCCAAAACCCAGTATATTACAGTTCAGAAACTGTTGTCTATAAAGACTCAAGTGGTTTTGCATCTTCCCTGTATCCACTGCTTCTCAAAGCTCCTTTTGAAATGGGAATAACCTAATGTCAAATTGCACTTCTGAGTCATGGCAGTATTTGCTAGGGACTGGAGAAAAGGACATATTTCTCTTCCGTAAAATAAAAAAATAATTAATTTTTTTTTAAAAAAAGGTTTTGGAGCGCAAACAAATAGCTAAATTTATAGCACAGTTTTATCCCTTCCTAACACCCAATATACTGATCAAAGCAGGAGGCAGGTGGTCTAGCTCTGTTAATAAGATATATGATTTTTTGGAGCCATGAGACTTATAAAATATCCTGGAGACCATTTAAATCCTAATAAAATTTGTTGTAACTGAAGTTATATAAAAAATTGATTTTTAAAAACAGCAAAAGTACACGTTGAAATGTCATCCGGGATGCTGATGGATTACAAGTTTTCCAGTGACAGGGACATTTGACATCACATTTCAAATTCCCGTTTTCAAAATTGAAGTTAACTGAAAAAGATCAACACAACTGAACTAGAGTCAATAAACCAAATCAGAAACATCTTTGAATTTTGGCAGATTCCTCCTTCCGTAAGTTGCAAATCCTTGCACACTGCTACACAACAAAATAATGCAGCATACAAATATCACTGAGCTTCCAAAGAATCAGTGTTTAGAGGAAAGAAAAAAAAACAAGTCCTTTGATAAAACAGAATGCCTCTATGCATTGAAAATTCCCCCCTGCAGCTTTGAATGAGACCCTAACATTTTTTCCCTGTATGTATATAACTGTTCTCTTGTCCATTAATAAGCTGTAATTATCTATTGTCTTTTCATTGAAAGGAAAAAAGCACCAAGATCATTAGTGGTCCACCCTCTGCTATCAGTGAAGTCAGTGAAAATGAAAAGGTAATTATAGAGGGTCTTTAGAGTGGTATATAATGATTAACATCTTTTCTAAAATAATTCAGGTTTAACTTTTTAAAAGACTCCTAGAGTATTATGCAATTGCTTCTGCAGGGCTTATTTAGTTAATCTCCTTTGCTCATCTTGTCTGATATTTGTTCCAGGTGGCCAATAGGGTTCCATTAAATAATGTCACAGGATATGGACAATTTAAAAAATCACCTGGAAGGGAGTGGAGAGGGGAAAGCCTGAGGAAAAAGGGTCAATGACAGGGTTAACCCTGAAGAACAGAGTAGTCTGTACTAGATTAGATTATTTCCTTTGGAAGGGTTTTACAATGATCACCAAGTCTATCTGCCTAACGAGAGAAACTGCTTTCAGTGCACAGACTGGAGGGCGGGCAGGTGTGAGTCTCAGAACAATGCTGAATGCTTTTAGCCCAGACTTTCTCTAAGCAAGTAATGAACTTGGAAGTGAAACAACGAACACAGGCTACTGCTGGAAAGGTATTATCCTTTCTTTCAAATTCCCTAAGAGTTAGGAGTCACTAAACCGAGCAGAGATATCTACAGACCTCATGCTGACATTGCCCTGTACCTTTCTGTATCTTTCAATCATATCTCCACATGCTTTTCATAGCATAGCTATGAAAAATTAAGACTAGTATTCTAGCAATGCTGTTCCTATTAATAAAGTCACTTCCCTGTTTCCCTTTGCTCCTTCCTCCTAAAACATAGCCTTAATGTTTGATTTTCAGATGATCAACTACATTGAACTTTCAGCTTTTCTTTGCATCACTCATATACCAAGACAGAGAGTAAGCAAGATCCAATCCAGTTGGAACCAGTTGGATCCAATCCAATTCAGACATGCCTGAGATGGCCCCTAAAGAGTTAATCAGAATACCATGGACAGCACAACCAAAACCACATGCCAAGACCATGTAGCCCTGCTGAAGAATACTCAGTGCTGGCAAAGACTTTGCTATGAACTGTAATGACTCCTAGTTATAAATGTGTCTCTTCTGAATCACAGTTCTTTGGACTCTGTAATTGAATTTAATTAGACAATGAGGTCCTCTCTGTAAAGCAACTTGTATTATACTCCCTGGTCAATCTTTATGTCATCTTTAAACCATCCAGGCGAAGATTCTGTATCATCGTCTACACAATTGATTTTAAAAAGAGCATTGAAGTAATTTAATGACCCCTTTGGAACCTGCTCGAGGTACCCAGCTCTGAACAGCCTAGTATCAGCTGCATTTCAAGACCTCTTCAATTCCAACTTTAATTCTATATGGTGTGCACACTGGTTGCCCCATGAGATTCTTAACCTTTTTTTTTTTTTTTTTTTCCCAGAATGTGCTTTATTATATCAAACTCACTGGAGAATTCCAACACTATCATATCAATACAACTGTCTTGTTCCATCAGAACCATAGTTCACTATGAAATAAACATGACTGTTCAGAAAGTTCCACTTTCCATGAAGTAACACTAATTGACAGTTCTATTGTTTAAAAAAATAGCTTTTTTTTCCTTTTTTTTCTCTTTTTTTTTTTTTTTGTATGGGATTTAAGCAAATAAGTAGATCCTCAAGTTTCCTTCTCTTTCTCTAAAACAATGCTGGAAATCCTCACTGGCATGTCCTCTTGTTTCCAAGTTAATTTGAAAATTAGTGTTATTTAATATTATTTCAAGAACTTTAACACCACATGAATTATTGATATAAATATATTTACTTTTAAAAGAAGATGCTACCATATATTCTCCTTTCTGCCTTCCTTAGGTAGAGTAAATGTTCTGTCCCATCTGGAAATAAGATGTTTGTTGTGGTGATCTTGTCATTATTGTCATAAAGAATTCCTGCAAATAAAGGTCTCCACCTTGTAACTTGGGCAACTGTGTGATCAGACACAAGTCTCCTATTTGCACACAAATTTCTAAACAGTGATATTAACTAAGCAGGTTCTTTGGTCAGGCTTGCCATGCATAGCCGAAAATAACACCATTAAATAACTGATGGTTTTCAGGAATTTAAAATTTAAATCTTTGACTCCACACAGCTGGTTCACTGTTCACTGGGGTGGGCTCTGCCACAGTGTCACTTCCGTACCCCAGACAAGATTGAAAGCTGTTTTCCTGGCAGATCTCCAGAGAAGGGAATGATGCAAGCTATTAGGGTGTCCCCCAAATCATTCCCATTTTTACTGCTGGGAAACAAAACATGAACTACAAAGTAGTGACATGGACCAGATGAGCTTGATACTTCCCACCTCTAGTACATAACATTTTTGTTTTGGCTCTATTTAATGAATATTACACAGTGCTGCTGGTATGAATAGTGGATGCCAAGTCTCTGGCTCTGAAAAATGAGAGGAAATCTGCAGCAGAGAAGACTGACTGGGTGGCCCCAAACCAGGCAGTGGCTGTGAAAAACACAGGGCTTCAGAAACATGGATGGGAATATCATGCCTGTTCCACACAACTGGTAGCAACATGTACTTCCCAGCCAGTGGTTAAAATGAAACACTGATGTATTTTCACTGTACTGAAATTACAGGTGGAAAAAACTAACCTTCTATTAGCTTAAATGGATTTCGGATTTATCACTGAAAACTAGAACACTGAGAGTGTTTTGATTCATGTTAAATATTCTGGATCATAACATCTTTCTGGGATATATAACTTGAACATTGCAAATAAAGAGAGAGGAAGGCAAAAGCTGAACATGCAGGGGGTTCCTGGCTTCTAAATTTTGCTTCAGAATCTTACCCATGCTCCTACCATGACATTGCTCCTTTGGGCTTTCTGTCGCCTAAATATATGTTCTCTTATGACAATCTTAACAGGAAGATAGATAGATAGATAGATAGATAGATAGATAGATAGATAGATAGACAGATAGATAGATAGATAGACAGACAGACAGACAAATGTGGTATTTTAATAGAGAGATTTTATAGCAGTGATCAATCGCTTCACCTAGACTACTAATTTTCTTTATTGCATTGTTTATTCAAGCATTACTTTTTTTTCCAGACCTTGAAAATAAGGTGGGTACAGCTTTAGTCTTAGCCATTTCACTGACATGAAGAGAACAATTGTACTTTTAATTTTTATCTAAATCTTTCCAAAACTTTTGATAATGCTTAGTTATGCTTTTCAGCATTAGTTTCACATCTTTATTATTCTTCCTACTGAAAAAATGGTCTACTTGAGTCAAAGGAAAATGAAATTTCATCTCTTCTTCATTAGAAAAGAGAAAGTGATATCAAACACACATAATAACAATAATCTGGCTTTCTGCATACTGCCTATCTTATTTCAATGTTTCATTTATCACAATATGCTAATATAGACAAGCTATCAATGTTCTTTAATTCTATTTCTTGTCCTATATTTGTTTCCAAACTAGTCACAGAATCACAGAATGTCCTGAATTGGAAGTGGCCCACAGGGATCATCAAAGTCCAGCTCCTGGCCTGCACAAGACAACCCAAGAGTCACACCGTGTACCTGAGAGCATTGACCAAATGCTTGTTGGACTCTGTCAGGTTGGTGCTGTGACCACTTCCCTGGGGAGTCTGTTCCAGTGCCCAGCTGCCCTCACTGTGAAGAATTTTTTCCTGATATCCAACCTAAAGCTCCCCTGACACAGCTTCAGACCATTCCCTCAGGTCCTGTCATTGGTCACCAGAGAGCAGAGATCAGTGCCTGCCCCTCCTCTTCCCCTCACAACGAAGTTGTAACTGCAATGAGGTCTCCCCTCAGTCTCTTCTTCTCCAGACTGCACAGCCCAAGTGACCTCAGCCACTCTTCAAGCAGCTTCCCCTCAAGGCCCTTCACCATCCTTTTGACCCTCCTTTGGACGCTCTCTAAGACCTCAGTGTCTTTCCTATATTGTAGCTCCCAAAACTGCACACAGGACTTGAGGTGAGGCCACCCCAGTGCAGAGCAGAGAAGGACAATCCCCTCCCTTGCCTGGCTGGTGATGCCCGTCAAGGACACAGCTGGCCCTCCTTACTCCAGGACACTGTTGACTCATGTTCAGCTTGCCAAAGACTAAGAATTTGAAGTTTTTCCCATGGCACTGCTCTTCTACCTCTCATTCCCCAGGCTGTACATTCATCCAGAGTTGCCTTGCTCCAGCTGCAGAATCCAGAACTTGTTCTTGTTTAACTTCATATGGTTGGTGTTAAACTTCATACAGCAGTCCATTTTGTAGAACACAGAAATATAGGTTTGTCAAACACAGCAAAACCACAATTTTTTCCAAGAAATTTGATGCGGCCATGAGCCTCCATTTATCTGTGGATAGGTGACTCACATGCTGTGATTGCTGTTGGCATTTCATTCTTAAGCATTATTTACAACTATCCTGGACAGGCTTATTTGAAGTTAGAGATCTGCATTATTTTTTTCTATTATGAACATGCAGAAAAACTATTCTTCTGCTCCTGTCTGTCCTTAATCTGCAGTTGCATGTACAGAATTAGCAGGTAATGAAATCTATTAGGAAGAATTAACTGTTATCTGTAAGAAACCAGCTCTTCCTACGTTGCTTATAGAACAATAGTTGTTGCATTTAAGATGATAACAAGCATAAGAGCTAATGTGAGATTATAAACTTTTAAGTGAACCTTAAATATATTTTTCAATTTTCAGTAATTGCCTGACAGTAAATCCCTCCTATGCCAGTCAGACCGGAATAAAAGAGGCCTTTTTGTGTCCTCCTGTCTTAAAACACTGGAAAGGCTTTTTGCAGGATTTTCTTGATACCTTTTAGTCACCATGTCAGTAATCGAGGGCTCAAAACTAAGTGGCCAAGGAAATGCTTGTCTTAATTACACAACATAAGCCCTCTACCATATTTTTAGCTTTATTCTCAGTTATTTGGATTATGGTGGGAAGAAAAAGGCCTCAAATTCAGTTTGATACCAAGAATAATTCATATAATTCCTCTAACTCGCTATAAAAGAGACTGTAACATTTGCTGCAGTGAATAGGCAGCACCTAGTGGTCTTGAAATGCATAAACAGATCACTTTCTTAACGGCAATTTCTGACTTTCTCTGGGATCTAGATCTTTATCTAGAGTGAATTTATCCTTTAATATTTCACAGACAAATACAAGAAAGAAAAAAATTCTTGAGGTTTCAAAAGTCATTGTTTACAATAAAGGCAACCCATAGAAAGACTGCATGCTTTATTAAAAAAAAACTACTACTCCTTACAGTGAGCAAAGTATTTTACTGTCTTCATCTAATTGTAATCCTTCCATATTTAAATCAAGGCTTTCAAGTTAATCACAATAATTACCAATATTGATTTTCAAGCCTTTATCTCTCTTTAAGTTAATCAAAAATTTGAAAACTATCTAACAATAGCTCTCTGAAATTGCTAAGAAAAGTGCAGAATTCAAAGTAAGAACAAAACTTAGTCAGTCAAGCTTATTATAACAACCTGAGCTCCATAAGATTGCATATTTTGAAGGTTTGTTTCACATTTTATCATATTACAGTAGTCAGAGATTATTGGATCATTAGCTTTAATTTTAATCTAAGAATTTGTTTGTAGGTCCATTTATCTTCCGGATTTTTTGCACTCTACCGAGTTTCTCATTTCAATAGAAAATATATTTTACTTGAAGCATTGCTAGAAACAGGACTGAGGTAGATATGCACATCAGGAAAATTGCTCTGTAAATTTTTTAGTGTACTTCAGAACTTTATTGGAAACTTCAACCAAAAAAAAAAACAAACTGCGCACGAGTTTGATTCCATAGATGTCAATGAACATCCTTTTTCAGTGAACCAAGGAATTCAGCAAAATATAGTCCTAAGACAGCCTTCCACTGAGGATAAGGACCTGCTTACCTTCACAGGACAGACCAGAGTTCCTGAGCCAGAGCACACAAACCCATGGCAATAGCTAAAGCGTATTGGGTGTTCTGCATCCCCAAATTTGTTAAAAAATGAAGGCTAAGTGAGTGCCTGCTTCTCCTGCTTATGTCCTTCCAGTTCTCCCATGAGTCCCTGCATATGTAGAAGTTAATCCTGCTTCCAAGAAGATGTGGAAAGCTGTTCACTCCTGCCTGAAGAAAGGCATGGATTACATGTGTAAAGCTGTCCTCTATGTGCAAGATGTGTCAAAGGAAAAGCTACTCAGAAGTGACAGTGATCAGAATGCAGCCTATTAACCCTCACATTAATGATACTAGTGAGAAAGTCCCTCCCTCACATAAAATCCTTTTATTGTCTTTGTTCAAATTTATATGTACAGTCAGGAGGCCAAACTCCACAATGAGTGGAGTGAAATCAATGAGAACACCTGCTTAAAACTGATAGTACCTTAAAGAATTTTCAAAGTTGTTTACAGTAGGACTTTTCCTAATTTTTATTTACTTTCTTTTTGGATTTAGTCATACTTAATTTGACATGTTGACACTGGATGATAAATATCCCAAACATCTAAGGAATTTCTCAAAAATGAGACTAATATGGATAAAATAATGCTGATATTGAATTATAAGGGGAAAAATATACTAAGGAACTAAAGCAGGGTGTGATATCACTTAAAATTGCTATTTTTCAAAACTCAAAATGGGTTCTTGGCCTAGGAAAAAGTTTCTTTCAGTTCACTCATATGGTAAATAAAATATTCAAGCCTAGAAAGGAAAAAACATTAAAAACGAGGTTTCCTGCTCAGAATAAAAGCTCTTCAGAGACTACAAGGAAAAGTCACATGTGAATCACACTTGACCACTGAACTGCAAGGGAAAAATATTCAGAGTTGATGAAGTTTCTGAAAACAGGAGAGAAAAGAAAAAAATTGTTTCTTTTAAAAAAAATATATAGAAGAGGAAAATAGAAGTTGCAGATAGATGTCTTTTCACAAGCTCATGCAGTAAAAAGAGGAGCAATGAAGCTAACAAAAGCACTGACTTAATTTATATTTGATAAGAGATTGTCTTAGGATATTAATCTGGGAGGGAAAATCTGCATTCTGCTATGCACCTTGAAAAAGCTCTATAAAACTTTGAGCTCTCTAGAAAAGAAAGATGTTAGCTATATCCCTGTGCCTAGCATTTCTTCCAATGTAGGTCAAGGCTGTTTCTTGGATCACTCTTCTGAAGTGCTGTAAGTTTTTCAGTGTACTATAGCAGAAGCCTTTGAAATCCCACTTTTAGACCACTTCCACACCATAAGCTTCCAGTCCCTGTCTTGGCTTCATTTTGACTGCCATTGTCTTAAAAGTCTTCTTGCCACCTCTTCCAAAGCAGTAAATTCCAAGCAGTTTATGAAGGAAATCTTCAACACTTAACACATGAGATAACCATCTAAAATTTTTCCAATCAGTCTCAAAGAGTACAGAGCCAAACATACCAAGGCCTCAGTTTCCCACCTGTAATGTGGACACAACAGTATCTCTTTAAATCTGTACTGGAAAGATAAATAAATTGTAATAGTAAAATAGCTCAGATGTGATGGTATAAATATCACAGAACAGCCTGTGAGAAAGATTGATTAAAGAGACATTCAAATTAACTATACTGTTGTAGTCAATTGAGTAGCAAGAGTTCCTTCCACTGGAACAGTGACCAGCTGGTCAATAATCCATCAATACCCTTTAAGCTTCAAGAGACTGGCTTTGACAGCCAGGGAAGCTGATGTATCCAACCAGCCCTGCTCTGCCCCTCCTGTCTCCAAAGGAGTACTTCATGTATTTTCTTCTAAATAATTCTCTTGAAATAAATTCCGCCTGGATCAAATCTAGAAGAGGACAAGATGTAACAGAAGGCAAAAAAAACTTCATGAAAATAAAGAGTTTAGGCCTGGGGCATGACAGCTGACATATAGGGGATATGTACTAAAGGCTGTACAGTGGAAGTTCAATGTACAGACACAAAGTGACATCTCCAAGCAGCTCCCCACATTGAAGCAAGCCTGCCTTCACCTTCCCAACCATAAGCACATGTGTTGCCTGCCCTAAGACTGCCTAGGGTGCAGAGGAGGGATAGAAATTTTAGCTAGTTTGCCCTAAGAGCACAGCTGAATCGTGTATTAAAATAGCCTTTTTTTCCATACATATGCTTATTAATAAAATGAGAGATTTGGGGACCTTTTTTTCCCTTTTGTTTCTTTGCTTTTTAAGAGGATAGAAGCTGTGTTTCTATTTCATCCCTGCTGCTGTAGCAACCCTGTGAGTTCTGCTCCAACCTTTTTTCTGCTGGCCAATACCAATTTAATTTCTAATGGAAACATTGCAACTCAGACTACACTACCTACTAGCACATTGATTATTTTTCACCAAACAATTACAAGGAAATCAAAATCCCATCTCTTTCTCTTTTTTTTGAGCTAGCTTTCGATTGGGTTTTTTTTTCCCCATGTTCATCTTTTATTTGTGTTCATAAATGAGTTGAAGTGCAGGCCAGGATATCCATATAAGATGTACAGCTTCACCAAAACTTTTTATATAGTACTATCAGTATATTCTTATGTATGTATGTTGGCAAGATTCTACTGATGCACATGCACTTAATACCTCATATATACAGGCTCCCATTTAGGGAAAGTGTATGAATCATACCAATAGAGATCTCTATAAAACTAAGAGCAGTTACATTGTGAATGGTAACAGATGCTGAATGAAAGGTCTGGATGCCAAGAACTAGCTAACATGAAAAATACATGCGTGCTTACCGAGATGACCCCACCAAATAGCCAAAGAGATAAAGAGTGGCAATGGTTGGCAACAGACTGGAGGCACAAAATAATTCACTTCATGTTTGCAGGTTCTCCGCAGCTGTGGACTAATCAGGAAAAAGCTCTTCTGCTGAACAAATGATGCAAACCACTCAAGGCTATGCAATTGAAGCCTGGTATTCACAGTTCAGTTCATTTAATGAAGGACTGAAAATACTAATGTTGCTGAATATCTATGTGCAGGTACAGGAATAGGGTGGTCAGCATAGATTTGTTTGAATTACCTTGTTTGAAAGTGCATTGGTATCACACAAAATAACAAGTGGAACTGAGGCTACTCTAGTGACCAATAATGAATGTGCAGGAAATGTCTACAACATAGCTAGTGACCTGCACCCTTTAGGAAGAGCAGTCTTGAGGATCTATCAGAATTAGAGATTTAGAAGAACATTACAATTCTAAAGGACGGACTTTAGGGATAAAAAAACCCAATTCAAACCAAAAAGGTTATCTTGTTATATGCTGTACGTGCTAGATTAATTCACTCTCAAGTGATGAGTTGCCCCTTCAAATACCTAACTATAGCATTACATATAATCAGTAAGGAGAAGGTGGGGTGAGTGTAATGCACAAGAAGTGTTGGGCTTGATATGGTGTTTGTTTGTTTGTTTGTTTTAAGGTTTAGACCATTCTACTTGTTTGAAGAACTGCCATTTTTTTCTTGTAATGAAAATTGGTGGCAATTAAGAAAACTCTTAAATTGGTTCTAGTTCGCATTTTGTTTGTGGGTTTTTTTTTTATTTGCTTTTTTGGGTTTTTGTTTGGTTTTTCTATTTTTGTTTGTTTGTTGTTCTTGGAAACTTAGCCTCATTATCAAATAGCCTCACTTGGTCAAGAAAACTAGCTGTTGAGAAAGTCATTCCTGTATGGCAATGGTTTCCTAAATGTACTCCAAATTTTACATTCCCTTGACAAATTTTCTTAGCTTACAAATGGTAGTGAGAATCTAGAAGATGGGACCAAATGTTTTCACATCTCCACCAGCTTCGGCTGTCCATGCCTCTCATGTTCATAATACTTTATCCTACATGTAGATTTCAGATTCTTTTAAGACTATGAATCCCTCCTATGTCTGGAAGAGAAGCTGTGGATACCTCAGCCCTGCAAATGCTCAAGGCCAAGTTAGACGGAGCTCTGAGTAACCTGGTCTAGTGAAAGTTGTCCCTGCCCATAGCAGTGTGATTGGAATTAGATGATCTTGAAGGTCCCTTCCAACCCAGGTCATTCTATGATTCTGCACCCTTTGCTGCCAGCTGCATCTGAAAAATCTGTATTCTCTGAACTCTAGGTCCTTAGAGCTTGGAGAGATAGAAATTTCCTCAAAAACTACAATGAGCAATGCTCGTCCCGATAATTTTTCCCTCATATGATTTATTACACTACTTCCTCTACAGCCATATTTTCCTTTGTTTGGAATTTGAACAACTGAGCTAGCACAGGTGGTTGTTACAAAAAGGTTGGTGCCCAGGAGCAAGTGGGTACCAGGTTCAGAAATCTGACAGTGAAATCCATCCCTGGATGACCCCAGACCCGTGTGTGCTACCACCACGTCCAGAGCTGAGGTCTTCTTGACTACTTGAAGGTAAATTGAGGTGAGACAAAATTAGACAATCACAAAATGAAGAATTACAGAACAGGTCATGTAGGGAAGGTCCACAGTGGGTCAGATCATGTGGTCCAACCTCCCCGCTCCAGCAGGGTCATCCTAGAGCACGATTATCTCCGGTGAGGAAGATTCCACATCCCTCTGGGCAACCTGTTCCAGTGCACGGTCACTTATACAGTGAAAAAGTTCTTCCTGGTGTTCCGCCTCCCTCGTTGCCTCTTGTCCTATTTCTCGGCACCACGGAGATCAGCCTGATCTTCTTGGGACCCCTCCCTACATATTTATCTACACTCTCTCAGTCGTCTCTTCTTGAAGCTAAACAAGCCCAACTCCCTCAGCGTTTCCTCGTAAGAGCAATGCTCCAATCCCCCAACGAGGATGCAGACCCCGCCGTCCTGGCAGAGGCAGATCCCACTGGAAGCAAAGACCTGGCTGCGCAGCGCCAGACCGCACCGCGGCTCACCCCAGGACGGGGCCGGGGCAAGGCTGAGCCCCCCCCCGGCCGCATCCACGCCGCTGTCGGACCGGGGCGTGGCGGGCCGG